>CM077811.1:38277500-38877500 GCA_039764185.1 Tamarix austromongolica
GCATGGAAATCTTAGGGTTTGGCATGGTAGAGATCGAGGGGTTTGCATGGGGAGGTTAAGGTCCACATGGGGGCGAACCTTACGTATGGAAAGTTACTTAAGGAAGTGGGGAAGGTAATGGAAGGTCTGTTTGGGATTTTGGAGGCTCGAGGTGAAAAATAGTACGTATAATAATATAAGGGTACCTAGAGACCGACTAGGGTTTGGAGAGGAAACCCTAATTTGAGGAGGGAAAAAAGAAAAAGGAAATTATAAAAATAAACGAGGAGGAGCGAGGTATGAGGTGAGAGTTGAGTCTGAGGGTCATGATACGTGGGGCGTTAAAATAGTATGGGTTGTGGGAGGCAGAGAAGGAAGGGCCACATAGGCCCAGATTAGAGTTTCTGGTGAAAACCCTAGGGTAAAGTGGTGAGTAAACCTCGGGGTATAAGGAGGTGGGCCCTGACCCACACACCTAGAGGTTGGGTTTCCGATGTGAGAAATGTGTTAAGTATGATAATTATAAAGGGTGTTTAGTGGCCTAATATAAGTGCGGAAGATAGCTCGGTAACCTAAACCGAGTAAGGGTGTAGCTAAGGCCGAATGTGTTGGATGTTCTATATAATTTATGTGTCGTGTTTTAAATGCCATTATCTTAATTGTTTCATGTGTGGCGTGGCTTGGAATCGAGACGTGTGCATGTGTCCTCATTAGTACGTGATAGTATGAATATGTCATAAGTTATGATGTGATGTGTTGAGGCCCTTTAGCCATGCATGTCAAAGGTGAAATACCCTTGAATAATATACGTTAAGACACTAATCACTTAAAGAGGAATATGTTGAGCCGGACCCAGACCGGTCCACCGGCTATAATAGTGGCAGGGTATTTTACCCTCACGACCGTTCCACTGGCTAAAATAGTAGCAGGGCATGTGCCCTCGTGACCGTTCCACCGGCTATAATAGTGGGGGATTCCGTGCTCAACAAACCAAATGTAAAAGTGACAAGACATGGGAAAAATACTAATATTTACAGTGGAACACCTTGTGAGTCGGGGCCAGACCGGTCCACCGGCAAATAATAGTGGCAGGGTATGTTACCCTCATGACCGGTCCACTGGCTATAATAGTGGCAGGGCATGGCCCTCATGACCGTTCCACCGGCTATAATAGTGGGGTTCCCGCACTCACATGGATTAATAAAGACTATGATGTGAATCAATTATAATTATCAGAGATCTAATGAGAAAGTTATCTGGTTCATAACCGGTGTTGTTCATCTGTGTTATTGCATGCTATTTACGTAATTGTGCCATGTTTGTTATGTCATGTATCTCTGTGTATGTGGGCCTTAATGCATCTGTTACCTTACTCAGTACGTAGCGTACTGATCACCCGTTTCATGGGTGCTGCTCATTCCCACGAGTAGAAGACCCGTCTGAGTTTGTGCAGGTAGGGGGCGATGTCTTCGAGGCCTACGATGCTTATGAGGCATCAGGCAGGGCTAAGAGTTGAGCCTGGACCTAGCTTGGGGGTCGAGAGTGATGTGGCTAGAGTTCATTCTCCGTTTTGTTCTTTGTATTATCATATCGTGTTTTGTTCCGTTGTATTATATCCTCTGACATTTAGAATTTTAAAACTGTATTTTGGATTGTAACTTTTGACTTCCACACTCTGATTCTATATGACTTGTATTTTATTAAGTGACTCGTATTTGATGTTATTCTTATTTAGCCTTAGCACTTAGTATCGAGTCGGTAGGAGTGAACCGATCTGGTACTAAGTGTGGCAGTAATGCCCCCGAATTTACATTTTTATCTATTCGTTTCCGCTAAACTCTTTTAAATTAAACAAAAATTTTCAGTAGTTAATTTAGGGGTGTTACAATAAGTTTCTCCCCAAATGCAGAAACGGTTTTAGTTAGGTTATAAAGCACTAACTTTTGGTCATTTAGGACACATGTTTCTATTTTCTCATATTTGAGTGTTATAAGCCTAATGGGTGGAAAAAGTTGATTAGATGTTATGCTTACAACCCACAAACTATAAAAAACATTCAATATACCCCTAAAAGGGAACTAAAAATATTCACTTTTAGATTATTATCAACGAGCCTCTTGATCTAGTTGATATTTTAGACTTTAAGAAATATTACTAGGAGCTCAATATATGTAACCTATAGTTACAAGGAAGTTATTTTACTTGGTCGAGTAGAATAGATAGTGTAAAGAAGGTTATTTCCCCATTAAATAGGGCATTTTTGAATCTCAAGTGTATTGATATATTCCCTATATTGGTATCAGATTGCCAAAGCCCATTGATTTCATATCATTACCCTATAGTTATTAAGCTCAACACCTATTCTTTGGAAGAAAGGAAACCATTTAAGATTTTCCATTTTTGGATGGAGGATGATGATTGTCTTCCACTTGATGAGAAGTATTGGAGTAAGCCTCTTCATGGAAATTTTTATTCCATTTTTGCAATAGGTTTAGTGATCTTAAATAGGACTTGAAAAATCCATGCAAAGAAAAATATATAGCTCAATATCACAAAGAGTCGATGCAACTACAAAAGAGATCACATCATTTCATCATATGGTCTTGAGTAGTCTGCATGATGCTAAGTTGCGGAGATATTTCTGAAATAGAGAGTTTGTATTCATTGGTTGCACTATAGGGATAGTAATCATAAATTATTTTATGCTCATGTAATAGAGGGAAGCATAAAAAATACCTAAACTCAATTGTTGATTAGAATGGATTAAGAGTTAGAGGGCATTTGTGTATTCAAAATGTGCTTATGGATTACTATTAAGGGGTTTTGGGCACCACTACCATGTGCATAGGGACTATCAATGGCATAACAATTGCTCAACATGGTCTTACCTCACTTAAGTAAAAATAACTTTTTAGAGCACCAATAACTCTAGAGGAGATTCAGAATGTTATGTTTGGTATCAAAGATATAAAAGTGATTAGTTTTTTTTAAAAAAGGCTAGAGAATCACCTAGGAAGAAATGCTATGGGAATTAAGGATTTTTTTCTACTAGTTTTATGCCATACGAGCTCAATGTGACATCCCTGGCTCTCATTTAGAAGTGGCCCAATGTGCCTAAAGCAATAGATTTTTGGATCATTCCCCATTGCAACTTGTTGTATAAAGTAATCTCTGAAGTTGTGAGTCAAAGATTATAGAATATAATGCATTCCTTAGGGGACCTAACACAGTCAGAGCTCATTAAGGAGAGAATTATTGGTGAGAATATTCTTCTAGATCATGAATTACTAAGAATATATATAACAAGGAGTGTGTCTCTAAAGTGCATGATCAAGCAAGATCTAAAGAATTCTTATAATTTGGTGAGCTAGAAATTCATGTACGTCATTTTGTTGAGCTATGGATTCCTTATCCACTTTGTGAAGATTATTATGGCTTACATTAGTGTGATGTCTTACTCATTAGTTTGTAATGGGACCTTGACCCATCTTTTTGTGGAAGAATAGATGTAATGAAAGGGCAACCCCTCCCACCTTATTTGTTTGTGTTAGTTATGGAATATATAAGAAATTGTCTAAGATAACTTTGGGATAACTTAAAATTCAAGGAACAGCCGTGTTGCAAACCATTGAAGATTATTAACCTATACCTTGCTAATGATCTACTATTGTTCTATCACGGTAAATTGAAAAGTGTGTATTTTATGACTTCTTGTAAGAATTTTCTATATGTTTCAAGGTTGGAAATTAGCTTAGCTAAGTGTAAAGTCCCTTATGAGGAGTTTAGGATAAAGAGATTGAAGCAATAGTGGTCACAATGGGCTAGCAACCAATCGTCTTACCAAGCACCATATTACTTTTTAGTTAGTAGCAATATATTAACTCCCTATGAGGGAGAGGTTGATAGAGCAAGGTATTAATGTGACTCTAGGATATGTTTTTGAAGCGCATATTTAGATTAGAGATGGTGGACAACTAGTTCATGGATCGTTTTTCCTCAATTACCATATGGAAGCACACAAAAGAAATAATAGGAAGACAACATGAGGTAGTAACTTAGATACATGAAACTAAAGCTTTGGCGGTTCAATATAAGCATCAATAGCAAAAGAAACATGTCATTTTGGTTTAGTTTATTCATTGCATTTATTTGTTACTAGAGAAACTTAAGGTCGAATGATTGGGTTTTGAGGCAGGAACGGGTAGCATTAGTGGGTTGGGTAGATAACCAGTGGTTAACTAGGTGTCAACTAGAGTTAATTTTTGTGTGCTTTATTTTTATTTACTTTTGTGGGCACTTCCTTGTCCTTTTTTACCTTTCCCTAACCTTCAATCACCTTGGAATTACATAACCTTTTGTTCCCTTACCTTTTCCCAATATATTGGATAGAATCACTTCACCTCACCTCTCATCCACACCCTTCCACATCATAGCATCTCCAGCCACCTTTTTCACTCAAGTGTTGGTGAAGCAACCTTGGATTAATAATTCCTTCTCTCTTCCATGTTTTTTGCCAGTCTTAACAACCCTCCATATGCAATTTATTCCATGCATTTTCATTTCATTTGTCTTAAGTGTTCACAATCTCTCCTCTCCTATCTCCTCCCTTTTTCTTTATTTTTCACTAAGTGTTGAAAGTTTTCAACCCTTATTCTTGAAAAACTAGAAGCCTCTCCTCTCCTTTCTATTTTATCCATTTTCTTTATTGATTTTTCTTCCTATAATCCTTTATCTAGCCTAATTATATTTTTCCTAAATATAATGGTGTTAGATTTAGGGAAAAAGTTGAAGATTTTTCCATCCTTATTCTTCCCTCTTCTTACACCGCCCATAGCTTGGGTATGACTCCCTTTTTTCTTGATTTTTGATTTTTTTGACTCATTATTTTTTTGTAGTATATTCTAATGATTTTGTTAGGCTTTTGTGTTTTTAAAGATAAGGGATTATAGCTGGAATCTAGGGCTTGTAGTTCTTCTTGTTTTTTTTTTGTCTTGGAAAAGCTGCATCTCATGTAAAATCATGCCATAGCATGTATAGGTTTCCTTATGTTATGTTGGAATGTAGGTTATGTTTCCTTGTGATCCCTTGAAAAGTATGCACGCACTACGCATTGCTTTAATTTTCCTTATGTTTGTGACCATGAAGTTTTGTGTAAGAGCTGGCTAGATTTATTTATTTTAAATTATATGTTTGATTGAAAGCTATATTTTTGGAACTTTTATTGATTGCTTGCGTAAAAATATAAAAAATAATCAATGTATTACTTAAATCCAAAAAATTTGTTTCTTTGATGATTAATTTCATGCAGTTATTATGGCATCTCAAAATGGCAAGGTGGGAAAAGGTGCTAAAGCAAAGAGAAGAAAGGTGTAGATGAAGAATATATCTAAGTTAAGGAACAAAGGACTTAGATATATAATAGATGAATTTTCCAATGAAGGGGTGTCAGCTAGAGAGAATGAGACATATTATATTATCTATGCAAATACCAGAGCTTGTGCAATTGTTCATATTACGATTCCTAACTGGAGTATGGTACATAATGAGACAAATGACAAATTTTAGGCTGATTTATAGGTATAATGAGCTTTTATATACCAACATTATATTACCATTTAAATTATATACTAATAATATTTATCTTTCTCATGATGTAGAGTAGTTTTGACATACCTGAATGATATAAGAAAATTATACTTCAAAAGTTTGTTAAATCTTAAAAAGACTCTAAGTATAATTTAATACATCATTACATGGTTATTGAAGGTGGAAATTACCTATCACAACCACCAGTAGATTATCATCCCATGATCACACCTTTGCAATAGGTAGAGTTTGTTGAATTAAAAAATTCAAAAGAAGCTAATGTAGGTAGCAACGCATTATATATTATGTTGTAAAAAATATTTATAAAAATATGTATTTATTTTTTCTGTTTATATATTATGTTGTCAATGATGGAAAAAGTGTGAACAAAAAATTAAATAAAAATACAAAGAAAAATGCCTACCCTCACAAAAATTCATGCCCTCGCAATAATGCCCCAAGATAAGGAGTTGGTAAGCAATAAATTAGGTCATTATATATTGATTATTGCTAGTTTCGCATAACAATAACTAACTTGATGTTCTAAAGGATATGAAAGCAAATGATCTTCCAGAAGAAACAAATGTACTCTATATGTACCTTCAACAAGAATAGATGTCTAGATGAGGGTTATGCCAGACAAGAAAATATGAAAGGCTACCAATGAACAAACCCACTAAATATTTGATAAAAATTTAAGGATTTTCCTTTATGTTCTTCTCAATATTATTTTTATTTCAATTATTAGTCCTAACTACAATCATTTCTCTAACAAGAGGAGGCTCGGTTAATAGTACCATTGACGAGTAGCCAAAATGATGTCCTCGTTTAAGCTTTAGGGGTTGAGAAGCATGGTGGTTGGGTTTCCATATAGTGTCATATTGTTAAATAATTTTGGATGGTTTTCCCAGTTTCCACAATCCTAAGAAAGAGTACAATCATTGAAGAGTTGAAGCAGATACTTTAAGAGCATGCCAATCAAAGTTAATTACTAGCCAACGAAAAATTGACAAGCAAATGCAAAAGCACATGAATAAAAGGACATCCAGCTCAACTATTGACATGAGTGTTCCTGCTCTCACTCCTATGCCTACACCTACAACCCCTAATATTATATATATTCTAGATTTATTTGAGGTAATATAATTGAGTGTTAATCATTTTCTTATTTAAATTATATGTGTAGTTGAGATATATGAAAATAATAAAACTATTAAATAAATGGTAACTATAAATGAGATCTCAAGACTTCTGAGCAAGGGGCTATTATCACCCGAGGAACACATCATGTTTTTAAGGAGATATTGTTGGAGTCCAACATAGTTTGAGTTACTCTCAAAAACATCAATGACGAATGCTTTCTAAAGTTATCCTTTTTGAAAGACCACGGTCATGATCTCCAATGCTTAGCAACGAAGACATTTGGATAGTCATGATATCTAGTTATCCTCAAGGATGTAGTATGAGTATTAATAAAGATTTAAATTAATTAATTACGTAATTATTTTTCATTAACTTATTTTTCTTTTTTTTATTAGAATGGTAAAAAAAAATTAGAGGAACTTAAGTATTAACGAGCAACAAGAGAAGGAATTAGAAGACATAGGAAAGGAATTATGTGCAAGGTACAAATACATCTCCTATCAAATTTCAAGTGCTACCCTATAAGGTAAGGATGTATTGTGATAAACTCTTGCACAATAAAGATTTGAGTATGGAAGTGGAATTACCAACACAACTTTTTTTTAAGGACTGAAGAAATCAATGTATATATATCATCTGAGGACTTAATTCATTTTATAGCTAGATGTTCGCTACAAGTCCAACATATAAAGGTATGTGTGAGGTATAATTTCATTTAATTTTAAATATACAAATATATTGAGAAAATTTATTTTAATTTTAAAATGAGGTATAATTTCCTTATAGGTTTTGAAAAGATAAATTTATACTTGAGGATGACTAATGCAATTATGGATTCTTATGTCCTCAAGTGATGTACCTTAGATAAGAGGTGGAGCATATAGTCCAAGCAATGAAGTTACCTCTACATCAATTTATTTTTACCCTCTTTTTCTTTTAACTTACATTAGTTTTTGATCACTTTACATCTACTGATAAAAAATGGCATGTTAATTTGATTCCCTTGGAAGGAAGATTGTATGACATCCCACTAAAGGTTGTGGATGGGTAATTTATTTCATGAGTTCTCTATTATGCTATATAATTAATATGTCTCTATATATGCATCAATTAGGTCATTTAATAAATATTTTGAAAGTAAAAAAGACCTAAATTAGTACACAAATGGGCTACCATAAAGATGTGTAATTAGAAAAAAATTTTCTATGTTTTAATATTACTAATTAGTGTAGCTCTATAAAATTCATTCGTACATTTCACTTAATGTAGTGTCCAAAACAAGCAAATAATGATAATTATGACTTGATTGTCATGAAATTTATGAGAGATGATATTGCAAAATGATGGAATAATGATTTAGAGGTATGCATTGGTCACCACATATATATGTATACTTATAACCATGAAAATTGTGATACATTTTGTTAAGGTATATCAACACCATTAGCTTAGATTTATGGATAGCCACATCAACGAGGCCAGACGAGAGTGACTATATTTTATCTTTGAATAATTTAGTGAATAACTTTGGTTGTGGGTAGTTTTTTTTATTGTAGAATTTTTTTTTCACATACACTTGATTATTTGTAGGATTTTAGGTAGCTAAGAAGCTAAACAATAATACTTGTGTATTAGTTTTGTGTATATGACAAAATATACTTGATTATTTATTATTAATTTAAGATCCATTTTTATGTATGATCATATATATACCTATGTATGGGATATACAACACTCATACTTGTGTATCAATTTTGAATATATATACATATATATATATATATATATACACTACAATAGTTGTCTATACTTAAACTTAAAGTGTGATTCTAAAGTGAAGCCTCAATCTATTTCCTCATACATTTTTTAAGTGACCTTTTTATTTTTGTTTCATTTTAAACAATTGTGTTTTAAGCAATTGTTTATGGTATAGACAATTGTAGCTTACACGATTGTTGGTTGCTGCTATTTATGGATATATATAAATTTTTTACTGATTTAAAGTGAAAGGCCTTGAGATCAGAAATGGTGACTTGTAAGAGATAGACACCCTGTAGATGAAGTTTAACCCTTGATTAGGTTTATATTTCGCTAGTATGCTTTTAGCATCTAGTTAAACCCCATATCTTACTCTGCTTAGTTCTCCTTAATTATTAGAGGATATGCATATTGTTAAATTAGGTGTTCTTATTAGTAAGGTACTATGCTTCCTTCATGGGCTTGTGCAACTAGGATACCTTAATGTTCTTGGATACATAGTCAGTTGGACAGTGTGCTATCTTTGTGTTTCGATATGACCAAAATATCTTAATGTCTCCAATTTGATATAATATTCCCTCAAGTAAAGTAAATTATAATGAAGCAACCTTGTTTTTGGCCTTTGGTTTTGATATTGAATCGGACGGTTGCTTTAATAGTTTCTTCTGACCCTACTTGTGGTATTTGGATTGTTAGTTAAGTAGCTGCATTCATTCCCCACATGTGGTATTTGGATTATTGGTTTGATATTTACCTTCATGTCCTCCATATCGTAATTGGATTGTTCATTTAGTAATTACCTTTGTACCCTACCTGTGGAATTTATATTGTTGGTTCAGTACTTGCTTTCATACCCTACCTATAGCTTTGGTATTTGTTATTATGGTTGATTTTTAGTTTCCTTAGTGCAATATCCTTATGATTTTGAGTTATGTTATGATTCTTTTGAAAATGGTTAAGTATGGTTTGGTGTCTTCCCTTTATAGAAAACCCTTTGCATGAATTGGTTTATCAAGTTTGGAATTATGATCAAGTGTAATGGTATTATAAGCATGTGGTTTGGGTGACGTTTATGTCCTGGCATATTTTATTATATCTTGTTATCATATGTGTTATTGATGTTTTTATTCCATAATTCTCTTGTGATTACTTTTTATGTACTTTATGTGAGATTTTTCATGTTTAGTATTGTGTAGTGGGTTACTCACTACTATCGTACTAAAGGGTTTCATTGTATAGTCTTATGCCTATTCAATAAGTAATTGTAACTTTGTAAGATTACTTTAAGGATTCCTCTTGATGGTTTTTTGTTTGGGGTCAAGAGTCAGGACTATCTGGTGTTAACTCTAGCATCTTTTGATCAGGCTACCCCTTACACTTTTATGTCATTTTATGTATTTCTTTTCTTTATCCATTTGGATATTTTGATATATTAGAACAATATTAATCTATAATATAGCTTCTTATCTTCTTCTTATAATTGTTGTTCATAATTTAAGAGCTGTAATACTTTAATCTTAGCACTTAGTGTAAGAAAGGTAGAGAAATTCAAACTTATACTAAGTATGGCAATGACACTCTATGTTTTTAATAACTCTTTTAAATCAAATTTTCAAGTATTGAACATAGGGTTTTTATAGTAGATGAATGGTGTAAGTAAATATAATATAAATTATTTCAATTTTGTGAATTTTGAAAAGCATGACTTGTTGAAATCGTATATTAAATTTGTGAGTGCAATATACTTGTGAGCAATGTCATATGAAAATGAATGGCTACTTACTATTTTGACGGTTTAATGCAGGTTTGACATGATGGTTTTGGTGAAGATGTCAAGTTCATGAGTCCACAAGAAAAGTCTTTGATATCTGGCTTGGTATCTTTATTTCACATGAAGCCCATGAGAAATGGAGAGACAAATTAATAACAATAGCATTTAATTGTACTCAATGTAATTCTATTTCTATCTTATTTGAAAATTATCTTGTTTGCCCTATTTTTATCATTGATATAAGTAACATGTAAATATAAAATAGAATGTAAATTAATTGATGTTATGAGTTAGCTAGTTGATATAAATATATCGTGAAAATTTTAAATTCTAAAATGAGAAACACCATACTAATACTTGTGTATCAATTGGGAATGTATTGTGTATATGAAATTGTGAATAGTGAAAGAAACAGGTGTAATGTAAATTTTTTTTTAAAAAAAATTGTAGAATGTGGTTATAAATTTTGACCGCAGTCTATTTCTTTGCAGGATTAAACAAGAAGGTTTTAGAAAACAATTTTGATTTACAACCATCATTGATAGTGCAAATTAAATGGCTATTATAAGTGAAAAATATCATATATAGTTCAATGGAAAGTAAATGTGAGACTTTGGACCACAGCGGTTTTAGAGCACAACCTTCATCTATGCTCTCACACAAGGCAACAATTTGTTATTTTTATTTTTGATATAGATGGTTGTATTTTGAACTATCACCTATAGTATAGACAGTTATGACATACACTGTTGTTTTCTTTCGCCATCTTTCTTTCTTTTCTCACATATATCATCTATGCCTATTTTTATAGCTTTTGATGAAAGGATGAATTTTAATCTTCGTAAGTTGCAGTTTTATCCATGTACAGGTGGTTATTAGACTTTAGACTTATTGTCTTAATTTTCCATTCATAAAAATTAAAATAAAAAAAAGGAATGAAAAAAAGAGGATTTCAAGGCTTGTAATCTAGCTAGGCACTTGGCCATGACTAATCTGAACTAATCCATCCATCACTTGATTGGATTCTACGTAATTACTCATCTTCTTTCTTTCTTGTTCTTCCTTTATTTTTTTTTCTTGTTTTCTTTTTTCCCAAGTGGATTCTCCTTAATCATTGTTCTATCCACGAACCAACAAAGAAAAAGCATGCAGCAAAATGCTAGTACTGCATTGTTTTGAAGATCGTCATCCCCCATGTCACTGTTTTGCTACTTTCATGAAGTCATGAAGTCATAGGCTTCGCCGGATAGCATAACACTGGGGGTTCAAATACACGTGCACATGTACACACTAGTTGATTGGAGATCGAGAGCATTAGCAGCTCATTATCAAATGTAGTCGTGCTCCAGCACAAAGAGAAGGAGATGCACCACTAGAAGTATGGACCCCATTTAGTGATCTGAACTCACCACGTCAAATAAATTTGTAAAATCGTCTGGTACTAAAATCTGAAGGCGTATTCCTCAGAGATCAAGTGTTATAGATTCAAAAAACGCAAATCTTCACAAGTTTATAGGCATATTCGTCCAAAAATGTCCAAATTATATAATACAGAAAGCTAAATCGAAAGTGGAGGGATGACCGTCCATCCCCCAAAAAGGAAGGGGGCAAAAAAAAAATGTATCCAACCTCAATGATTTTACGTCTCTCTCTCATTATTCTTGACCTTCTTTCTTCACATATAAAAGTCGGAAGTCTCCAACACAAATTCGATGGTGTTTTAGGAAACCCTTCTTATCCCTCTCTAATTCCTAGATATGCTCCGATCACCGTTTTCTTTGTTATTTTCCCCTTGTTCAGAGGTTCAAAGGCTATCGATCCAGTGATAATAGATCTCCATACGTATATATAATTTCTTCATTCATGATCAATTGATCAAAATTTAATTAGCTCACGCAACGCAGAGAATAACTAAGCTGGTCCTCTAAAATAAATCTGAACTCCTCCATCTTTTTAGGGGCCGTTTTAAAATTATCTTCTTTTTCTTTCTTTCTTTCTTTCTTTTTTTCCTCTGGTGTTACGTTTTTTAGAGCCTTCTAAGAATATTCCATAGCTTTAATTATATCTAGGTATTGCATCAAACTGGATACTCTCTCTCTATGTTTATTATTATTTATAGTTCTCAAATATCCATCTGTCTAACTAATTAATTAAGCCATATACTTGCACGGTAATAGGCAGTTTATCTTCATCGATCTCCAAAAAAACAAAAAAGTTCCTCTCTTTTGTTTATTTACCACATTTCTCTTCTTCTTCTTCTTTTTTCCATTTTGGGTTCCATATAAATAGATATATCTATGATCGATGGATGATCACAAACACGGACTCAAATACAAGCAAATGCCGCACGTCACGGATCAATACTCATCATCGTCGATATCAAGCAGCAGCAAGAGGCGCGTATGGGTAGCTGGACCGATAATAGTGGGAGCAGGACCCTCAGGACTAGCGGTGGCAGCATGCCTAAAAGAAAGAGGGATACCAAGATTAATCTTAGAGAGATCGGACTGTATAGCATCCTTGTGGAAATACAAAACCTACGACAGGCTACGCTTACACCTTCCCAAACAATTCTGTCAACTACCATTATTCCCTTTCCCTCCAGATTTCCCTACGTACCCTACAAAACAAGATTTCATCGCCTACTTGGAATCCTACGCTGCTCATTTCAATCTCAATCCCTTGTTCAATCGGACCGTGGTCGGAGCCAAGATCGTCGACGGTCGCGGGTTCTGGAGCGTTAAGGTTGCGGCAGCTAAGAAGAAGGCGGCGCGAGGAGCTGGGAACAGGGCTACAGGTGGTGGCGTCGGGGTGCACGAGGGAGGGGAGGAGGCCTTAGTTGTGGTGGAGTATGTCTGTCCGTGGTTGATTGTTGCGACGGGTGAGAATGCCGAAGCCGTTGTGCCTGACATTGATGGACTGAATGATTTTGTTGGCGATGTGGTACATACAAGCTGTTTTAGGAGTGGAGTGGAGTTTATGGGCAAGAGGGTTTTGGTTGTCGGTTGTGGGAATTCTGGTATGGAAGTTTGTTTGGACCTCTGCAATCACAATGCTCTTCCTTCGCTCGTCGTTAGGGATTCTGTAAGTTTAAGATTATATGCTCTGTTCGTTTTTGCCTTCATTTTTTCCATTCTAATTTAGTTTCATTAATTTAAACATGCAAAATGTACGTTTTCATTTATTTATTGAAAAATAATAATAATAAATTGTATGGAATATATCTCATGATCACTACCCAAAGTGGATTCAGTACACGTTATGCTGGGTCCAAGCAAGTTGGCCAAGCTCTCCTTAAACAATTTAAGAATTTTGGATTTTTTTTTTACCGGGGGCCGGCTTCTCAGAATTTATAATTGCTTTGCTTTGATTTAGTCTGATTTTATCATTAAATTAATCAGCAAGCTTACTATGTTTTTGGTAAGAAAAATATTAAACAGGGAGTGGCATTGCTTTTTTGCTCGCCCCGGATAGGTAGTTACTTGTAAATTAAGAAGATACTCTTGAGCCATATCATGCATATAATTATAAATTGACTCGATCACTACTCTGTCAATTTTCTCTGTCCTCTGAGGCGCATTTATTTTTTTCCTGTGGGTATAAATATAATGCCATGCCTTTTCTCACTCACCCTTCTACTTTTCCACTTATTTGTGGGGTTTATAAGGTATCATAGTTTAAGGACATGTTTGAGATAATAGTGTTTTAATTTTCAAAGTAATTATATTTTTCTATATAGATTTAAAATATCCTATACTCATCAATATTTATTAGTCCTATCTCAGCTAGGATCGGTCATTGGACAGACTTAAGTTGGGCCGAAGTAGATTGGGTTCTTAGTTAGTTCGGACATGAAGCAACATTGAGTCCGATCAGATTGAGTCTACTCACGACTCTTAAAAAATAAAAAAATTTATATTTTTTTTTAGTTTGAAATTCTTTCAATCTTTTACTAGTAACAAAAGGATAAAATATTAACTTGGTAAATATCTATTAAGCAAATTTATTTGATATCTTACTTTATCAAATCCTCACTTCTAAATAGTATATTAGAACATAACTAGTGTTTATAGGATCAATAACATCTATACATTCACTATTTACATTTATCATCATTTTTCATATAGAAATATTTTAGACTTATAAGATAAAGTTGAGGGTTATATTTTTATTAATAGATAGATTAATAATAAATTAAATAATGATCGGTTAGATAAAAGCACACGGGTACCTATGATTTTTTTTTAGAGACGGCCTATATTTAATTGGATAAAAAAATTTGTTACTCATGGATTATCTAAATCGAATTTTACTGAATTGTTGAAAAAATCTAATTAAACGAATTAAACTAGCTTCCTATTAGTTGCCGAGTTCTTCATCCAAACAAACGTACTTTTCCGAGGAAAAACAAAAGGAACATCTAGTTGATTTTGCAAGATAAGACAACCATACATGATGTACTGACCTAGCCAGTTGGAAGGAATTTACTACTGTATAGTTTATTCATATTGCTGCCAGATAAAACAAATAACAAATAATACTTTAAATCTTTGTGGAACCTTCTAAGCGTACGTCGGACCTAATTTCGTTTAGTTATTTAAATTGTAGTACTGCAATTACCGAAGAGGACCAATTAAACAGGCATATATTATTTTGTGGGCATTACTTTTTACTATTTTTTACCATTGCCTTTTTTGCTTAATTAGTTTTATTAATGCTCTCTCTGTGTGTGTGTATTGTAAGCATGCGGGTGGATTGATAGGGTTTAGTTGGTGATATATATGTTGATAGGGTTTAATTTGTGATATACATGTTTGTTGTAGGTTCATGTATTACCACAAGAAATGATAGGAACTTCAACCTTTGGATTGGCAATGTGCTTGTTGAAATGGTTTCCTGTACGACTTGTTGATAAGTTCTTGCTTCTTATGTCCCGTCTCATGATTGGAGATACGGATCGAATAGGGCTAAGTAGACCATCTATTGGTCCTTTGGAATGGAAGAACATCTCCGGCAAGACTCCTGTCCTTGACATCGGCACACTTGACAAGATTAAAGCTGGAATTATTAAGGTTATTTATTTTTCAAATTTTCGTTCATCTATATATAAATATATACATATCATTTAATATAATATTTTTCTTTGGAAGAGCTAGCCATGCCCGATTATCTATTTTGACTGCACCTAGTTAGAAAAATGGTTGTCATTCGTAATCTTAATGATTGATTCTAAAAGGGTAAATCCAAAATGATCCTAGAAATTTGTATTGGTTACAGAAAATATATCACCCATATATGGTACCATTATACACCTCTTGTTCAATAAATTAGAAAATTATATATATAAAAAAAATCTATCTATGACCCTTTTTTAACAATTTTGAACCACTCTTTTGATTGGTTAGTTGGTTATAGTAGGGTTTTTTTTTTCGGGTACTAATTTTATCTTCTGCTAGCGTCTAAGTAGGTAGTCAGATATCGGCCTACTCAGTTCACCGATCAGACCAATCATGTTTGTGTTTTCTAGTACTATAATAATGGCATATTTGGACCAATAAATTAAGAGGGGGTAGGGGAAGGGATGGATATTTTTTCATTTGTATGACAAGTAAAGATTTCATTAAAGCAAACGTATTTTGCTTTGCTGCGCATGCATCACTGTAAATACTGAAAGTCAATCGACCAAACACAGCCTAACCTCATGCACAACATCCCTAGAAACAAAGAAAAAAAGGGGAAAAAGGCAATCCAAACTTTCCTCGTGAGCCTCAAACAGCGGCCCTGGTATGCACCAACCAACCAACATATATATATTCGCCTCCTAGAGCCTCTCAACACCGGCCTCCATCCATAGATCATTAATATTTTCATCGAAAACCCTACTCTAGCTAGGAATCTTAATACAAGAATAATAAAAAAATGAAGCACCAATCTTATCCAAAGCACAAGGACGTCGTTGATATGAGAAGCTTTCCAAAAACCCCAAGCCGAGCAGCTGTGCAACAATTTGTTTGTGCACGATAGGAGTTTAAAATTATGAATGAACTAATCCAAGAGCCTGAACCATTTACGCACTCTCAAGGTTTTCCCCGAGATCAAGAAAATAACCAGCCATGGCGCCGAGTTTATTGATGGAAAACTAGAGGATTTTGATGCCATTATCTTTGCCACCGGTTACAGAAGCAACGTATCAAATTGGCTGAAGGTACAATAATTATCCGCCCCCCTTCAATTTCAAATTTGTGCATATTACGATATTTACCTTCGATATATATATATATATATATATATATATATATATATACGCCTGCATTTGCATTATTACATCATCAACACACATTTTGGTCGCATGCAGGATAACAAGATGTTTTCCGAAAGAGACGGGTTTCCGGTGAAATCGTTCCCTGATGGATGGAAAGGAGAGGATGGACTTTACGCCGTAGGATTCACCAAACATGGCCTTCTTGGTGCATCGCTTGATGCTGTGAGGATAGCTGAAGATATTGAACAGACCTGGAAAATCAGGGCCAGACGACATACCGGATGTGTGGGTGCCAGATTCTGTCAAATTCACCAAAAGTAGAAGTATCGTTTGATGAATTAGTGAATGTTTCGTTCCTATATATCCCCAAAAAAACAAAAAAAATAGAAATCTTGTGTGCTTGATTGTACATAGTTAATCTTATATTGTACATACTGTTGCTTACGCGCGGTAGGTGGTTGATTTGCGTGAAACTAATATGCGTTAAACTAGAATTAAGGGGGAATGATTGTGAAGATTAATATGGTACGGTGTTTTTCCATTCTGCCCCTTCATGTCTGTGTATATATAAAGTGCAAAAGAATTAAACATGATAATATATAGTATTGTGATACGTATCACCTCTTTACTTTTGAGCTTTACACGTTTTTAAAGAGAGTATTAAATAAAATGTTATATTTCAGTTTTATCCTTTTATTCATTTATTTTTCATTTTCTCAGGTTCAACAAAAGTTAATCACTCTAAGAATAAAGATAAAAATTAGCACTTTAATTTGTCAAAGTGACATTCTCTCTCTCTCTCTCTCTCTCTCTCTCTCTCTCTCTCTCTCTCTCTCTCTCTCTCTCTCTCTCTCTCTCTCTCTCTCTCTCTCTCTTGCTATATATATATATATATATATATATATATATATATATAGAGCCGGCAAAAGTTGACCCGACTCTAAAAATCCGACGAATTTCGACTCGATCCGCCCGAAATCCGATCCGATTTTATCCGAGTAATTAAAAGCCTGAAACTTATCCGACCCGATCCGATACATATCCGATATCCGATATAATCCGAGAAATCATAAGCCCGAAATAAACCCGACCCGACCCGCTATTCACCCAAAACCCGATATAACCCGAAAAACTATAAATTCGAAATGACCCGACCTGATCCATTATTTAACCGAAATCTGATATTATCTGAAAAATTATAAACCTATAAAGATTCAACTTGGTACTACCCAAAAAATAACATTAACACATAACTCAAATTTTTTTAAACTTCATAAAATATGAAATAATGTAGATGTGCAACTAATCCATACTAGCACTTACATCAAAATCTAGAAACAATATACTTTCATAAAATTTATATTACTTATGTATATACAAATACAATATCCATTGATACCAATAGAAATAAAAGTAGAGAAAAAAAAACACTACTATGCCATTTAAATATTACTTCACTTCCATTATTCCATCTAGTACTATAAGATAATAACAGTGCAACCTTGAACACTATATGTTAGTATCTATACGGCCGTACCTTGTAATATAGCACCTACAACATCATAGAAAAGTAGGAAAAATTTAGAGTGAGAATGTTAGTTATTCATTATAAAAATTGAAGATTAATATTTTTTATTACATCAACAGTGTTAAATAGTAAGAAGTCAATATTAGTTGGTCTTTTGTCAATAATAGTCATTATTACTTACTTTATCTAATTTTTATCTTATTTAACTTAATATGATCTAATCAAAATATATAATAAAAAAACTAATATGTTGTTATTATTATTTTTGCCATAATTGATATTCATTGATTAATATTATTATTGTTATCATTATTTTTGTATTATTATTATATTTATTAAAATTATATTGATATGATGTGATCAATCTCTTTTAAAATTAATATGAGAAGTACAACCTTAGAGGTCTTCATTTGTTATCAATTATCAATGACTATTATAAGTTAATATCATGTAAGGAGCGTATAAGATATAAATATAATATAAACTTAAAATAATACTAGAACTTAATATGATCAAGCTAATAATGGAGTTAAATTATAAGTTATACCTTAACATAAAAAGAAAAGTGATACGATTTGAAAACTTTTAAATTTGAAACGTCAGATACATCTCCAAAGATAAAATAATGACAAAAAATTCTAAGGCCCCAAAATAATTAATATAATAATTCACTTTTAATTGAATAAGATAAATTAAAATAAATGATCTCAAAATAATTAGCTTTTAATATTATCTTGGAATAAAAAGAAAGAAAGAAAATGACACAAGCATGGCTCAAATATAAAATGACCTAAATCCAATCTAAATTTGACCCGAAAATATAATAATTCAAACTCAACTGAGCCCGATCCGAACCCGAACCGAAATTAGAACAACCCAAATTTACCTGAATCCGAGTCCATCCGATCTCAACCAGACCCGACCCGAGAGCTTATAATGACCCGAGATTATCCGATACTGAGTTGATCCGAATCAAACCCGACCCAGCCCAACCCGACAAAATGATCTGAAATTATCCGAAATCGATATGACCCGATTATCATGTTACCCGATCCGATAATGACCCGACCCGCCCGATTGCTAGCTCTATATATATATATTTAAAGTGACACTAGCTCTTTTTAAAAACTGATGAAGTATATACATATTTTTATTTGTATTAAAAATTTGTTAATGTAATCTATTAAGTTCCGAGAATAAATTGAGTATACCCTTATGGCCTCTTATAACTGGTTAGGTCCAACCCTCTTCAGAAGACTTTACCCCGACTATACCGGATAAAGTATAGTATATGTCCAGCAGATAGTCCATACGCTGCATCCTTAAAACAGCACAAAATGTTGAGAACCCAAAAATCATATCCCGTATTGATCTAGTAATATATATAGATATATGCATGATCATTATTGCTCTAATTGATTTAAAGAAAATAAGAAGGAAAGAAAAGAAAATGAGACAGAAAATAATTTTCATATGTTTGGTTACTGAGAAAATGTTGAGTAAAGAAAATAAGAGGGAAAGGAGTTAAGAAAATTATATTGTGTTGATTTCCTTACAAAAAGTCAGGGAAAAGAAAAGAAAAGTTGGGAGAAAATTGTTTCGACCTTCTTTTCCAACCTATTGGTTTTCTACATTGAAGATTTGTCGATCGTCCTTCTTCTTTGAACCTTTTTATTCTTCAATTATCCTTCTTCTTCAAGCTTTTGTGTTCTTCGATCATCCTTCTTCTTTGACCTTCTATCTATCCCATGGCTCCTCCATAGTTTCGGTAAAATCTTCCCATAAGTCGTTCAACAAGTGTCAACTTCACCCTTCCTAACAAACCGTCGTTAGCTCTGCCTTCTCGATCTACCACTCCATCATCTTGAACTACACATGTACATTTTAAATTAGTTAGCAAAAATTGAATGCTCAAGCCCTAATTTTATATGCTAGCATATGTCATCTATGCCCTGTTAAAGTTTTGACACAACATGGATAATAACACCGAGAAGCAAAATTTGTTAGAAGTAAAGTGGAAGATTGAAATGGAGTTGACGTGGGTAAATTGGCTTATATAAATGGTTGCAACCTTTAACACACTCTAATTTACAAGGTTCATCCTCCTAAAATCGTGTTAATATTCCTCCTTCCCTTATATGTTGGGGCAGAGGGGATGTATTTTTGGTACTTCTGACAAGGATTCATCTATATAGTGGATTTGCTCTTCTAGTATAGTGGATTTGCTCTTCTAGGCTAGTTTATGTTTTTTGGTATTACCATTTGTTACCTATAGCTTCTCAGTATAGAGGATGTTTCAACCCGAGCTAACATCTAATTGCATTTTATACGTTGTATTTGTCCTCCCACACAAGTTTATTAATTAAAGATGGGGTTCAAAAAATTTATGAAATATTTTAGAATGTTTCTAAAAAAAAGTTGGAATTAGTTGAGTTTAAGAAATTTTTATGAGTTTTTTTTTTTAATTATGGAATTTTTCATGTATCAATATAATATTTTAATTTTTATTAAATATATAAGAGTATCAAATAATAATAATAATCAACTTTCCTTATAATTTTCTTTCTATAAATCAAACACCAAAAATATTTTCCAAGAATTATATTTTCTACATCTTTTTCCAATAAGCAAATAAAGAAAAGAAAATTAATTTCTCTTATTTTCTTTCCTTTATTTTTTCTTTCCTATTTATTTTCTTTTCCTTCTTATTTTTCTCAAATCAAACAGAGCTTATATGCCTTGTGGACTATTGATTATTAGTATTAGAATTGAACTTTTCATTCTTCACGGATTTAGGTCAGATTTATTCACAATTGAAAGAGTTATCACCGTCACGTAAATTAAATTTGTTTGGTAAGAAATGAATGTTTCAAGGACAAATCATCAATAAATTACATTAAAAAATTGAAGCAATTTTGAATCAGCAATGAAAAAACCTCCCTACTTAATTGTTTGCATGTTGGAAAATATTTACTGCTTAATTTCAAATAAAATGTATTTTAATAATAATAAAAATAATAAATCCAACTCTGATGTTGGCTCTTTTATCATGTAAAAAGTAGCAAAATAATTCACGAGCCATAAATCGGGTGATGTTCATTGATCTCGTGATAAATATGTGATATCAAGAGTATAATAGTGCTCCATCGGATGGATAATGATACCAACTAAATTTAGTTTAAGACTTGATGGGGCGGTGGGATTTGTAGCTTGTACCGACCAAAATAGAAGTGCAATTGTTATGACATGACTTCAAAAATATATAGCTAGGTGTTTTCGACATGTAAAATAAAAAGGTTCGGCATAAGCATCATGTACTAATGTGTACAAGATATAATCACTATAGATATAGGATATAATCATCATATAGATAAAGCATAATCTCATTTACTATATGTTGTAGCCCCCTCATTTTCGTTCCATAAAAATTTACATTTTTAAAAATATTTTGTGGAGACAAACTAATAAAATGTGAGGTATCATTGCCACATTCAACATAGAATATGAACTACCACTATTGAACTCATGTCGGATACTGTAATACCCCAAATTGAGTGGAGTGTTATAAAGATTAATCTGGCTACTTATATCAACATGGCATACCATCCTTTTGGTAATTCCATCCTAAGAACTCTACAGTTAAGTGTACTGGTCGTGTAGCAATTTTTAAGATGGGTGACCCTTCTGGGAAGTTTCAAAATTTTTTGAAAATTTCTCGAGAAGTGCGTGAGTGAGGACAAAGTGCACTGAAAGGACTCATGTTGATCTGTGGGGCCATCCAATTAATCTGAAAGCACTCCAAGGTAACCCCCATGTGGTCGTATCGATTCGGGGTATTGCAGATGGTATTAGAACAAAACCATGGTCGTGAGATGAATTTGGATGAGCTAGTTAGCCACATAGTAGAATGATTCTTTGGATAAACTATATTAATTAAAAACAGTTAGTGGTTGAAATGCAACGGGGACATTGCATTCTTTGAGAGGAGTTGAATGTAATACCCCAAATTGAGTGGAGTATTATAAATATTGATCTGACTACTTATATGAACATGGTATACCATCCTTTTGGTCATTTCATCCTAATAACTCTACAAGTAAGCGTGCTGGCCATGAAGTAGTTTTTAGAATGAGTGACCCTCCTAGGAAGTTTCAAAACTTTCTAAAATTTCTTGGGAAGTGCGTGAATGAGGATAAAATATACTGAAAAGACTCATGTTGATCTGTGGGGCCAGCCAATCAATCCGAAAATGCTCTAAGGTAACCCCCGCATGGTCGTATCGACTTGGGGTGTTGCAGATACAATGCCAAAAGTAACACATACCCGGTGATCACATGTGGTAAGTACATGATATAACTGATAAAAGGTATAAACCATATACGGTTAAATACATCGAGAGAAAAAAAAACTAGGGCAAAAACACCCAAAGAAAATTATGTCACGAACCCTAACCAACAACACTGGATAACTCTAATGCTCAACCTGACCAATACTATAGCAAATCGCATAACATCAAGGAACCTGCACCAATCAACTAAAAAGCAAATCATTTAGTACAAAAGTATTTAGTAAATACATCTAACTTAAAGAAAATAGCATGCCCACCAAATCATACTTACATGCAAAAATAACATGTTCACAACCCACAATGCATAAAGTATACTTTCATACAATACCAATATGGTAATATAATATCATGATAAATCACTAGGATACATAACCACTAAAATATATAACCACCCACAAAACATGCCATCACGATAATAATTCTCCCAAAGACAGCTTAATATACTTAAATCCTAGCATGCTCATAACACCATATGCTTACATGACATAACTTAACAAGATCACGCGATCATATGCTTGTACATATGACTTGCCATACCCACATGGTATCATACATAAAATACAGATGAGAACTCATCCAAGATGCCAACTTGAATTGCCCATCACATGCAAAGGTTCATAGAGCACATAGAATTAGGACCACTTAACAATAGGATATCATATCATAACTTAGGTTGGATACTAACCAAGAGAACATACTTTAATAAGTTTAATCTTACAATGACAATCATAACCTCATGGCATAGCCATGTAATAACAACTATGATATTTAGCATCCATGTTCAAGACAAAAAAGTATGAACCATGTTATTTAGATACTATCTTTTAACTAGGGCATCATAAATCCATTTATAAGATAAAAATAAATGTAAAGGCACCCCTTAATGAGACCAGGTCATAAGGGCACAATAATAAGCAAAATACTCCATCATATAATAAAACAAGATAAATGATGCTTAAAATATCAATAAGCCTTTAGGGCGCTAATGAACCACCAAGCCATTAAGGCACAATATGTTAAAGAAGACACCAAACTGGAAATGGGATGCTTAGGGATACATAATCCAAACATATAACAAAAGAAAATCCTAGATTAGGATACAATAAGATGGACTAACAAAAGCAAATAAGATATTAGAGTGTCAAATACCAAAGAAGACACGAAATAATGAATAGGATACTCATGAGTCATTATTAAGACAACTTAAGATGAACTAATAAGATAAACCCAAATCGCTAAGATAACCAAAAAAATATAATAAGTGTAACACCCCTATTTTTATTTTAAAACATTGTAGAAGCAAAAAAAATATAATACACTTAGGAAAAATGGGAAGTTATCACTACACCTAACATAGGATAGATGTTTGTAGCCCGTCGCATGTTAGATATAAGGCTAAGAAAAGCAATGAACCCAAATATAAGAATAAAGTGGGCAAGAAGTATAATATGTAAATACTACAAGAAAATGTTTACACAACAAGATTTCCGTCGGTCCCCAAAATATTTAAATGCATAGGATAGAGTAAAATAAAAGTACAAAAATAAATTAGAGATAAAACAACAATAGGGCAAAGACCCAAAAATGTAGTCCATTAAGGACCTACAAAAGATCTCTGGGTGTCCATAATCTTAAGCCCCTAAGCCCAATATAAGGTAGGACAACTACTACTCATTCTCAAAAACCTATACGTAGTCTTCTGCTCATAGGATTCAGTAGGAGACCGAAGAAATGGGTATATCAGTACGTTACATACTGAGTAAGACAAGTTACCTCCTTAACAGGAGTTGCAAGCATGAAAGGCCTAAGATAACAAAATATATCATTCTAAAACACAATATCATATTTACACGATACACTTAGATATACATTTATTATCATGATCATGTAATGTATCATAATCTCATGCCATGCAAAGACTTAGACAATTCATAGCTCATCATGTGTATCAATACAATATAGATATTATAGATAACACATATAATTAATAATAAGTTATTCCATTAGGTCCATTTTGTAAGTTTACATGATCCATTAAATTAATTATTCATCAACCATTATTCTACATCTTTTCTTTTTTCGAGCGATTGACTAATTACCATCCCATGGTCTCACATATCATGGAAGCCTATCCAAACAAGAGGACATATAGTCCAAATAAAATCAAGTAACCACCAATAGACATAAAGTTTGATCGAAACTAGGTAACCACCAATGGACATAATGTCTGACTGAAGCCAATAAATCATTTGGATAACTAGACCTTTTAGTATTGATACTCTCTAATACATCATTAGTGTCTACAGTAGGTAAGGCAATAGAATCTAGTAGGATCCCGCCCAAAGCCACAAATAAACTTCTAAAGGTAGACTAACCCCCAGTGGCTAATTGAGGAATGAGTAATCTAGACCCATGCATAGCTTGATAATCTTTCACTTTAAGTGATTAGTTTGTTATTCTCTAATGTTATTCATCACATAAGTCCCATATAACAACCAAGTAACACATCCACCTAATCATTCCAACTTAACAATTGGTACCCTCCAACCATCTAGTGCGATTTTCATTAGTTCTTAGCCAAGTTTAAATAAACCCATTAAGATAATCCATGTAGGACAAGAATTCGGATTACATCATCCCCTTGTGGCATCAAAGCATACAGATTTTGATTTTTCCATTAAAATCTGTCAAAGACACATGTTAAGAATACCATAAATAACGAATCATTTAATCCATCCAATTGGTTAGTTAATTCATGTTAAGATGTACGTTCTCACCATTAAAGGATCATATTATAGGATAATATAAAGGCTCATTGAAATGCCCCGAAAATTTCTAATTTTAAATATTATATTTAAATGAGGTTTTATTATGAAAATTAATTGAATTAATTATTTTTATTAAAATAAAAGGGAATTAACTAGGGTTATTTAAGGAGAAAATAATAAATAATTTTTATTAGAAAAGTTTTGGTATTTTAGCTAATTAAGGATTTTATTTTAGAAATTAATTAAATAAATTATTTTATTTAAAATAAGAAGGAGAAAATAATTTCAAATTAATATGAATTTTATAAATAAATTAATTGAAGAACATTAGAGTGTTTTGCTAATTAAGATGGAATTTATGGAAAATCTAGTAAAAATCTTAATTTAGCCTAAAAAGGGATTTAAATATTATTATTTTTAAATATCCCAAATATTCTAATTAATTTAATTATCCCAACCCATTATTTTTCCTTTTTCCCTTTTCCTTTTTCCTTTTCTTTCTTCCTTTTTCTTTCTTTTCTTTCTTTTTCTCCCTTCTTCTTTTCTTTTTCTTTTTCCTTCTCCTTGACCTGCGCCAGCCCAGTGGTCCAAGTCCTCCCTCCCTCCCTCCTTCCTTCCTTCGCCGCGGGCCGTTCCCGCGGCCCAGACTCTCTTCATTTAACTCCGCGCCGCGTTTTACTCTTTTCCCCATCGAAACGCTAAGTCTCGACTTTTTTTAGGAGTCGTTGCCAACCGCCTGATCTTCTCTTCTTTTCTTTCTTTTCTGCGCCGAACCGCCCGGTCCAACTCCCCCACCTTTCTTCTTCTTCTTCCTTCACACCGTCCCCGTCGAGCACCTGTAACTGCACAGCAGCCACCAACCGAAAATCCCGCCGGCGACTACGCACGTTCACTACCCATTTTCTCCCCCTCTCTTCCACGTTGAATCATCGACCACACCTGCCTGCCCATTCCCTTCTCCTCTCATGTTTCCCTTTTCCCAGCCAACTGCCTGCCACAATTCTTTTGAATTTCGTCGGCAACCGTCGTCGCCGGTGAGCCTAATGGACCTACCGATCCTCTCATTCTCCCCCTTTGACCTAACCCACCCTTTTCCTCCTATAAATACCCCTACCTAGTCTACAATTGAGGTTTTCCCCAAAACCCAACTCTTCCCGACCTTTCCACCGCCGCCCCTTCAGACACCTATTCCGCAGCCTCCGACCAACACCACCGCCCTTTCTGGCCACCCATGCACTCCTTGCACCACCCCCTAACTAACAGTGCCTTCCTCCTCCCTCGATTCTTCCTACACGAGCCACCCCAGCTGTGCAAAGTTCTCTACTTAACCAAACCATTTTCTGCCACTGCCGCCCTTTGAACCACCATTAGCCACCTCCTCCGCCGCTTCCGCCGCTTCTTTTACCTCTCAAATTATTCTACAGACCACCCTCTACCTTCCCCTACCCTTCTTTCCCTCTTCCTCCCCTCTTTCTCTCCTTCTTCTCCATTCGGCCACCATCGCCGCCGCTGTGCGCCGCCACCTTTGGCTGTGCCGCCACCTTCATTCTGCTCCTCTCCCTCTAGGCATTCTTAAACAGCCCAACTTCCACCTCCATTCTCCCTATCTTTTTCCCAGCATTCAACTTTCCCCTTTTTCTTCTCTTTTTCCGGTCGCTGCTGCCGCTGTGCACCATCGCTGGTGCCGCCTATCCCTGTCAGCCTAAGGTTGAACCCTAGACCCTCTCAACCTTTTTCCCTATTTTTACAAGCCTTAAATTATTTTATTTCATTTATTCTAATATAAATCCTATTATTATTATTATTTCCATTTTTAATATGTATTATTATTGTTTTTAATATTAATGTTTTTATTATTATTCTGTTGTTGAGGGTTGAAGCCCTATTGAAATTTTTAATTCGATTCTAGCACTATTACCCTTATTATTTCTATTATTACTGAATATTAATATGTTATAAGTATAATTATTATTATTATTTCCTATTTCAAATTTCTATTATTCTTATTCCATTATTATTAATACAACTATTTTACCATTAGTGTTGTTAATAAGGTTATTGTTGTTGTTGTTGTTGTTGTTGTTGTTGTTATTATTATTATTATTATTATTACTATCATTATTATTATTTTCAAGTGTTAGTATTATTATTATTATATATAGGGCTGAAACCCTATTGTACTTATTATTAGGGTTATTAGTATTTTATTATTAGTAGTATTTATTCTTATTAGTGTTATTATTATTATTTATTAAGTTATTATTATTCAATGTAGGGGGAAACCCTACTTCATTTCTATCTCCAAATATTATCCTTATTATTATTACCATTATGATTATTATTATTTTTACAATATCATTATGGTTTTTATCATTATTATTATTATTATTATTATTATTATTATTATTATTATTATTATTATTATTATTATTATTATTATTATTATTATTATTATTATTATTTCATCATTATTATTATTACTAAATTTGGTTACTTACTTTACTAATATTATTATTAGTATTTCTATTTGCATTATTATTAGTATTATTTCTATTTTCATTATTATTATTATCAGAATTAAATCTTTAAACCTTTATATTAGCAATTTTTATAATATTTCTATTATTTCTTATATCTTTAGTAAAGTTAAAAATTTGAAAAATGTTATTTTTATTAATATGTTATTATTTTGTCAAAGCCTAGAGGAGGCGTAGGAGCGTGCTCCAAGACCGATGTCATTTTAGGTAAGGGGTGCTAAGGCTTTTTGTGTGCTTATATGCATTATGTGCTTCGCATGCTATGTATCATATATTTATCATTATTATTCATGTCGTATATGGTATGATGTGGAGTTAAAGTATGTTTTCATGTATTTGCATGGCATGTGTATTATGTATATATGGTGATTTGTTTGTGACCCTATAAGACATGCATGTGAGGATGTTGATGTGGTTGTGTGGGGGAAGGGATGAAAAAAGAGAATGGGGGAAAGAAGTTGACCAAGGGATGTGAGTTGACCTAAGTATTTTAATGATCCATGAGTGGAGGAATAAAATGGAAAATTTATAAGTTTGTGAAGGATAATCTAATTTATGATGTTGTATGGGAGATTGTAATTTATGATGTTGTATGGGAGAATCTAATTTATTGTCTCGTGTGGGAGTATCTAATTTATGGTTTTGCATGGTTTTGTGTGAGAGGAATTAAGTTATGGTGGTATGTGGGAGAATCTAACTTATGATGTTATATGGGAGAATCTAAATTATGATGTTGTATGGGAGAATGTAATTTATGATGTTATATGGGAGAATCTAATTTATGGTTTATATGGGAGATTCTAATTTATGGTTTTATGTGTAAGAATCTAACTTATGGTCTTGTATGGGACAATCTAATTTGTGGTTATGAATGGGAGAATCTAATCAATTGTATTATATGGACGAGTCTTTGGGTTTTATATGGTTTGAATCTAGGGTTTGGTATGGATGGATCTTTGGTTTTATGTGGATTGAATTTAGGATTTTGTATGACGGAATCTATGGTTTGTATGGTGGTATTAATGGTTGCATGGTGGTATTAGGGTTTGCATGGTGGTATTAGGGTTTGTATGGTGGAGTTAGGGTTTTGCATGGGAGTTAATGATTTCATGGGATTTAGGGTTTGCATGAAAAGTTCGAAAGGTTGCATGGGATGTGTAAAGTTTGCATGGGTGTGAAATTTACACATGAAAGGTTGGTTTGGGATATAAGGAAGGTAATGTAAGTGTTATTTGGGTGGTTGAAAATTTTGGACGAAAAATAGTACGTGGAGATTATATAAGGGTCCATAGGAGACCGAACTAGGGTTGTGTGGACAATTAGGGTTTGTTGTGGTTACTTACAATTTTTGTATTATCATGTGTATTTGGTGATTTAAATGTAATTATGATGGTGGGATTTTATGATTTGTGATGTGTGAAGTATAAAGGGAATGATTCATGCGTGTTCTGGGTCAAAGCTTGTGAATAAGATACTTAAGATATTAATTACTTAAAGTGGAAGATATTGAGACGGGACCAGTCGATCCACCAGTCAGGAATAGTGGTTAGGGTTTTTACCCTATGTGTGACCGATCCACCGGTTATAATAGTGGTTAGGACATGATGTCCTATATGTGACCTGCCCACCGGTTATAATAGTGGGGGATCCCGATCTCAATGAAAACAAACCAAAGTTTTGCTAAGGCAAATAAAAGACACTAATTACTTACAGTGGAACACCATGTGAACAGAAACCAGCCGATCCACCGGTTAGGAATAGTGGTTAGGGTTTTACCCTATATGTGACTGATCCACCGATAATAATAGTGGTTAAGGCATGATGCTCTATGTGTCACCGTCCCACCGGTTATAATAGTGGGGTGTTCCTGTACTCGCATGGAATTGATAAAAATCATGGTGTGAATCGACTTCTGATCAGAGATTAATTAAGTAATTGAATCAGATTATATATGGGCCTTATACTTTTACCTGAATGGTCATATGCATTTATGTTATCATGTTGGTCTTATGCTCTATTATTATTCTGCATTATTTATGTGTTGTTATGTGTTGGCCTTAGTGCTCGGTTACCTTACTCAGTACGTAGCGTACTGATCACCCGTTTCTTGGGTGATGCTCATTCCCACGAGTAGTATGCCCTTTTGACTTTGTGCATGTGGGCAAGACATCAGTCGGGGCTGTGTGTTGAGCTTGTTTTGGCTCAAGGTTCGAGAGTGGTGGCCATATTTACTCTTTATACGATTATTTCCTTTTGTTAGTTCTTTTGTATCGAATTTATCCATTTGGATTTATTACCTTGTATTGAATATTTCAAATGAATATTTTATTGGGTGTAAGCTTATTTCTCTTTTGGAAATGAATTATAATTCTTTATGCGTACTCTGATTTTGTTTTACAACCGAGTTTAGTTTGTCTTGACTTATAATTGATCATTAATCTTTTCTTTAGCCTTAGCACTTGGTATTGGAACGGTTGGAGAGAACCGGTCTGGTATTAAGTGTGGCGATAACATCCTCAGAATTCACGGGTTTTGATTTAAGTATTTCTGTTTTAATTACTTCCGCATTTCAGAAAAAAAAGGTAGTGAATTTTGGGGTGTTACACTCATATTATATTGAGTTCAACAAGATATGAACAACACTCTCTAGTTAAATCAGTCAAGTGGTTTGGTCTAACTGGTTGATTGGTTTAGCTCAGCTGAACCTTAGAGTTCCCTCAAACCAGTCAATTGGTATGGTCGGAGTAGTCGATTGTTCTACGACAAGTTGATTGGTTCTGATAAGCAGGTCAATGGTTTGAACAAAGAGCCACCAAAGTCACTACATATAACCCAATTGATAAGTTAGGCTAATAGGTCTAATGTTCTAAGGATGAGTAGATTGGTTTAGCTTGACCAGTTGATCAATTTGTTTTCCACACACCACATAAGAGACATTTTAAACACAATTAAACCTCTAAAATCCTACCATATCCAAACCATCACACTATCATTACATAAAACCAAGATTTAACATGGTCATATACTAAATGATATTTCATTTTTAAGAAATTGATCTTATTTCTCATGAATCAAGCCTTTTTTAGAATTCTTAAATACTCCAACATATATCACTAAAATACCAAAAATCTCATATATGCATATAAAGACCATAAATTTATGGAGTACACTAACTCACATGCGTAGTCATGCCACATTTCAAAGGCAAGAATGACTTACTTAAAGCTTAGCAACATTTTCCAACAAGAAAGCATAACCCTTAGTTGAAATATTCCAACTTTCAAAACCTTAAAAACAAGAGGTTAAAACTCAAATACCTACAAATAATTCTTATAGATCAAGAAACTCAAATCGGGAAGGAAAACAAAGTTAACAACTCCAAAAGAAACTAGAGGAAAGAATTAGTTAAAAGCAATACTCAACTTTTTTTCCAAATCTGACTCTTTATTCACTACAAGAAAACATGTGTATAGGGATGACAATTGTTATTGCTGAAAGCCAGATTGTTGTCGCCATTGAATTGTGGCAATGACTTGTCGTCGCTAATAAGTTGCAGCAACAAATTCTTCCCTAGAAATGTTTTTTGTGACGGCAGATATGTCGTCGCAATAGGTTTTATAGCGACGACAAGACACGTCACTAAAATTGTATATTGAGACAAATTAATTCAAAATTATGTTGAATTTTTTCAAAATTTTAAATTTTATAGTGATGACATATCATCACATTATATGTTTTCTACATCAACATATTTTAAAATTTTGAATGTATTTATTTAAAATTTTAAGTCTTTCAGCAAGGACATGTCGTTTCCATAAGCCTTTTTGGCCGCAACATATATAATATTTTTAGATAAAATATAAAAAAAGGGAAATATTTTTTTCCACGACATGTCGTCGTTGTAGCTACTTAAAGTGATGACTACTTTTTTTAAAAAAAATGCCACATCTGTAATGATTAAAATATGAGTACACAAAGGCATATATTATTTAAAATATATATCAAAATATAACTATAATAAAAAAAATTTAAATATACCAAATGTTTTACATAATATAAAATATTATCTCATCTACAACTATGCCAAAGTGTACCTAAAAAAACTCTAATCTAATCCAACGAGGATATCATCCTCATCATTATCTTCATCTTGATTCTAAGAAGGATGTAGAGGTAAAGAAAGCTGAGGAGGTTGAGAAGGATGAGGAGGGATGTATTGCATTATATTATCTACGTGTCTGTCCATACGATCCATCCTGGTATTGTAGCTTTGAACTAGCTCCAATATTTCACCAATTCTGGGATTAGGCTAGGCGATAATAGATTAAGACATGTTAGGCTCAAATCGTGAAACCTGACTAGAGATAGAAGCACTAGACGAAGAAGAGCATGACACTATGCATCCAACACCTTTTCTAATTGCTCAACGCTAACCCAGAATTGCGACTATAGCAATCTCATTGACTGATTGTGGTTCATTGCTTGAACCTTCCTTCATTGTTTCTTGAGCTTGAGATGCCTACTCGCAAAGAATTAATTATTTTAGAATCATTTATAAATTATTAATGTATAACATTAAAATAAAATACTTACATAATGTTTCCTTGAGTCATTAGAGATCCACTCCCCATTTCTTGTGTGCAAATCTTTATAAGTTTTAATCTATGATGGCAGTTGTTGGGTTTGTGTATTAGCCTTTTATTTTAGTAAAAATGACAAGTTAGTAATATTATAATAACATTATATCAAAAAATATTATTAAAATATGATATTATATACCTTTGAATGTTGGTATATGAAAATAGATATTAAACCATGGAGACTAGGATCAACCAAATTTACCTTATTAATCTTGTTCTTCTCTGATCGTGCTTATAACAAATGAAGTGAAGTTAATAATTCATTTTAATATTGTACATATATCCACTCAAGAAATTATAACTTGAATAAAAAATAACTTTGTTTCACTAGAAGACCAAAAGTCAACGCATCGCTTCCATACAAGGGTAAAAGATCTAATGAATTATTGTTATTATTAAGACTAATAGAAAATTTTCTATACTTGGTTTATAAAGGGTGAGGTTTGAGGTTAGGGTTTGGGTTTGGGGTTTGGGGTTAGGTTAGGGTTAGTGTTAGTGTTTGGGGTTTTTAGGGTTTAGGGTTAGGGTTAAGGTTAAGGTTTAAGGTTAGGGTTTAGGGTTTGGGGTTTAGGGTTTAGAGAGTAGGGTTAGGATTTAGCATTTGTGTTTAGGGTTTAATGTTAGGGTTAGGATTTAGGATTTAGGGTTTAAGGTAGGGTTCATTGTTAGGGTTTGGGTTTATGGTTTAGGGTTAGGGGTCTAGGGTTATTGTTATATGAGTTTAGGGTTTGGGTTTAGGGGTTAGATCTAAGGGATGAGAACAATAGTTTTCAGTTCTCATTTAAACTTATAGTTTTAGATTCTCATTTAAGCTTGTAGTTTTCATTTGAACATCACCTGTATATACACACACATCATACAATAAATTTTTTTTCGTTAAAAAGCTTATATTATTTAATAAGACAAAATAGATAAAACAAACTATTATGTTGACCTTTTTTAGTGATATATTTTCTTATACTTAATTTATTATATGGAATTTAATATTTTGAATATAGTTTCTTTTACATAATCTATTGTAATTAATTTATCATTTTATTATACTTAATCTATTATTTTTAATATATTTTCTTATAATTCATCTATTATACTCAATTAATTTTTTTTAATATTTTTTGTATATGTAATCTAATATATATATACTCTTCTTAATTATATTTAAATAAATTATTATATTTTTAAGTAGAAGTTATATTATATTATTTTATTATTATACTTAATCTATATATATTAACTTATATATATCTACTTTCCTTAATTATACTGAAATAAACCTACACATATAGGTTAATATATATAGATTATGTATAATAATAATAATAATAACACATATTATACTTAATCTACACATATCTACTTTTCTTGATTGTGCTTCTATCAAGTATTATATTTTTTAAGTTAAAATTATATTATGTTATTATTATACCTAATCTATATCGTATTATTTTATATTTTAAAATAATGTATCTAAAACTATGAGATATATAAACTTAATCTTTAATATTTTTGTAATCTTATTTAATTACTTCCAATGCCCACATTATTTTATTTTATTTTATTTAAATTTATTACCTTTATATCTAATCCAATCTAATCTAATATATTTAAATACTAAGATAATAAACAAAAAAAAATAAAGAACCAATACAATCCATTATCAAATTATCAAAAATCAAAAAATCAATATCATTACTCCATACCACATATCAATATCACAAATTACCAAAAAAAAAACACACACACACACAAATTAATATCACAAATCCATACACATTACTATGCATTATGAATGTTAGAATATATTAGAATATATGAAAATATATTCTGATTTATTGTATATACTATATTTGTTAGGTGGATATTTAGTCTCTTGTTTATAGCTAGTTAGTTCACGTATGCTAGACTCATTATATACTTGTATATTGTGTATATAAATTGGTCATGATAATGGAATGAATCAAGGAATTATCCTTTTTTTATTGTATTAGAGCTCCTAAGGGAAAGATCATTTATCTGACTTCCGCACATAGCCGTTCTGCCCTATCTTCCTCTTCCTTTCAGCCTCCATGTCTATGATAAAATCTTCCTTTCACCCTGATCTTGTTGTATCCAACATCAAGAACCATGTTTCCATCACTCTTGAAACGGAAAATGTCCAATACGCAACGTAGGTGGAAATTTTCAAAATTCAAGCCCAATCCCATAAAGTAATTGATCATATTATTCCTCCGGCAAAAGGCAAGGAGAAAACGCCTCAAATAGAGGAGGAAGAAGAACTATAGTCGACTCTTAACGCTACCGTTCTTCAGTGGATCTATGCCACTATTTCTAATGATCTTTTACATACCATTCTTGTTCATCAACTGGTCTCCGGTCTCACCGATACCTATAACAATGTCGCCACTCTTATTTGCCAAAGTGATCCCTTGCCTCAATTTTATCAAGCTCGTTCGATGCTCACTCTTGAAGAAGCCGACCTTGCCAAGAAACTGGCATAGAACTCATCTTCCTCCATGGTTGCTCGTGACATAGATAGCTCTCCTAATGTTTCTCATCATTTATCTTCCCACCACAATCATAATTGTTGGAAGAGGAACCAAACCCACAATACTAATGGAGGGAAAAATCGCAGCAACAATGGTGGCCATGGCGGCAGCAAAGGTGGCAATGACGGTGGGGGTAAGGCTGGGGGCAACAACCGAAGTGGTAGACAGTAGCAAGTGGGTCAGCAAGCCCAGACCAATGTTCCATGGTCTGGTGGGTAGCCATGGCCTTGGTAGTGGATGCCTCCTTGGGCTATACCTCCCCGTCCATATCCTTCTAACTCATGGGCCAGGCCCAATACTGGATAGCCACCACGACAACAGCTTGGTATACTCGGGCCCGGACCTCCACAAGCTTACACGGCCACACCAACTCCAACAGACATAAAAGCTACGATGCATACTCTCGGCCTCACTCCCCCGGATGCAAATTGGTACATGGACACCGGTGCTTCTTCTCACATGACATCCGCACAAGATAACCTCATGTCTTATTTTCATATGAGCAAAAAACATGGTATAATTGTTGGTAATGGTCATTCAATCCCAATTCATGGTTATGGTCACACAAAATTATCTTCCTCGTGTCCTCCCTTAACTTTAAACAATGCCCTTCATGCTCCTCAACTTGGTAAAAACTTGGTGTCGGTTAGAAAGTTTACAACTAATAACTTTGTTACTATTGAATTTGATCCCTTTGGATTTTCTGTGAAGTAATTTTATACGGGGATGCCAGTCATGAGGTGTGAGATTCGGGGAGAGCTTTATCCCATCACCAAGCCCACAAATCTAGTCACTTCACAATCTACATTTGCCGCTTTAGAACCATCTCTTTAGCATAATCGTTTGGGTCACCCAGGAGCACTTGTTTTTAACTCTCTTAGGAAGAATAAATTGATTACATGTACTCAAATTCTGACTTCTCATATTTGTCATTCATGTTCTTTTGGGAAACGTGTTAAGTTACCATTTTATGCTTCAATTTCTTGCACTTTTATGCCATTTGATATTATCCATAGTGATCTTTGGACGTCACTAGTTTTGAGTTCCTCGGGTCATAGATATTATGCCTTGTCTGTGGATGATTATTCTAAATTTTTGTGGACATTTCCTTTATCCAAAAAATCTCAAACTTATCCCACATTTTTGAACTTTAAATCTTACATCTAAACTCAATTTGAATGGGACATCAAGAATATACAATGTGATAATGGTACGGAATTTGATAATGGCCCTTTTTGAGAATTCTGTAAAGCTAATGGTCTTTCTTTTCACCTTTCATATCCTCATACATCTCCTCAAAATGGGAAAGCCGAAAGACAAATTCGTACGATGAACAATATTATTTGTACATTATTGGCCCATGCTTCTCTTCCCCCTTCTTTTTGGCATCATGATTTATATATGGCAACATACCTTCTCAATATTCTTCCTTGCAAGTTATTAAACTATCAATCTCCTCTCCAAATCCTTTATCAAAAGGATTCGTCTTATTCTCATCTTTGGGTGTTTGGGTGTTTATGTTATCCTCTTATTCCATCTACCACCATAAACAAACTTCAACCCCAGTCCACTCCTTGTATTTTTTTGGGGTATCCTCCGAATCATCGTGGGTATAAATTCTTTGATTTATCCTCTTGAAAAATCATCATTAGCCGTCATGTCATTTTTTATGAGAGCCAATTTCCTTTTGCAAAGTTACATACTCCTCAACCTCGCAATTATAAGTTTATGGACGATAATCGATCACCTTACATGATCCATCATCTATCCACTCAAACAAGCCCCCATGTTGCCGATACTCCTCATCATGCATCCCCCTGCCCAACTCACAAGAGCCCAACTCGCTAGAGCCCAACTCACCAGGGCCAACAAGTGGCTCCTAGTCCACCCAAATTGGCCGCCCACCCACCTCGCCTAGCCCAACGAGTGGAACTAACCTACCCAGCCAGCAACAAGGCCTTCCCAGGCCTAATAGGCCGAGCCTATCTACACCATCTTCTCCCTTACACGTCTCTCTTCCTAGCCCAGCCCCAAGCTCACGTCCCAACCCACCAAAAAAGCTTGTTACATGCAACCAGCATGGGATCTATAAGCCTAAAAAGTCCTTCAATCTTCTTACAATAGTGTCTAAATCCCCACTACCTCGTAACCCTGTGTCTGCACTTCGTGACCCAAATTGAAAAAATTCTATGGATAACGAATAGGATGCTCTTATTAAAAATAAGACGTGGGAGTTGGTGCCCCGTCCATCTAATGTCAATGTAATTCGGTCTATGTGGATTTTTGCTCATAAAGAACTCTCAAATGGGTCTTTTGAGAGGCATAAAGCCCATCTTGTAGGTGATGGTAAAACTCAACAGGTTGGCGTGGATTGTGGTGAGACGTTTAGTCCGGTGGTCAAACCGGTAACTAGTCACACAGTTCTCAGTTTGGCTCTATCTAAAGCGTGATCTATTCATCAACTTGACACAAAAAATTCGTTCTTACATGGAGAACTCAAGGAGACTGTTTACATGCATCAACCTTTGGGGTTTAGGGACCCTAATCGACCTAATCATGTGTGTTTGCTTAAGAAATCTCTTTATGGGCTTAAACAGGCCCCACGGGCTTGGTATAAGAGATTTGCTGACTATGTACGTACTCTTGGGTTCTCTCACAGTACTTCGGATCATTATTTATTCATTTATCATCAAGGTACTTCTATAGCTTATCTATTGTTGTATGTGGATGATATAATTTTGACTGCTTCCTCTGATGAGATTCTTAAGTCTATCATATCCCTTCTTAGCTCGGAATTTGCTAGGACGGATTTGGGACCTTTGTGCTATTTTCTGGGCATAGCTGTGACTCGTCATGCAAGTGGTTTATTTTTATCTCAAACAAAATATGCTACCGAGATCATTGACTGAGCTGGTATGTCATCGTGTAAGTCATCTCCTACTCCTGTTGATACAAAACCGAAGCTCAGTGCTGCTATAGGCACACCTATTGAGGATCCATCTCCTTATAGGAGTCTTGCAGGGGCTCTTTAGTACCTTACTTTCACAAGACCCGACATTACATATACTGTGCAATAGGTATGCTTATTCATGCATGACCCGAGGGAGGAACATATGCACGCTCTCAAGCACATTTTGCGCTACATTCAGGGTACTCTAGATCTTGGTCTTCATCTATATTCATCTTCCACATCAACCCTTCTTTCTTATACTGATGCTGATTGGGGTGGGTGCCCAGATACATGACGTTCTACCTCAGGTTATTGTGTTTTTCTGGGAAATAACTTAATATCTTGGTTCGCTAAACAATAGGCAACCTTATCATGATCCAGTACAGAGGCCGAATACCGAGGGGTTGCCAATGTGGTGTCTGAATCTTGTTGGATGAGAAACTTGCTTTTGGAGCTTCATTGTCCAATTCAGAAGGCTACATTAGTATACTGTGATAATGTTAGTGTGATATACCTTACTGGAAATCCTATTCAATATCAACGCACTAAGCATATTGAAATGGATATACATTTTGTTCGAGAAAAGGTTGCTCGTGGCGAGGTTCAAGTGTTACATGTCCCCTCGCAATATCAGATTGCAGATATTTTCACCAAAGGTCTTTCGTTGGTGTTATTTGAGGATTTTTGAGACAGTATTAGCATTCAGCGACCTCCCGCTTCGACGACGGGGGAGTGTTAGAATATATGAAAATATATTCTGATTTATTGCATATACTATATTTGTTAGGTGGATATTTAGTCCCTTTTTTATAGCTAGTTAGTTCCCATATTCTAGCCTAATTATATGCTTATATATCGTGTATATAAAATGGTCATGATAATGGAATGAATCAAGGAATTATCCTCTTTCAATCAAATATATATATATGTATGTATGTATGTATGTATATACACACTACAATATATATATATATATATATATATATATATATATATATATTCATTAATAACAAAAAAATACTAACAGTTGTGGAGAGGAGCAGCGATCGGCTGCGGCGGTGCTCTAGCGGTCTTCCGGCGGCTCCTACAAAAAGGTAGAAAAAAATTTACTTCTAAAATAAATAAATCAAACACACACAACAACAAAAACAACAACAATAAAAACAAAAACAAAAACACACCCTAAAGAGATGGTGAGAGGCCGCAGTGGTGGTGGCAGAAAAATAACCTTAAAAAATCCAACAAAAAGATGAACTAAATACTATAAACACTCTCTATAAACAATTAGTTCACAAAAAAAATAACAAGAATGAGAAGAATTTTGTGAAGGAATGCCAAGAGAGATGGCCGAAGTCGAGAGAGAGAAGTGAGAAACTAGCGTAGGAAAAGAAAGATTGGCGGAGGCAGAGGGAAAAAATTTTGGTCTGACTTTTTAATAGGGTGTATAACAACAACAATTGCCCTTGCTATAAAGGATTTCAGCTAAAACAAAAAAAATATGACGTGCATGGCACGTGACGCATGTCGCCGCCATAAAGCTATATAGTGATGACACAAGTCGTCGCTATAAATTCCATTAACTGAATTAAAATTTATGGGAAAATGAAACACCAAATTTTTTAGCAAAACTTGTCAAGGAAATAGAGAGTTATAACGACAACATTTGTCATCACTAGAAACCTTTTTGGGAAAAAAATTTAGATGAATTTATTTTTGGGGAGAAATTTTTCCGATAAAATTTATAGCCACGACGATGTCATCGCAAAAAACTTATAGCGACAATAACTTTCCTCCAATTATTCAGCATTGTTGTTGTATTTGTAGCTACAATTTGCTGTCGTTATATTTATTTAATGCCAATGATAGGTTATCATTGCTGTATTTATTTAATGGCGATAGCAGGTTGTCATCGCTATATGCCCATTTTCTTGTAGTGCTTGCGTAAGAATAAAACAAGAGGGAGCTATAGAAATGATGAGAAGAGTAAACCGAGTTAAAGTGGAGGAGAGTGAGTGCAAGTATTAAGAACTTAGGACATTTTAGTGGCTAAAAATATTAAAGAAAAGAGATTATTACGGTTATTTATAACCAAATAATCAGTAAAGAAATGAGTGAGAAGGTGCAAAAAATTGAAAACTCTAATTTTACTGTTTGGATTTGGGATAAACGGGTGGATTTATCAAGAATAGGTTGACTTCTATTACAGATCTCAAATTGTGATTTTCTATATAATGTAGGTTGAGTTCTTCCGAAAAAAAAAAAGAGATCGAAGATAAGAAAGCAAATGACAAATTGGCATGGGAAATAAACCTCTCAGTTGTACGGTGATAGCATGGAACAAATCATATGTTCTAGAGTCATACAGAGGAGAGAGAAGGAAGAATATAAAAAGTGAGGTCATCCTCTCTCCTTTTTTGCTAAATCAGACATTTGACTCTGCTAAGGCCTAAAATTAAAGTTGGATAAATGATTAAAAGGGTTAAGGATTAATCAGGAAGAACTCAAAGTTCGATCAACAAGGTTCCATTTTTATGAAAGAAAATTTCCAAAAAAAAAATAATAAAGCACGAAAAATACTCAGCTGAACAAACTAGTCGATTAGTTTGGTTAGACCACTCAATTGTTCCCTAAACTAGTTGATAGATTATGTAGAACCCAAAACCCTAGCTAAAACAACAAAACTATTCGATCGTTTCATAGAACAAGTCAACTAATTTCCCCATACTTTTTCAATTCTTTTTTAAATCAAACCCAAACTATAGCTTCAAATTAATATAAAAAAAATCATCTAAAGTTCATTAAATAAAAAAAATCCATTTTATAAATCTTAAAATTACAGGGTCTTATTATAATTCAATAACGCATCAAACAACCAAGACAATAATAAGCCAAGATACTCAAGAATATAATAATCGGGACACCCAACCATGGAACAATAACAAGGAGGTCCAACAAAAGACAATAAGCCATTAGGGCACCCCATTATCAGCTAGGATACAATAATGAGCCAATAAAGGCACCAAACACTCGGGGTACAATAATAAGTCCATACAGGCACCAACTAAATATGATACAACAATAATCCAATAAAAGGAACCAAACAATCAAGATACAAATGGCAACCCTAGATCTCCATTATGCATATAATAACACATAGCAGTAACCACCAAGAGGATATAAGACATCCAGGGACAATAAAGTCCATGCCCATGTATAACAGACAATGGGAAAATAAATATATACAATGGATATAAAATTTGGCAACAATAGTCAACCACCACTAAGGTACTAATTCCTTAAGTGCCCTTATAGAAACATAAGTTTAGTATAATGGGAATACGGTTGTAAATGAGCTGAGCCAGTTCAGTATTTGGCTCGGTTCGGCTCGTTCGTTTAGTTAAACGAACCTAAAAGTGAGGCTCGAGCTCGGCTCGTTTATTAAACGAGCTGAGCCCGAGCTCGAAAAAGCTTGGCTCGGTTCATTTTTTGGCTTTGGCTCGTGAGCTCGGCTCGTTAAAAGGTCGGTTCGGCTCATTCGTTTAGTTAAATGAGCCGAGCCCAAACATCATTTTAGGCTCGTTTAGTTAAACGAGCCGAACCCAAGCCTAGGAGTATTCGGCTCGGCTCGGCTCGGCTCTTTTACAGCCCTAAATGGGAAGAACACCAGATTCAACTCGAGGTCCTAGGTGAAGGCAAACATGTACAGGAATATGATGCCTAATAAAAAGAGTTTGTATGCAACTTACTAACCCTTAGCTTAAAAAATTTTGAGAGTTGGAGATATAGATACAACAAAACTGTACACAATAACAAGTAATGTTTAAGTGATAGCATATAATGCATAATCCACATAAAATGAGTCACAACTCATTAGATATTAAAATCTCTTAAAAATAATTTCAAGGATCTAGAATCAAACTAGATACATCGGGGCATAACCAAGGCATGAAGCCCAAAGAAATAAAATTAATTAATATGACCAACACTTAACAAAGGCATAGGAGCCTACCAAAACAAATACAAAACCATAAACCACATCAAAACATTTCAAGGTATAAAATCCAAAATAATAAAAACAATGGTGAAAAGCCAACAAAAAAATAAACTAGGCCATAGGCCAAACCAAAAAAAATCATTGATATTAGCATACAAGCCATATCAAGAAACCAAAAGGAAAACCAAAACCTTAAAACCAGCGCGTATAAGCCAACGAAAGTAAGCCAAAGGCATACAAGCTAGATAAAGTCAAGTAACACTTAAATAAGCAAAACAATTTTAATCTAAAATACCTTTAAGTACAAAAAATACATTTAATGTCATAAAAGACCAAACCAATAGCGAAAAATAACTCAAAATGCCAAAAAAAAATACAAATGAAAAATTTTGCTAAAAAAATACCATTTACAACTGATGAAAAATATCATTGTATACTAAGGTGATTAAATTCAAAAATTATTAGACTTTTATTATCAAAAAATGTTATTTACATCAACACAATATTAACATCAAGAGACTGTTCACATTAAGAGACTATTCATGTTGAATGACTATTCCCATCAAAATACTATTATCATGAAAAGGCTATTCACATAAAGAGACTATTCACATAAAAAAATATTAATGTCAAAAGACTATTCATATTAATAACATTATTAAAGGGAAATTAATGCTAGAATGTTATTCTTGTAAAATACTATTACTCTTAAATATATAAAAACTGTTAAAATTTTCCAAAATGATAAGCAAACCCAAAATATGATATTTATGCCATTATTAGCGTAGAAATCATTGAAAATGTTTAATAACTTTAAGAACACTTAAACAAAATATAAAGCAAAACAAATTTTAACCAAAATTTAGATATGCTAACCATGCTCAAATCGAGACAAATTATGCATGAAATTTATTCTAAATATGATAATGAGTACCATAGTACTCTTGGATTATATAAAAACAATTATATCACTCATAATCATGGTAACACCCCGAATATACACAATTAGGGCCTAAATCATGCTTAACTTCTACAAAAATTACAACAAGTTAATCTTGCTCAAATTATGATAACTTAAATATGAAATTTTTTTCTAAATATATCAAAGAATATCATGGTAGAATTGGTTTTTAATTAAAACAGCTATAACATCCAAAATCACCATGAAACCCAAAATACCCAAAGAAGAAGCCTAAAGCCCTCAAAACTTCTAACAACCAAATCAAAACCTAAACATGCCTAAATCGAATCAAATTACACATGAAAGTTTAATTTTATTCAAAAAATAATATCATTTAACCATTATAATCTATTAAACACAACAAAAATACACTAAAAAGTCCAAGGGTTAAACCACCATAAAAATGCCCAAAATCATGGTAAACACAAAACCAAAACATATAATACATATAACTTATATTATCTTAGTGTTTGGCAGTTTTACCTCATCCTAAGTTCCAAATAAAATATAATAAAGAAATAACCAAATAACTCTAAGGTACTTCACCTTCTTACAAACCCTAACCCTATTTTCCTTATATCATAGAAATGGGAGTTAGATTAATGAAAATTAGAAGTGATACAAACATGCAACCATGGAGGGTCACAAAATGGAAGGGAGATAAGTAAGAGGAGGTGTAACATCCCAAGGGAGGATAATAAAGAAAATCTGCATAAGTGTTGAAGGTTAGAATAAATCATAAAAGACATAAGGGTAAATGGGTAAAGTGTAGGGAAATATTAATGCTTAAGATTATGGAAGGTATTTAGCTAAAGTATCAAGGAAACAAGGAGGCATGTGGAACCAATCAAGAAGGCATCCATTGTTGTCCACATATACCCACAAGCTAAAGGAAATGATAGGAAAATGAGGAAGAAATTTTAGCTAAGGGTAAAAAAGAGTAAATTCATGTTTAAGGAATCAAAATCCAATTCTAATACAACCATACAGGGATAAAAAAAAAATTATTGAGCAATAAGTGATATTTTATAATCTATAGTAACAAATAATGAAAGGATAACATTAATCCTCACAAGATTAGATAAGGATTAGAAGAAGAAAAGTCCAATCTTGTGACTTATACAATCTAAAAGTATTTGAACGAATCTAAAAATGATAAAGATAATTACACAACCTTTTAAAAACATTTAGATCACAATAACCCTAAAATATAGTGATTTGTAAAGTTTTATAATTTGTATATAATCCCAAAGGACTGTTTGACACTCCAAACATGAAATAAGACACACTAAAGCTATAAATAATGCCTTTTTTTCTTTTTACCAATAGCCTAGTTTGACAGTATGAAAAATTATAAGAGACTCAAAAAAAATTAGGATCTCAAATATTCATATGAAAGAAGAGTTTCAAAAGATTTTAGAAGTCAAAAGTGGCTTAAAAGTCTTATGAGAGTTAAAACTATAAGAAATGGAAAGAAAGGTGGAATGAAATGTTTTAAAACTGTTACAATGCATCCAAAATTTATAAATATTGGAATAAAATATTTAAAATAATGTCATTTTATTTTAAAGGATTAAATTTTCTGAATAATTTGAAGCTTTTAAGAGCTGAGGTATTACAATTGTATACCTTCTTCTATTATTCGTGTTTTGTTATCCTAACATAATATTTATACTAAGGAACATAATCACCATGAAAATTAGATATTATCACCATTTAAATAATAAATATACCAAGAAAATTACACATAATCACCATATTTATAAGATTTGGTACTTGATTATATGAAAAAACCTTTAAATATAGAACATAATCAAGCTCTATTACTTTTCATGGTTTGAAATACTTATAAGGTACAACTAAATAACTTTTCAACTAATAAACATACATTCAATATATAGGTTGTGTCTTTATATAGTGAAAAGAAATCATACAAGAGACTTGCATATGATTATTGTTCATAGCTTAGTGATTACTAGTCATAGTAATGATTATCATATAATGACTTAGCGATTATATATCATGTCATAAGGTTTTTATCATTATAATTATTATGTTATTATAATTATAATTATAATTATAATTTGAGTAATTAATAGTAATAGTAATAACATAATAATAATAATATTTTATTATTAATAATAGTGAGAAAGTTTTTATTTATCATAAAACAACATGGTGATTATCATTAATAGAACGATGATTATATTTAGTGATGATGGTGATAAACCTATTACTAGATTGTTGACATCTAAAGTGAAGTTATTGATTATGCTTTTTAAAACGTGTGATTCTCTATAGTGACAATAATGATAATTTTATCTTATATTTTTGTTCAATTATCATGATTATTATTATTATTATTATTATTATTATTATTATACAATTATAATAACAATAATTATATATATAAATATGTTAATTACTTGTATATACAAACAAATTGATGATTATCTCTATTTGATTTCATTTTAAATGGTGATTATTAGCACATTTTTATACAAACTCGGTTGACTAGGCAGCCACAAAATACACCATTACCAATGTTTAATTTTGCCCTTCATACAAAAAGTTTATGATGTTCATCATCTACTCTTCGGTTAATTAAAAATGATTAGTTCATGTAAAATTATGTTTGGTGTTGTTGTTGGGCTTCATTATCAACACATGAACTTGTAGGAAACTGGGTCTTTATTGACCAATAATTTGTGTTGTTACTAGCCAAATTTTGGTAGTTAATTCCAATAACGACCATAAAAAATTAGAGTCATTTGTGGTTATTATTGCTCCCTTGTTAAAGACTTTATAGACCAACTCAAATTTAATGATCATTACAACAATAGTGATGAGGTATAATGTTGGTCCTTAATGTGGTATAATGTTGGTAGTTAAAGCAATAGTGACGATATATAATGTTGGTTATTAATGTAATAACGATGACGTATAACATTGGTCATTAATGCAATAGCAACAATGTCTAATGGTGGTTAGTAAATCAATAGCAACAACGTATAATGTTAGTCACTAAAAATAATAACGATAAACAAAATATACCATCATAAATAATATTTACAACCAATTTTTTTCGGTTGTAATTAAATAAAAAAAATTATCTCACATCAATAGCGACTGATTTTTCCATTTCTGTTACAATCCATTCATTATTAAGGCCAAAATTTATTAGCCAGAAATAGCATAATTATATATTTAAAAATATAATTAGCATTTAAGTATTCTCAACCCCTATATTTGTATGCATATATATTCATTTTAACATATGGATAGCATTGTCTAAATCCATATCTACAAGCATTCAACTAATTATATACTTACACAAATAGTTTATACACCACGAATAATTTCGCCGTAAAATATATTTACAGGAAACAAGTAGCTAGGTGCTACAAAATATCTAACCAAATGTATTACTAATTAGAAATCTACTAGTATTGGTTGTATTGGATGGAGAGTAAGATGTATACCTACTAGATTTACATTTTAACTATGTTACACATGAAAGACTATATGAGTTGTCTAATAAAAAAACAATAAAAATAAAAAAAAAAACTGGAGAATAGAAATCTATTTCTCATTTTATAAGAAATCTCATGTTTGAAATAAATAAATAACACTACAAAAAATAGAAATGTATGTCAAAAGAAGAAGAAGGGTGAACTCGATTTAAAATAATCAAACTAGTATAATGTGCATTTGAAGTTACTTAAGCTTGCTTAAATATATATAATTTTACTTTTTCTCATTATTTCCCTTTCCTCCACATTACGACATTGATTGGAAAAATATTTGTGGATGGTTGAAATTGGAATTTTCACTTTCTAGTTGTTAAAGTTTTGATTATGATCCTACGTTCTAAAATTTACTAAACGATCTGCAGTCCTAAGTAGAATATTAAAGCTGTAGAATTGTGGGGATAGTTTACATTCTTTTGTAGGATCAATAGATTCTTATGATGGTGGATAGAATCTTAATATTTTACCTAATGATTATAATATATATCTATTCGTCTTTAAGTCTATTTTCACTCTTTTTTTCTACTACATATATGTTCTCTAACCCTTTAATTAGCAACTTCTATTACGTGCCTTGAATGTGAGTTGATGTAAATGAAGAACGAATGATATACTACTAAAGCAATGAAGATGATTATTGAAGCAAAATACCTATATAAAAGAGCCATAATATGAATGTATTAAATTTTATGATATTATATATTTATTTATTTCTATTTAGTTTATAATTATGGTTTTTATGTTCTTTAGTCATGTTATTATATTTTTGATGAATTTATGGTGTATCTATAATTCATATACTATTTTATACTATAAATTAAACTTTATTTTTTGTTTTGATCCACTTAAATGCTAAAAGTCAACATTATATATATATTAAGTCTTAATTCTCTTGAGTGATAAAAGACACTGCAAACTTATCTTGATTTTTCCCTTTATATCCATCAACCTTTTTTCCCTTTTCTTTTTTTTTTAACCATAAGTTAACAACCTATATTTAAAATACAATAAGTTTTATGGTAATGAATCTAAAGGAGTGATTAATCATATCATTTTAATATATTAAAAGAACTAAAAGGAATGATTCATAAGAATCCCATTAGGAAGAGTAGACTCATAATATAAGTAAGATGATCACAATAGCTAGAAAGGATAAAATATCGAAAGATGGTGGTTACATCTTATGTATAAAAATAAAAATTAAAAAAATAATACTTGTATAGAAACAAAACAAAAACATGCATATACTTTTTATTATAAAATAAGTACTCCATCTATATTAAAAAGAAAGTTGTTCGGCCATTAAATTTTTATATAAAAAGTTATTTTAAAAAATTAAAAGATTATTTTTTTTATTCTTATATTTTTAATTATATATATGAAAGACCTTGTTATTTCTTAATGAATGATGATAGTATAATTTTAATAATATTTTTAAAAGTGTGTGTAATGAAAGAATTTTTATAACATAGATATCGTTCAACATTATGCCTTGGACTTTGAACTTTGAACTTTGAAACTCTCTGGATTGGTCCTGCTTGCTGAATGCCGGTAAGTTAATCGTGGGGAGAAAAAAGAAAAACTAGGAAGAGAATGATGTTGCATCGACGCGGACAATTGAGGACCCAAGACACGCCCGTGCGGGCGTAGCTCAGTGGCTAAGGCAAGGCAAATTGACACAAGAGGTTCAAGGTTCGATACGCGGCAGCCGCAGTGTGGGAGTTTCAACCCTCCAATGTGGGGGTGGCTCCTTGTGGGCACCGTGGAGTGGACCACCTTGTCCTTGGTTGCTGAGTCACCGTAGTTTACCGTTCAACAGCTGTCGGGCCGGCGGTTGGACCCCTGAGGGCGAGGGTTATCGCCTTTGACACAAGAGGACCCAAGACACACGATCTCGATGGCATGACTTTCGGTCATGATTAAAGAAGCCACTCGTCGCGTAACCCTCTTGCCACGGAGAAAGGCGCTTTAAACGGAGAGGCTGACACAAAAAGAGAGCCTCTCGATCATCTCATAAACGCCCCTTTCCAAGGCAGAGGGGATGTGTCTCTAGGTAGGTGCGCACTAACATGCAGGTTCTCAATGAGGGGACTACAACACACCCTGACGCACATTGGTGTGGGGGGTCCTGCTTTGGAGTGGATTGACAGAATCTTCCTGAGCATACGAAGGATGAGGAATCTTCTCCAACTTCCATGCGAGACCGAAGCATGAGAACAGAATCTCCGAGACCTTTTGAGCTCATATTTGCCATATCTGGCTCCGGATATGCTACGGTCAGACAGCACGTTAGGGCTATCACCGGCGTGCATAGGAAAAGCATCGACCCAACATCCACAACCACAAGATCCTCTCGTGTCCGACCTCTGATTTATTATATATTGTTTCGAGAAAGTACTTTTTATCCAAAATAAAGCGTCCCTTTGAATTTCCTATATCAGATTATATTTCTTTTCTTTTTTTTATAAAAAGTTATAAGATCTAATGAAGTACGTTTAATAAGAATGTATTGAGCAATTTACGCTATTTCATAATTTGTGTGCAGAAGTATAAAATGATCCTACTAATTTTAAATCGGACGTAATATTAATTAACTTAGCAAATATCTCAGCCAACTTCGATCGACAAGGTGTCATTCTTGTTGGAAATCCACGTGTGATACATTGATCATATAGAGGAAGTTAATATATATATATATATGATATAAGCTTAGTGGTTGCTCCAGTAATTGCCATTTAATTTAAAATTAGAACCATATTTCCACTAATATATATATGTGTGTGTACATGGTCTAAGACGCCCTTCTTCATAGGCACTTCATGACCTACGCCCATGATCATTCTAATTTAATTAAATTCAACATTGTATAGCTATATTATTGAACTATAATATTACATCATGCAACGTGACGTAGCGATCATGCAACGCTACCCAAACCCTAACCTCATCCCGATCAAGCCAACGAACCCATGGTATTATTTAATCTGCATGTCTTCCGAGTCCAATGCGTACATTATAATATTACATTATGCAACGTGATGTAGCGATCATGCAACGCTACCCAAACCCTAACCTCATCCCGATCAAGCCATCTGTTCGAACTAACCATCGTCCCAACCATGATCATGCCACTTTACCCAGCCGCCTAGGCAACTATTCTAATCACCTCCTGCATCAAAAGTCAGATGATGTTGTACCTAGCCGATACTTAGGCCGGAAGTTATACACGGTGTTCATCGACAACATAGCGAAGGATATCCTCGTAGAGGAAGTGAAGGAGTTGTTCTCGTCGGTCGGAACAGTGGTAGATACTTTCATCAGCAGAAAGGCAAGGAGAACATCGAACCTACATTTTGAGTTCATAAGGTATGGTTGCGAGAGGGAGGCGGTCGAGGCTGTGAGAAGCATCAACAACATGCTGCTCCATGGTATTAGACTCTACGTCAGGTGGGCGTTGTTTGAGAGGGGTGATGCATTCCAGGCGAAGGAGCATAGTAGTCCAACATAGGTGGCCAAAGAGAAAGAAGGTTTCAAGGTGATCGGTAGTTGGCAACCTGCTCTCAGGGATAGACAGATGTTTGCGTCGATTGCTCGAGGCGATGGAAGATACTCACCAGAAAGGAAGCAGAGAGTCATTCCCGTTCAAGTGGACGAGATTGCAAAGGAGTGGCTGGATAGAAGCATGGTAGTGGAATCGATCCAGCCCTTCCTGCCTGAGATAATCATCCCAAAACTAATGCAAGAATGGAGATCGGCCACCAAGGTAAGAGATTTAGGAAGGTTTAAAATCTTAATTACGTTTGATTCTTTAGATGTCTGCAATATGACACTTGCAAAAGACAGTTTGCTCTGTGAATCATTCTCATCTGTGAGGAAATGGAGGTTGGAGGATGCTTGTGCGCTGCGTCGTACTTGGGTAGAAATTAGGGGCCTTCCTATGGCAGCTTGGAGGGAAGAAGTATTACGGTCATTGGTCATCCCCTAGGAACGTTGGGTGTGCTGGGAAGAAGAGGGAGACTATGGCCTTTCGATGGAGACAACAAAAATCTTGTTTGACACTGCATGCATGGAAAAAATAAATGAAACCTTGGAGGTGCAGATCGGGGAGACTACAGTAGTGGTGGTAGCTAAGGAGATGGGGCATAACTATGTCCCATGGCAAAATCAAGTCATAGGGGGACGCAGAGGGTGGTCGGAGGCTTCATTGTCCGGTGACAAGGCCGTTCGTCTGTCCGGGGACAACTACTGTAATGATGGCCTGCAGGTTTGCTTCTCGAGTAATGACAGCTCACAGGAGGAGGAGGACAGGGGTGGTTCGGGGACCGAGGGAAGACGGCTTGGGGAAGCGATAGGGGCGTCCATGCATGGGAGAGAAGGAGAGGTTGTTAGAAGATCAACAGAGGAGATTCACTGTTTTGATAGCCCGCCAAGTAGGCGTGCAAGTGGGGAGATAGAGGGCCAGTCCATTGGGAGGGATAGCGTCTATTCTCTGGCGACAATTCCTGAGCAGTTGTGTGCGCAGGGAAAGGAGGCAAGTGACAGAACGTGCCATGTAGGGGATGGGCGAGCAAGCATAGTGTGTGGAAAGAGGCATGATGGGAGTAGTGGGTCCCAAGGTGGTGAAGATCGACAGGGTCTTGCAACAGGACAGAGGATGTGGTTCGGCCGACACAGCTACATGGATTGGGGAGAAGAAGACTTTATCCACTCCCTGGTGCGTAGGAGTTCATTGTCGAAGGAGAGTGAAATGGATGAACAGGCGTCAGGGCATCTTCTATGCTTGGAAGAATCGTCTGGCTGGGAGTTACACAAAGAGGGAAGGATCGATGAGCCATTATCAAGCAGGATAGTGGCTGGGGACGAGGGAGAAAATAGGGGGATATTATTAAATAAAAGCATGTTGGAGGATGAAGTAGTAGGAAAGAATTTTAAAGGGAGAGCCGGCGTAGAGTGTAAGGAGTATGTGGAGAATGGGGAGGAAGAGGAAGCAGACTCAACTAAAACAAAACTCGCAGGTGTGGATCATGACTTAGAGGGAGAAAAAAGATGAATTCAAAAGTGGAGGGGCGGAGAGAGGGGAGGGTGGCAAAGACGAGGATTTGATTGTTATCAATGATAGGTCGCAGGATGGTGAGGTACAGGCTCTTTTGACATACCACTCGGGTTTGAAGGGATGGGAGGGATTGATGTTCATGATGGTCCAACGTCAACGGAGGAAAGGGTGGATTCAGAAATTGAAGAAAAAAGGATGGAAGGGGAAGAGCTAAGCAAAGCGAGACAGACTTGGCAATTTGGAAAGTAAATCGAGCTTCTTCGGGTGAGGAAAGAAAGTGTATAGAAAAACTGGCAGGATTGAGGAGGAGTCAGAGAAAGATCCGAAGAAGGCTGTTATAGGAGGTCTTATCGGAGATAGGGGAGAAAGCGCCACTATTTATGATAATCATTAGTTGGAATGTAAGGGGGATCCATGTACTAGGTAAAGTATCAAGCATCCAGAGCTTGATCAATAGAGAGAGACCTTGGATTTGTGGTTTTGTTGAAACCAAGCACTACTACCTCATGGATTCATGGAAGAATAGGGTCTGGAGGAACGGGTCAATTGAATGGAGGGATTCGGGGGCTCTTGGCAGAAGCGGAGGATTAATCATTAGATGGGACTCTTAGGTCTTCACGTTAAGACAATGTACAAGAGGAAATAGGTGGATCTTTTTAGAAGGAGGTTTGGGCCCTCACAGGTTCGATTGCGGGATTCTCTGGGTCTATGGAAAATCGGATCCAAGAGGGAGGAGAAATCTGTGGGACGAGCTTTGGGAAATGTGCCATCTGTGCAACGTTCCGTTGTTACTCATGGGGGACTTTAATGAGGTCAAAAACCAAAACGAAAGGAAGGGAAGATGGGTGGATCAAAGTAGTGTTCGGTATTTTAATGAGTGGATCGACAAACTGGGCCTTATCAACTTGAAGCCATTTAATCTGATGTTCTCGTGGCATAAGGCGGGTTCTACAAGCCTTCTGGATAGATTCTTAGTCAGCCCCTCTTGGTTGACTATGGTTCCGGAGCTCTCCTGTGTGGGGTTGGGCCGATCACTTTCGGACTACAACCCTAATTGCCTTAGGGTGAGGACAAATGGGTTTGGGCCGAAACCTTTCAGGACTTGGGATATGTGTCTCTCTCATCCACAATTTTGGGGTTTTGTCTCCAATTGTTGGGCAAAGTTAGGAGGGAGGTCTTGTCAGTCAAGAATGAAAGAGATGAAGGGCATGTTGAGGATTTGGAATAGAGAGGTTTTTGGGGATATTGATTCGAAGATAGGCACTTTGGAACAGGAATTGGCCAAGGTGGATGTCGCAGTCAAAGATAACAACTGTAGTGAAACCGACATTGCAAGAAGATCGGCTTTGATGTCTCAGCTTTGGAAATGGCACAAAAGGAAAGAAGCCTATTGGAAGCAGGTGGCTAGGGTTAGAGATTTTGAAGATCGTGATAGAAACACGAGGTACTTCCATACTGTTGCCGCGGTAAGAAAAAAGAAGGCTACTATTAATAGAATAGTAGAAAAGGGTAAAATAATAGTAGAGCCACCAGAAATCAAGAAGGTGATTACCGAGTATTTCGAGGAGCTGTACAAGCACGCGGATCTTCCGGTTATTAGCCTATCTGCCGATGGATTCCGTCGGATATCCAGGGAGAAAAGTCTAGAATTGGAAATGGTTCCTAGAAGGGAGGACGTTTGGGTAGCAGTGTGGTCTTGTAATCCCTCAAAAGCGCTAGGCTATGATGGATATCATTTCGGGTTTATCAGGAAAATGTGGGGGACTATTGCAGAGGACTTCACCGACTCTATTATGTAGTTCTTTCGCACGGGCCGGATTTCACCCACCCTCAACACCACATTGATCACTTTAATCCCCAAAGTGGCGGATGCCGACGAGGATAAACAGTTTATACCAATTAGTCTAATTGGTTGTATTTACAAGTTAATTACAAAGATCCTGGCCCATCGATTGAAACAGGTGGTGGATGAGCTAGTGAGTGATTCCCAATCAGCTTTTATTGAGGGGAGGAGCATTCTGGACGGGGCCTTGGTTGCCAATGAGATTATTCAGTGGGCTAGAAGACGGAAACGATCGAAGGGAGTCATGATCAAACTGGATTTCCAGAAAGCCTATGATAGTATCAGATGGGACTTTGTTGATAACATTGTGGATATTATGGGCTTTGGACGCAGATTTAGAGGTTGGGTTAAAGAGATTATTTCGACCGCAAGTATTTCGGTTCTTATCAATGGGTCCCCCTCAGCACCCGTCACGATGGGTAGGGGCTAAGACAAGGCGAACCTATTTCACCTTTTCTTTTTATGTTAGCAGTTGAGGCTTTTAACCAACTCATCAAGCGAGGAGTGGATCAAGGGCTTCTGCAGGGTATTAAAATAGGGAGGGATAACTTGGAAGTTACCCACCTTCAGTTTGCAAATGATATGATAATTTTCTGTGGGGCACCGGTTACAAATGTCAGGAACTGGAGAAGCTTGATCGATTGTTTTTATCTTCTATCGGGCCAGCAGGTCAACTATAGAAAATCAGTTCTAATCAGCCTAGGAGTGGATGGGATTTTCCAGAAGGAAGCTGCTGAGATAATGGATTGTGAGGAGGGATGCCTACCTATCAATTATATTGGCCTACCGTTGGGGGCTAACGTAGGAAGAAGAGAAACTTGGAAACCAGTGATTGACAAGATAAAATAGAGGTTGTCTGGGTGGAAGGCTAGGTTCTTATCAAGAGTAGGAAGCCTTATCCTGATTAAAAGCGTTCTGAACAGTCTACCATTGTATTTCATGAGTTTGTTCAGAATTCCAAACGGGGTTGTGAAGGAAATCATCAAGATTCAGAGGAATTTTTTCTAGAGCGGTGATGGAGATAGAAAGAAACTACCTTTGGTAAAATGGAGTCTTATTCAAAGGCCTAAATCATTAGGTGGCCTGAGAGTGGGGGATATTGTGGTAAGAAACAACGCGTTACTTTTCAAATGGTGGTGGAGATTCTTTACAACGGAGGGGGGTTCATGGAATAAAATTATTTATTCACTCTATTCGAGAGATCGGCTGGGGTCATTAGAAATTCCAACATCAAGAACAAGGTGGTCCCCGTGGATGGATATTGGCCGAATAGGGAGGGACCTTCCTTACTTGAGATCGGGCTTGAAGCATATGCTTGGGGATGGGAAAACTATTTGTTTTTGGCACGATGATTGGTCTGGGAAAGGCCTCTTGAAGTCCTTTTTCTCTAGATTATACAGTGTAGCAGAGCATCAAGATCACAAGATGGCAGGGATGGGCAAGTGGGATGGACTTTATTGGGAATGGAGATTTGTGTGGAGGAGGCAGTTGTTCAGGTGGGAAGAGGCCCATGTGGAGCAACTTCAGCTAAATCTTCAGCAGGTCTGTCCATGCAAGAATAAACAAGACTCAATCATATGGACTCATGATGAGTCTGGTGTCTTCTCAGTGAGCTCGTTCTGCCAGGGGTACTACCTGCTTATCTTCGGGGATGAGTCGAGTATCAGTCCAGCCAGCTTAATGTGGAGAAGCTTAGCACCCCCGAGGTTTAAACTCACAGCTTGGTTCACGGTTCAACAAAGACTCAACACAAAGGAAAGACTGGCCAGATTACAAATCATTGACTTGCTTGAGGACTTTTGTCCATTCTGTGGAACGGAAGAAGAATCGGCTAATCACCTTTTCCTGCACTGTTCGGTGAGCGGGAAGATCTGGTACGACATCTGTGATTGGATTGGATATTCCTAGGTAATACCCAGTTCAATCGAGGACAACGCTTTTGCTTGGCTGGGAGCCTTCGGTAAATGTCTGAGGGGGGAAATTTGGCGAGCCGCGTTCTTTGCTATTATAGGCACCATTTGGGAGTTTTGAAATAGAAGAATGTTCGATAATATCGATGTTTGCAGGGGATGGATGCTTATGCTCATCAAATTGATAATAGGTTTGTGGATTAAATATGGCAGAAAGGAGTTTCCATACAGATCGGAGGAGGTGGTTGTAATCCCCCAAATTTTAAAAAACTTATAATTTAATAAATAACTTTTATTTGAAATAAATTAGATTTAAAAATTATTTAGTTTAATTATTTTATGAATTTTTGAGTATATAAATGTGGATAGGAGTATTTAATAAATTAAAAATAAATATTTTGTTATTTTATCATTTTATCTTTATTTAAATAATTTTTCAAACTAATATTTTACTAAAATTATCCTTTTTGAACCAATATATTAAATTATATTGAAATAAATTATTAAATTAAATAATTTATCAAAAATATTACATTTTATTATTTTCTAAATTAAATTAAATAATTTTTCCTATTTTTCCATTTTCCTTTTCTTCCTTTTTCTTTTCCTTCTCCTTTCTCTCCTTTTTCTTCTTTCTTTTTCTTTTCCTTTTTTCCTTCACGCTGCCGCACCAAGCCAGTCCTCCCCTCTTTGCGCGCCTAGGCCGTTGGCCCATTCTCCCTCACCCCAGCCGACCCAGCCCCTCCTCCTTTCCTTCCTTCCTTTCTCCCCTGGACCGGGCCGGCCCAACCGTGTTTTTTTCTTTCCATCGCCGGCCTGCACCTTCCCCCCCCCCTTCTTTCTTTCTTCTTCCTTCTCTATGCCTCGACCCAGCCGCTCGCCCGACCTGTCTTCGTCGGCCATGACTACCACCCCGAGCACCACGCCTCCCGCTGCCACCTCCTACAACCACTGCCACCACCTGCCTTCTTCCCCCCCTCTCTCTCTCTCCCCTGCCCCTTTTTTTTCATCATTTTGGAACCGGGCAGCCATGCACCCCATCCTGCATGGCTCCCCTTTCCTCCTCTTCATCACCCTCTCCCTGCCACCCTAAACACTGCCACCGACCGACCACCTATCCCCCTACCCTCCCTCTTACTTTTCTTCACCTCTTCAACCCTTTTTCTGCCCCAATTCTCGAGCTCAAAACCTTACCCGACCTCCCTCTTCTCTCCTTTCTTCTCCTTCCATTTTTCCCCCTATTTTTGCATCGCCACCGCCCTCCGCCGCTCCAGCCGCCTCACCAACCCCCTACACCGCTCCCTGCCACCCTCCACCTCAGTCTTGCACCACCACAATATCCCTCTCAAGCCATCCCGCAACCCTTCTTCCTCCCCACCTATTTTTCTCTCCATTTTCCCCTTTCTCAACAGCCCACCCGCAACCCCACCGTTCGTCACCGTTCGGCCGCCTTTTCCGCCACCCAACCCACCATTCAACTCCCTAAAACCTCCTCTACGACCCCCATACATTGTTTGGCCGAAACAAGCCCCCGAACCCCTTCATTTTTCCCTTCTCTTTTCCTTCCTTCTCAACTTCTCCACCTCGACCCACCTCGGCAGCCACCTTCGTGGCCTCGCTACCACCGTCGCCGCCGCCCTTGGCCACCATGAACCCATCCCCGACAACCACCTACACCCCCTCTTCACTTCTGCACTATTCCCTTGCCCTAAATCCTCCCCCACCTGCCCTCTTTTCTAGCCTAAAGACCCCAACCCGAAAACACCCCTTCCACCCTCTTCTTCATGAGACCTTCAACCCTTCCACCCTTATTTTTACATGCAGCTCATGCTGCATATGCAGCATGAGTTTCTACATTTATTGGCCATTTTTATTAAAAAATTTAAGGTATGATAATATTTAAATTAATTATTTCCTTAAGTAAAATTTATAAAGTCTTATGTTTTGATTTTCTTATTTCTAATATAATAAATATTGATATTATTTTTAGGTATTGGTTTTGCTAATCAAAGATTGAACCTTTAACCGGAATACCGGTAAGATTCAATTTTACAGGAATTAAGGTAATCGTTAAACCCCACTTAAACACGTGGATAAACGTATATTAGCACATTAGGATTTTTAATATGCTATTATGCTTGATATTTGTGGTTTAATATAATATATATATTATCTTGTATTGATTGATAAAAAGAAAAGTATGCTAGTTTATATGCCATATGTGGAAATGTTGTTTAAGGGAAGAGTTTGATTATTAATGAAAGTGTTAAGTACTTATCCATGTTATTTTATGTTATTGTGACCATTTATGCATGAATATTATTATTGTGAGCCCTAGGGGCATTTTAGTAATATTTATTGTGCAAGAATGTGGCCTAAATGTGTGGATGCTAATAAGTTTTATATTAAAATATAATGGTTGGTGGAGTTGGATATTGTTAATGGAGTATTAATATTATTAATTCATGTGGTAATGTTAATTTAATAAAGGTGGTGTAATAAAGGGGGTAAAGAGGTAATTTTGGAGGCAAAAGGGCAATATGATAAATTTATGGTTAAATGGTAACTTTATAAGTAAAGTGGTATTATGGTAATTTTGGGAGTAAAGGGTAAAGTGGTAATTTTGGGAGTAAAAAGGGTATTATGGTAATTTTTATAAGGAGAAGGGTGAAACAGTAATTTTAGACATAAGGGGCAAAATGGTAAATTGCAAGTAAAATGGAGTATTATGGTAAGTTTATAAGTAAAAGGATATTGTGGTAATTTTGTAAATAAAAGATATTATGGTAATTTGGAAGTAAGGGGTAGAAGGATAATTTTGTAAATTAAAAGGATATTTATGGCAAACTTGGGAGTAAGGGGTAACTTGGTGATTATGATAATAGAGAAGGGTAATTTGGTAAATTAACCAATAAAAGGGCATTGTGGTAATTTTAATGATAGAGAAGGGCAATATAGTAACTATAAAAATGGAGAAGGGTAAATTGGTAATTATAATTATGGATAAGAGTAAATTAATAATTATAATAATGGAGAAGGGTAAAATAGTTATTATCGTAATTGAGAAGGGTAAATTAATAATTATAATTATGGAGAAGGGTAAATTGGTAATTATAATTATGGATAAGGGTAAATTAATGATTACAATAATAGAGAAGGGTAAAATGGTAAGTATGATAGTGGAGAAGGATAATTTGGTAATTTAACCAACATAAGGGTAATTTGGTAATTTTGATAATGGATAAGGGCAATTTGGTAATTTATCCAACTAAAGGGGCAATTTGGTAATTTAACCGACTAAAGGGTAAATTGGTAATTATTTAACCAACTAAAGGAGAAAATTGGTAATCATGATAATGAAGAAGGGTCATTTGATAATCTATCCAACGAAAGGGCAATTTAGTAAATATAACAAAGGAGAAGGGCAAGTCAGTAATCTAACCAACTAAATGAGAAATATGATAAGTTTAACAATTATGAAGGGTGAATGGTGATCTAAAAAGCGTAGGAGATAACATTATAGCCTAAACCAAGCAAGGGGTAATTTGGTAATTATGCAACAAGGAGGGTAATAAGGTAATTAGTCAAATAAAGAATGGATGACTTAGCAATTATGTAAGTAAGGGGAAAATGAGTAATTTGTACCTAACATGTCATTGTGATTGTGGAATTTCATAATATGACTCAAATAATGTTGATTAGTAAGGTAAGAGTATTTAATAGTTAAGTATCACGAGAATGAATCCTAATTCAGAATTAGATGAGATTATGATGGCCTTAATGATTTCTCTGTGTTATCTTGGATAACCATCTGAATAAGAAATGACTAATGATATTAGAACGATTGAAAGTGAATAAGTATATGATTATTGTGCTCTTTCGTGATCACCTTAATTAAGACACTAATACTTATAGTGAAAGACCTCGAGATCGGGAATGATAGCTCTTTAGGGGTCACTACCCTAAATACGTAGTTTAGTCCACGATTATTCTGGTATTTGTTGGTGTGCCTTTGTGCCCCATACAGGCCCTATATCTTACTCTATCTAGCTCTACGGACCTATTTAGGGAGTATCCATACTTATGGATTAGGTGTCCTTGTCGGTAGAGTACTGAGTAACTTTATGCACCAATACGACCAGGGTACATTTGCGTCCCTGGGTTCATGGTTGAAGGGTACTGAGTAGCTTGTATGCACCGGTACGACAAGTATACCTTTGTGTCCTGGGTTCTTGATCTCACGTCCGAGGCAAATAAATGGAATTGTTGTGTTGATTAAAGAAAGGAAAAATACTAATAATGAAAGTGAAAGATTAATGAGTCGGGCCCAGATGACTTATGATATTGAGTACCGATCCACCGGTTATAATAGTGGCCCAAGAGCGTGTTGCCCTGGCGAGTGATTATGAGTATCGATCCACAGGATATAATAGTGGCCCAGGGAGCGTGTTGCCCTGGATGATGTTGATATGTATTTCTATCCATCGACAATAATAGTGGGGGTCCCGAGCTCAATAAAACCAGTCATGGATTTGAATAAAGTTATAGGAAAATACTAATCACTTATAGTGGAACACCATGTGAGTCGGGGCCAAACCGATCCACCGGCGAATAATAGTGGCCAGGAGCATTTTGCCCTGGATACCGATCCACCGTCATATAATAGTGGTTAGGTGCGTTCTGCCCTATAAGTGACCGATCCACCGGCTATAATAGTGGGGTTCCCGCACTCACATGGATATAAAATCAGATAGATGATTGAATAATGATGGACTAATGGCTTAAGGTCCGAATGTATTGACTTTGCACTATGACATGGCTTAAGGCCCGAAAGTATCGATTGTTCATTGCGACCTATTGATATCTGATGTGAATGTTAATTATGTGAATATTATATATACACATCTTTTTATATATGTATTTAGCTTTGTATCATGTGTTACATTGCGGGCCTGCTTTTAAGTGTGTTTTAAAGGGTTACTCAGTACCGTAGTACTGAAGGGTTCCATTCGTGGGGCCCCTGCCTATTCATTAGGCAGTGTCCCTTGTAGATCTTTTCAAGTGCTATTCAAGTGGGCAACGGGAAATGTTTACTTGCGCTACTCTGATTTAAAAATGGTTTGAATTTATAGCAATTGATATTTTGTTCTTTAGCCTTAGCACTTGGTACTGGAACGGTATGAGTGAACCGGTCTAGTATTAAATGTGGCGGTAATATTCCCGAAATTTACCGTTTTATATTTTGCTTCTGCTATTTCTTTTAATAAAATAAAATTTTTCAGTAGTGAATTTTGGAGGTGTTACAGTGGTTCACAATGTTCAGGCCCTGTTAAGATAGAGTCTCATATGTCGCTCTTGTTGCTAGAGCACGTGTAAGGCCTTTTGGATTTCTTTGTTTTCTTTTCGTTGTGCCTGTATCTTTTGCTTCTGAGCACTACTATCTATAAAAAAAAAAGCTATATTATAGAAATGTTTTAACCCACTTGTACACCTCTCCTTGCTTACGCGGCAAGACTTACTGTTTATAGGTATAGGTGGCAATCGGTCGGACAAGTTGGGTTTGAGTCGAGTCCGTTATAGGTTAGTCAGACCATTTTGAGTTCGGTTTATTTTGGATTAACTTATTGTTTGGGTTAGGTTCAGATTTGGGTCGTTATAAACCTAGGTTGCATCAGATTAATTTATTAGACCGAGTCGGATTTGGATTGATATAGTTTAGGTTCGAGTCGGGTTAGGTTTGGATTATTTCGGGTTAGTTTCTCAGATTAGATCCAGATATGTAAAAAGGACGAATTTTACCTGAAATCTAATAAATTTTATCCATAGGATACTTAAACAGATATGGAGGATGAGAAAAATACTCGTCAGATTTGGGTACAAATATATACGGGTATGGGATATCAAATCCATACCTGTACACATACTCATATCTATATTTATACATGTTTACTAAATATATAATTACCCTTTTACCCTTAATTTTAAAATAAATGTAGTATAACTTAAAGTTAAAATTGTCATTTAACTTAATTCTAAAACGGTTTAATCGTCGAGTAATGAATGTATTCGCTAGATAATATCCATTAATAGGTAAACGGATTATCCGTCGAGTAATAAATATCCAAAGGATACGGATTTGGATGCGATAGTGGAACCTATTTGGGGTGTGAGTATAAATTTGGGTATGGATTTTTTTATCGGGTATAGATACAGCTATAGGTATAGGTATGCATGTACTCGCCTTGAACTTGCCCCGTTTCATTCCTATTAGGTCGAGTTTGGGTCGAGCAAGCTTGTATTTGGGTGACTCCGTATTTGAGTTAATTTGATGAGTAGGTTTGTATTAGCTTGACAAATTAGATATTTTTAGGTTTTGATGGATTAGGTTGAGTTCAGATAGAGTAAAATTTGGATTGAATCACTTTGGATTTGGGTCAAATCATACATTGATATCACCAAAATTAATCTAACTCATTAACTTCGTAGGCAAGTATTAAGTTTAACTTCATGTAAGTATGTGATTAATAATATGTTACTAATAGCTTTTTTTTTATTATGACTCTTTAATATTGTGTTTTTACAAAACAAAAAAAAAGAAGGTAAAATTAAAATATCATTAGTGAATAAGTAATTTCACAATAAAAAGAAAGAAAAATGAGTAAAATTTAAATGATAATATACTTTTAAAAGTATTAAATAAATAATAAGAGGTGCATATTTTTTTGATATTATAACTAGTTAATATAAAATTTGGTTTTATTAAGTCATGTCGGATTGATAGCAGGTTGGGTTGATAATTGATCAGATTGGTGGTGGTCAGGTTAATAACGGATCGGGTTGGCTACGGATTGGGGTCAGTTATAGTTATTTATATTCAAATTAGCGTTGGATTGGGTCAATTTGATATCAGATTTGAATCAGATCGGGCAGATAAATTTATTGGATTATGTCGGGTCTAGTTTTATATTAAGTTGGGTCATAAAGGTCAAATCAATTTCGTCAACTCTATTTATAGGTCATTGATTCAATAATTGCATAGCATAATTTTATGTTAGTCTTACTGTTCTGTGACCTACGTGGATATATGACCCAACAACTATCAAAGTATTTTCATCCTCGGCCGTCAACGTGGTTGTTATTTGGAAAATAGGTATTTACTGCGCAGAAAATATTTGCGCAGTAAATACCTATTTTATCCTCTATATTAGACTAAGACATCGGCAGTTTTTGCCGATGCATCAAATTTTTTTTTTTCAATTTCAGCCGATAAGTTAATATTAAGGCAATTTTTTTTTTAATTTCAACCGAAATAGTAAGTTAATATTAAGGCGTCGGCAGTTTTTGCCGATGTACCAAAATTTTTTTTTTTTTCAATTTCAGCCGAAATAGTAAGTTAATATTAAGGCATCGGCAGTTTTTGCCGATGCACCGAAATTTTTTTTTTTTTTCAATTTCAGCCGAAATAGTAAGTTAATATTAAGGCATCGGCAGTTTTTGCCGATGCACCAAATTTTTTTTTTCAATTTCAATCGAAATAGTAAGTTAATATTCAGATTAAAAAAAAAATTGGTCTGGTTTCGGCAGATATTACCGATTCTTTGGTCTGGTTTCGGCAAAAATTGCCGATCCCCTGGGCCGGTTTCGGCAAAAATTGCCGATCCCTTGGGTCGGTTTCAGTACAAATTGCCGAATTGTCGGCAAAATATATATATATATATATATATATATATATATATATATATATATATATATATAGATATATATATATATATATATATAGAGTATTGTTATATAGAAAATAAATTTTTACTCGGAAAACAAGTATCTAAAGTAACCTTTTCGCATCGGTAATTTTTATCAATCTTCCTACTATTTATCGGTAAAATATGCCGAAACTTTTTTCATTACATTAATAAAATTTGCCGAAGTATACCGCTTACCATCGATAAAATATGCCGAAGCTTTTTTCATTACATCGGTAAAATTTGCCGAAGTATATCGCTTGCCATCGGCAAAATGTGCCAAATCCATGCCCCGTGTGTGTGTGTCTATATATATATATATATATATATATATGAGGTTCTACGAATTAATATGCAATCAGCCTGCCTGGTCAATTTAGCATTGACCACCATCGGATAAACCATCCTGTGGATGTGAAGTCACTGTCGTGTGCTAATACCACGGTATAGACCTCAGGTGAATCAAGTGATTTTCTCATTCTCTTAAGTCATACCCACCGGCAGAAATTGCCGTTCCTCCTTCCCCATTCCGCCATCAACAATGGCCGAATTCAAGGTAACTTTACCGGCAGAGACGACCGAAGTGCGACCCTCCTATCGGCAAAAATTGTCGAAGCTCATCTCTTCCATCGGCAATAATTGTCGAAGCCTCGTGTCGTCTTTCTCCAAGAATAAAATTTTATAAAAATTATATATATATATATATATATATATATATATATATATATATATATATATATATATGCTGCATTTCGGCAATAATTGTCGATATGTTTCGGCCGAAATTGAAAAAAAAAAAATTTGGTGCATCGGCAGTGTTTGCCGATGTCTTGGCCTGCTTTCGGCAATAAGTGTCGATGGCGTGGACCAGTTTCGGTAAAAATTGCCGAATATTATCCATAGTTTCGGCTAAAATCGTCGATGCCAAGGTCGGTATTTGTTTTCCGCCGAGTAAAAATACGTTTTCCATATAACAATACCCGCCGTCAATTGTAAACCTTTCCCTGAATGTAAAATTTTCTAATCACACTTTCAGTTTTGCTGAAATATGCCGCGTTAGATTAAATGGAAGCACTAATCTACAGTAATCCGTAGTCTAAGATTATATCCCTGGTACATCTTTTCTTTTCGGTGCTCGTTGAGGTTTGGTATTAGAGTAATAGAGATAGAAAAAATTTTCTTATATTTTATATATCCTATATAATTTATTTAAAATTATATACTCTTATTTTAATAAATATCTATTTTAAATTTTAATTTAATCTAAAATAGATATTTTATTAAAAATATATTTATTATTATTAATAACTTAATATAAAAGATATAATATGGGGAAAAAAATTCCATCTCTGTCACCCCCATAGGCCCATACCAAACAAACATAATGCTCTTTTGGTATGAGGGTAATAGAGGTAAAAAAATTATCCTCATATTTTATATATCTTATATAGTTTATTTAAAATTAAACATTCTTATTCTGGTAAGTACCAATTTTAGATCTTAATTTAATCTAAAATAGATATTTTATTAAAAATATATTTATTATTATTATTAAATCATTAATATAAAATATATAAAATAAAATAAAAATTTCTACCCCTATTACCCTGTATCAAATAAACCCAAGTTGAAAAGAAACTACTACACTGGGTCCTGCGTATTATTGTTGCTAAGGTATAGTTTGGGGGAAAATTTCAAGCCCAAGCAGCTGCGTTTCACAATTTTTGAAAAATGATAGCAGATATAGTATGTTTAATTTCTAGATAGGTTAAATAGTAATAATAATAAATCAACGGCGAGGTCAAACAACCTACTACGTACAATAACTTTTCCTTCCTAACTTTACCTAACAGATACTTAGGCCTCGTTTGGTTTAAAGAAAATTAAGTGGAAAGGAAAATGTAGAGGAAAAAAAATTGAAGGAAAGAAAATGAAAGAAATTAATTTTATTTCCTTTGTTTGGTTGTTTGAGAAAATTTTATGGAAAATTAAATTATTGGAAAGTAGTTTTAGTGTTTGATTTATAGAAAGAAAATTCTAAAGAAAGTTGAATGTTATTATTTGAATACTTTTATATATTTAATTAAAATTAAAAAATTATATTTTATTAAGATTCTTAATACTCTTATGTCCACTTTTTTACTATAATTTATTTATCAAAATATATAAAAACTATATTTATTTTTAAATAAAAAGGTAATAATAATGCACATATATAATCTAGATGATTAGTTTGACACTAGTACACAAATATAAATATAAATTATATGAAATTAAAATATTTCTCATATATATATCTAACTAAAAAATTTCTTAGCATACTCGGATTAATTTTAAGTGGTAGGTAACTACTAACTAGGTATACCACCGGTTGGTAATTAAAATTTATGAAATGATTTCTATTAAATAAATTTCTAATAAAATTATTATTTATAATTAAATATTTTATAACCTCTTATTTATATTAGTATGTATAGAAGAAAAAAAAGAAAAATAATGCCTATAGTATAATCACGTAAATTTTTTTCCATCACTCACTCTCTCTCTCCTCCTTTTATCTTTTTGTCTATCACCCTCTCTCTCCTCCTTTTATCTCCCGTTGAGTGCCCCAACCTGCTTTTACCTTCCCTTCTCTTCGAATGGCAGCACCACACCACCACTCCATCCTCCTCTCCCCACCTTCACCCTTCAAATCTAGTCATTTTACCCTCTAGTGAGCTCCAATGGACGAGTTGGACAAAGCAGCGAGGCTCGAGCAACCAGATTGTTATGCTCCAGCTACCGCTGCCACTCTTCTTCCCTTCATCCTCCTCATCCCTTCCTCCATTTCCAGTGAGCTGGGCGATGCCCACCTCCATCACCAACATCTCTGAGAAGCGATGGAATTCTAAATTTAAGCACCGCAATTGTCTTTTAGGGTGAATAATCTTTGAAACATTTTATGGATAGCAGATCTGAGATTTTAAACTTTCAAATCTTCTCCCGACATCCTCCAAAATTCAGATCTGAAGCACAAAATAAGGTATATAAACAAAAATAATGAGGAGGAATGAGTAAGAGAGACGAAGTAGAGGCGAAAATGTCATAGGTTGCAACGAACAAGATGAAAACGGAAGAAAAGAAAAATGCCGGGTTGGACTTTCGATTATTTTTCCACAGAAAGATCCAACTTTCCTCTAATTTATAAGAGGAAAATTGATTAGTATAACTTTCTTCATTAGTTTCTTCTTGATTTTTTTTCCTTAATATTTTCCGATCAACCAAATAATCCTAAAATGGTTTTCTTTTACTTTTTTTTTCTTTCCCTGACAGTTTTCAAAAACCAAACAGACTCTTAGGAAAACTAGTATGCTATAAACTTAACTGCAGTACTTCTGCACACGCAATTAAGGCACGTGATGCAAATCCTGCTAATTTTTTATTTCCTTATTGTTTTCTTACCTTCTTTGTCGGATGTTGTGGTTAATGCGTTGCTCGAGTTTTTAATTGGATCGCCTTCGTTTAGCCGTTGGGCCTCGCTTATACATGATTAGGATTTCCGCCCATACCAAGGCCCGTATTCTCATCATCTCTAGTACATACATCATCTCTTTTCTTTCTGCTTCCTTCACTACTTTTTAGTTGGACGAACGAGTCTTCACGGACCAGCAGCGAGCAGACACGGTGGCCCAGGCTTCTTCTTTCAGCCCAACAGGGTAATTCAGTTAGTGGGCAACGATACTAGGTGGACCATCTTGAGCAAACCGATCTGACCATCAATTTTCCTTGGGAGCATATGTAGGCCTCCGCCCATCAGCCCATGCACGTATCAATCTTTTTCTCTCTAGCAGGTAAGCCTGTAACATATTTCTCAAGAGTCATAAGTATATTTAAACAATAATACTTTATCAAAAATATATTTATATATTTAAACTAGAAGGGTCGGATATACCATAAAAATTTATGAATATCTAACAAATAATTTTAAATATCCAAAAATTTAAATTAAATCATAAATAATTAATTGGACATCCTAAATTTTTAATTAGATCAAAGATAAGACAAATTATATAAAAAATTATATGATCGATAAATAATTAAGCGATCCAATTTAAAATAATATTATTCAAGAAACCATTTTAAAATTTAATACCATTTGATAATGATTTGATTCGAATAATAAATTATATAATAGACAACCAATATTTTAAAATCTCTCATAATTACATTTATAACAAAAATAAAACTTAGAAAATAAGAATTGTTCCAATAATCAACGGAGGGAAAAAAAATTCATGATGACATACAACTTCAAAGTTAAAATATGTTCTCCAACTTGTACATATGTGCTTTTCAAAATATCTATGCATATATATGTACAAATATATAATTTATCGAATTAGATATTGTTTATATTTTTCAAATTTGATATTAAGAGTCTGTTTGGTTTTTGAAAACTGTCAGGGAAAGAAAAAAAAAGTAAAAGAAAACCATTTTAGGATTATTTGGTTGATCGGAAAATATTAAGGAAAAAAAATCAAGAAGAAACTAATGAAGAAAGTTATACTAATCAATTTTCCTCTTATAAATTAGAGGAAAGTTGGATCTTTCTGTGGAAAAATAATCGAAAGTCCAACCCGGCATTTTTCTTTTCTTCCGTTTTCATCTTGTTCGTTGCAACCTATGACATTTTCGCCTCTACTTCGTCTCTCTTACTCATTCCTCCTCATTATTTTTGTTTATATACCTTATTTTGTGCTTCAGATCTGAATTTTGGAGGATTTCGGGAGAAGATTTGAAAGTTTAAAATCTCAGATCTGCTATCCATAAAATGTTTCAAAGATTATTCACCCTAAAAGACAATTGCGGTGCTTAAATTTAGAATTCCATCGCTTCTCAGAGATGTTGGTGATGGAGGTGGGCATCGCCCAGCTCACTGGAAATGGAGGAAGGGATGAGGAGGATGAAGGGAAGAAGAGTGGCAGCGGTAGCTGGAGCATAACAATCTGGTTGCTCGAGCCTCGCTGCTTTGTCCAACTCGTCCATTGGAGCTCACTAGAGGGTAAAATGACTAGATTTGAAGGGTGAAGGTGGGGAGAGGAGGATGGAGTGGTGGTGTGGTGCTGCCATTCGAAGAGAAGGGAAGGTAAAAGCAGGTTGGGGCACTCAACGGGAGATAAAAGGAGGAGAGAGAGGGTGATAGACAAAAAGATAAAAGGAGGAGAGAGAGAGTGAGTGATGGAAAAAAATTTACGTGATTATACTATAGGCATTATTTTTCTTTTTTTTCTTCTATACATACTAATATAAATAAGAGGTTATAAAATATTTAATTATAAATAATAATTTTATTAGAAATTTATTTAATAGAAATCATTTCATAAATTTTAATTACCAACCGGTGGTATACCTAGTTAGTAGTTACCTACCACTTAAAATTAATCCGAGTATGCTAAGAAATTTTTTAGTTAGATATATATATGAGAAATATTTTAATTTCATATAATTTATATTTATATTTGTGTACTAGTGTCAAACTAATCATCTAGATTATATATGTGCATTATTATTACCTTTTTATTTAAAAATAAATATAGTTTTTATATATTTTGATAAATAAATTATAGTAAAAAAGTGGACATAAGAGTATTAAGAATCTTAATAAAATATAATTTTTTAATTTTAATTAAATATATAAAAGTATTCAAATAATAACATTCAACTTTCTTTAGAATTTTCTTTCTATAAATCAAACACTAAAACTACTTTCCAATAATTTAATTTTCCATAAAATTTTCTCAAACAACCAAACAAAGGAAATAAAATTAATTTCTTTCATTTTCTTTCCTTCAATTTTTTTTCCTCTACATTTTCCTTTCCACTTAATTTTCTTTAAACCAAACGAGGCCTAAATGAATAAATTAGTTATTTTATATGGAAAAAAAATAAAATCAATTATTTATTTTTTAGATAGAATCGCTTCAGATATTACATCAATTTATTAGATATCGGATCACATAAAAATCCTAATCTAAATCCATAAATATTTGGGTTTGTTTTTATAATAAGGAAAAAAAATCATATAGAAACATTTAAACTTTGTTCTCATTAACGCATACACATTTTTTTAATGTAAGGCAATTTTAACCATAATGATCTTTTTGTACTTAGGTAATTAAATGGATAAAATTGTATCATATTTAAAATTTTAAAATATTTAAATTTTGATGGTAAAAAGGTTTAAGTGTCTATACCTTAAAGAAAATCAAAATTAATCGATTATGCCTTAATAGGAATAAACTTAAGCTTTTAAATTGATAAAATTAGTTGTCAAAACAATGCATTGTTTCCTTAGTTCCTGTGCATTATTAAGGTAGTTAGAAATGAAAAATATATCGTGTAACCATTTGTACAATGTGCGTTGTGCAAATGGTGAAGTCAGCACTTATTATGTTTTTTTTTTTAACTATGTATGTATGTATGTTTGTATGTATATCTTAGTATGATTACCAAGAAAAAAGAATGTTTTACCATAGAGTTCCTAAGTTTTTTTCACTATAAAATACATATGCATATGGATATACTTTTTGCAAAAAAAAATATGTGGCAAAATATAGGTACAGAGGTAAAGGATCGTGAAATAAATTTTCAATAAAAATCATAAGATTTTAGTAGAATAATATTGAAAGATATATGTAGCAACGATGAAAGATCTATTTTTATATAAAAATGATGAAATTTTAGTAAAATAATGGACTTAAATTTATGAAATGGTGAAATATAACTACAACAATGGTGAAATATGTGTACAATAATGGTTAAAAATACATACAATGATGGTAAAAAATCATGAATGTTGAAATTTCATAGTAAATTTTAATAGAAAAATAGTAAAAGATACATACAAAAAAGGTAAAATATAAATACAACAACATTGAAAGATGAGTTTGACGTTGATAAAAGATCAATTCAGTTATGGTAAAAAGATATGTTTATATATGGTGAAATATTTTGCTATATGATGTAAAATTTCAAATCAATGCTCATAAAATATAGTTTAATTGTGATGAAATATTATTTTATATATGGTAAAACATTTGACTATATCCTATAGTGAAAGATCATCTTAATCCTTGTGAAAGATCATCATAATACTTGTGAAAGATCAATTTAATCATATTAAAAGACCTGTTTGGTTATAGTGATATATCAATTTATATATGATGAAATATTAACTATATTCTATAATAAGGGATCGACTCAAAGTTGGTGAAAAATCTAATTGATTCTAGTAAAAGATTAGTTTATATAAGGTGAAATATTATTTCATGTATAATAAAATAATAATAGTGAAATATATAATGAAATAGTGAAATATATATATATATATATATATATATATATATATAATATTTTTTAACTCAAAAATATGTCAATATAGGTGCTTATTTGTCAAAAAAAAATAAAAATATTATAATATATTTTTATTTTTTCATTAATCCTAATTAAAGATATTTGAATTTAGTATTTTTGAAGAAAAAAAATGCAAACGGTTGCATAGTATAGATATTAAATAGTAAAAGATGTACGTGTATGTTTAGGTAAGTATTTTAGACTTAAACAGTTTTTTATTTATACTATTTTTAGTAAAGTTATTTAATCAGTAAGAGGAAAAAATGATAAAAATAGTCAATAGCTATGTAATACCAACAAAACATAGGACTTAAAAATTTTATTTTAAAAAGTTAATTGTGGAAGTCAAAACATAAAATACGAGGGTGCTATGCCACATCCAATATAGAATAGACACTCCCTATACTTAGTTTATATTGGGTAAAAGGAAAATATAACCCCATACCTATATATAAGGTGTAGGAAGCACATAATCCCATAATGATACTAAATAACAAAATAGAGAGTATAGAACATATATGATCAAAATAGAAGATTGAGAGTTTAAAGAGATAGAGATATTCGAATAACCATACTATATACTAATTCGACTAGGCACTCACCAAACACAAGCTCATTAAATGTATTAATCAACAATCACTTGCAAAATAAAGCAGTATTTGCAAGTGGAACTTAGTGGCACCCATAAAAAAGATGATCACTACGCTGCGTACTGAGTAAAGTAACAATATAGTCGTAGTAAGGTTATATAGAATACATAAGGTCACATAAAAGAATAAGCATACATATAGATTAACATGATATGATGTAAGATAATAAATGATTCTAGAAGCCCATTATTAGATACAATAATAATCCATATCCTTATTTTCGTTGAGTTTAGGGGCTCTACTATTCTTATTCTTATATAATGGACTGAAGCACCTCTAAGGGAAAAATGGTCTTGAACTGCTATTATCATTCCATGGAATTGACACCATATCTATCATAGTAAAATGCTCTTGACCACTATTTTTAAAATTGGTGGAATGATCTAAAATACCTTTCTAGGTAAGACACTTCTAAGCCACTATTATTGTCTAATGAAATAGACACAACATTTCAGCACTAACTCACCTAATCTTTCACTTTAATAAGTTATTAATATCATATCTATGGTTTTTTAAGTCAATCTCATCATGCGTAATACACTTAAAATTTTGATCCAAAACTAACTTAATTATTTAAAAGGCACATATACACAACCACATGGAGATCGGGGCATTCCCTAAGGAAAAATGTCATATTTATCTTAAGAAAATCCTAGTTCCACAAGGAAATCATAACTCCTCCCATAATACTTATTTAACCATTAAATTTAATGCGCATACCTATGATATAATTATTTAAAATATATCTAAAAATCAAGTTCTAAATCCAACACCTTGCACATACGATAATGGTATTACCTCTTGAAAGTCCTAATTTCACAAGTTAGGCATGAATTTTTCCATACGACTCATATGAACCTAAAATTTTGTGTACAATCCTAAATATAATAATTAACAACATATCCTAAATTTAAGGTATAACTTCAAGGTTTTACACATGCAATGATAGCCCTACCCCTAGGAATACTATTCATAATCCCTACGAAACCCTAATTTCATAAATTAGGCATATATTTTCTCATAAGACTCTTATGACTATCAAATTAAATACAATCTCCTAAAATTTCAATATTAGCAACATATCCAAAGATAAAGGTCTAACTCAAACGTTGTGCACATACGGTAATGACCTTGCCTCAGGGGTTACTATTCCCAATTTAAACCACTTTCTCATTTTTATGAGATTTAGGTCATTCATAATTAATCCAAATATTTCACATAATATAATTAACCTATTTGAACTAGTTAACACATTAAAATACCAAAGATTCTATATTTAACATATACTAGCCAAATTGTCCTTAAGATAGCTAAAATACGTTTATTTTCACAAAAACCCTATGTGTCCTAATATAAGTGGTTTTCAAATTCCAACATATATCATCATGAAAATACTTAACCACATTCATTATCCAATTTCTATAGCTATTCAAACCATATTGAAATACCATAGGTCATACTATGCACTTAGGGTTACAAAATGAGGTTTATTACAATAATAACATATAAGCTCATATTCTTCACATATTCTCACTTTATATAGATTCGATAGCACATAATCATACCAAAAAATTATCATAATGCATTATCCATATAAAAATACCAACACATGAGATTTTATACAATTATATACATTGTACACAAAACCCTGGTTACAATGTGTATTTTTGCAAAATGTCTCCGATCTCTAAGCATGTATAACCTAAGATGCCTCCTCCGATATCACTAATAAACCACCTAAGATTCAAGGATAATATATCATTATAACTTAAAAATACAAACAAGGAACAAATAAGGCAAAGGAGGGTGGGAAATAAGAAAATTTGAATCAAAGAAAACTCGGAACAACATGGTGCAGTCAAAGGGAGTTGTATGAGAGACTCAAACAATTATGGGGTGTAGTGTGAGCTCCTCACATTAATGGGGATAAAGTGAGAGCCACACTTTGATGGGGGTGGTGCAGCATCAAAGCCTCACGTTGGTGGAGGGTTAGTGGCATAGTTTTAAAAATTGAATCGGTTAACAAACTGTTCAGGTTACTAGTTCATCGATCAGATTAGTGGTTTGAACAAGTCAAACTAGTGGTTTGACTGGTTCACTCAATTAAATTCAATTCTACCCATATTTGTTTAAAAATATAATTTAAAACTTAATAGTAGATATAATTAATCATAAAATAATATAGTTAATCATAAATAAATTAATAGATATTCATATAATATCGTAAAATAACATAGTTCCATATCAAAAGTCTCATATATGTCAAATATGGTTACAAAATAACATAGTCCAACATCAAGTCTCTTTCATGTTCATAAATATCTTACAATGAAATACATTAGTTCAAAAGCTACAATTCAATTAGATAAAGTAAATAGTTTGATCAAATAACTACTTATCTAATCATATAGATTATCCATATTATCTCCAACGTTAAAAAATATAGGAATGACAATTTCATGCATGCGATTATCTTTATCATCATCTCCACTCTCTCCATCTAGCTCATCCAATACTAGGATTGTCTTAAATAGTGACAGGAGCTAATATATTTCTAAGCAACTCAAGCTTTTTATTATTCAAGCCAAATGGCTCATCCATAAGAATCCAAGAGCCAATTGCATCAAACTTTTCAAAATTAAGTAGGTCACAACTTGTCTCAAATCGATTCCTACACAAATGAATACAAAATTAGACAAACTTGATAATATTACCATATAAAATAAATAATTTTAGATTACAATAGTAAGACAACAACAAATTAAATTCATACCTTTATTGCAATCTCAAGTTAGAGTGTACAAAGACTAAATCATTGAGTCTTTGGTACTCAAGTATATTCCTTTTCTTCGAATGGATATGCTCAAACATGCTAAAATTTCTTTCACAACCCAAAGAACTACAAGTTTAGCTCAAAACATGAATGTCAAGCTTTTGTAGATTTAGAGCACCACATCCATACAATGCCCTCCATTCATCTACAAAATTAAAATAATAATTTACCAAAAAACTAAAAAAATTAATTAGATATAAAGTATTGATAATACTTTGAAATAATTAACAAAATCATACATGGAGTAAAAACAAAATGATCTTATATAACATTCCATATTCCAAAATCACTTTATGCTTTCTAAAAGAACCCATATCCCTTGTTAATTTTGACCTCAATGTGAAATTCCCATTTGCGTCTCTCTCAATGACATCAATAATAGAAGACACGGTACTTTAATATTGATAAATTTTAGATGAGTACTAGAAATGAGGATTAAACCAATGACCAATTGCATATACGTTCCTTGAGAGTTGATTATCTCAACGAGAAGAAATAATTTGAAGATAAGGTTGCACCCTTTTCTTTCTCCTATGAAATCTAGTAACCATATCATCTCTAGCCTTGTGAAAGGCTTGATACAAATAACCGATACATAGTTTCTCTCCACTATCCATCAATTACAAAATACATACAAAAGGTTTTGGTAAGTTGCACAATTATAGCACACTTCTTCCAAAATGTGGTATCCAACACATTGTTACAAATTTCTTACCCTCCCTATCTTTCACATAAGCACAAGATGTCCACTTTTTATATACAACTATCACCCTAAGAGCATTCTTATGTGTCAAAATACTCTACAAAGCAATAAATTTAGTAGCAACCCAAGTAGGAGCTATACAAATCCTTCGGTGAACTTCCTCATCATATGTAATGCATAACAGAGTAAGAGCTAGACAAATGATCTCTCTTCCTTCAGTGAACTTCCTCATTGGATGTAATTCATAACAATTATTATAGATGTACTTAGTTATTTTTTAGGCATTATTTACAATATCTTCCATCTTATCTAACCTATCTATATATTTAAGCAACAAATTAACACAATGTGCAGCACAATGAGACCAATAAAGTGACTTAAATTCATATTACAACATGCTCATGACAACATAATTTATAGTGTTGTCGGTCACCATATGTACAATATTTTCAACACCAACATAGAGAACTATATCTTTAAATAATTTATGCAATAGTTCAGTAATTTTTTAAGCATAAAAAGCATCAACGAACTTTAAAAACACAATACCATTTGGAGAATAAAATAAGAAGTTAATAAAAGTTTGATTATGGTGGTTCATCCACCCATCTACCATAATAGTACAACCAGTTTTCTTTCAATAAGAATGAAAATTCTCAACCTAATTCTTCACCTTTTAAACAATTTTCATTAACAAATAATCACGAAGAGCATGGAAAATTGCCCCCTTATATCCAGGACCAATGTGAGCTATACCATCAATAATTGGTTGATAATAATTATAATTTGCTGCATTAAATGAGATAAATAAATCAATCATCTACTTATAAATGAGAATGTCAACTTTCTCAGCATCACCTTTGCTTTGTAATGCACTTTTGATCATTGGTTATACACTTGCAGTTGTTCTTAGCATGAAATGACACCTATAATATGTTGTTTTCCCTAATCAAAAACCCTTGACTTATATCTTGATTTGGAACAACTAGTTACCCTAAGAGGAGGTATCAAAGATAGTTCTTGGTGCGAAGGAAAGTCCATCAAGCAATATAGGTTATCTTCGATTAAAATATCTTGTGTCTTTCTTCTTCCTCTTCTTCTTCTTCTTCTTCTTCTTCTTCTTCTTCTTCTTCTTCTTCTTCTTCTTCTTCTTCTTGCTAGAAAACTCCTTAATACTTTGATTCATCTTAAGAATAACTTTAGGATGAATTTTTTTTTACACCTCGTTACTTGACCTTTAATGCAAGTTAAATGTTGTTTGACACTCTAGATTCCACCGCCAAAAAGAAGTTTAGAACAATATAAACATCCTTAACCTCTTATAATGATCCCATGTTGGACCCTTTTTTTCTCTAGAAGTATGCTGAGAAAAATTTGGCATAGAGTCAATATTACTAGTCTTCACAGACATCTTTAAGGAATTAAGAATAAATTTTAAGTTACAAACTAAATATCTAGAACCCTAGTTAAAAGAGACACATTAATAATAGCATATACAAAATTAGGGAAGAGTATTATCACAAGTTACAAACTAAATATCTAAAACCCAACTTGAGAGGAACATTAAAAGTAGAAAATACAAAACAGGTACCCCTATAATCGAGCTTAAACATTTCCTCAATCCCCTATATTCAAATACATTCATCAAAGATTTAAAGCCTGAACATTAACAAAGAATTAAAATATCCCAACTTTTCTACATAAGATGTAAATGCAAGAGTACACATCAAGTCTCCTCTTCTTCTCCTAAATGCAATAGCATAATCCATTAAAATAAACAAATCATGAAACTAAGGGATCCATTCTTATCATGACCTTTTCTTTGCTAGCTTTCATAACAAATGATATAGTACATATTGGGGTTCATATCAAATTTCTAGAGGAGGATGTGTAGAAATTACACAACATCAAATGTCCTCTTCTCCTACTAAATTACATAGTAGAATACTTTAAAATAGATAAAGAATTAAAATATGTTGAATGATCGAGCTTATAACAAACTCTCTAGATTACAACAAATGAGGTAGATACAAAGGCTCATATCAAAATTCTAGCGTAGGGAATGTATAAATTAAACAACATCAGGTCTCATCTTCTCCTACTAAATTACATAGCATAATACAAAGAATTAAAATATGTTGGACAATGGAGTCTAAAACAAACTATGGATTACGACACAAACCTGCTATGAAAATGGATGGTGGTTATACAAATTGGTTCAGAATCAACATATGAAAATACTACAAAAATCACTTACCTAAGATTGAATGACGGCCGAGATATGAAAATAAACGACGATGGATTGCAAAATCAGTGGAGATTGAAGGACGACTAAGCTATGAAAATGAGCAACTAAGCTAATTCAAAAGATTATGTGCTTGAGCTTCCAAATGCTGGACGAAACAACTACTAGGCCAAGCGACGAGGTTGAGGAGTTGAAGATGATGTTAGACATATGAAGTTGCTTGCTCAAGTGTAGACATCCTCAACGTGAGCAACAAGGAAAAGAAAATAAGAGAAGACAATGACAACACTCGACAAATGTAGGAAATTTAGTACAATCAGTAAGTATATTCTTAAGGTTGAGAGAAATGAGTGAAAATGACATATTTATCCCTACTATTACAAGAAGTTCTAATTTAAATTTGAGGGTAAAAATAAAAGTGTAGAGGATAATAATAAAACTAGAGTGGTTCACCATTAAACCGGTGGTTTCTACCATTTTCACCAATTTTTTGACGAAGCAAGTTTAATATGCTATTTAGTCTAGATTTATAATTGGTTTACTGGTTTACCCATTCACTTGATTGGTCTAGTTTTTAATACTATGGTTGGTGGTGTATATGGCATAAGGTTGTGGGGTGTTTAGGGTAGTTACAACATAAGCTTTTGGTATATTTGGAGGGTTATTGCATGAGTTATAGATGCAACTAAGGCTCAACAATGTGAGATGCTCACGCTGTGGTTATTTCCCCGTGCGAGGTGAAGGAAATTTGTAGAGTTTTTCTGGGTAAAAATGGCGATACTCAATAGGGATGATGTTGGGCCTAGAAGAGGTAGTCAGGGAGAGTTTGTGGGAGTTGAAATAAATGAATTAAGAAAGGAGAGTGGGTATTTATAGGAGGTGAGGTGAGGTGTAGGGAATGGGTGTTGAGGGATTTGGTTTTGGTGTGGGTTTGGTTTTGGTTTTGTCAATAGAGTCTAAGGAAGGGTAGCAACCAGGCATGATTGGTGCTACAGTTGGGGTGCAGGGTAAGTATAGTGCAGGGTTAGGAAGGGAAAGAGGAAACCATGCAAGGGAGGTGGCGCATGGCTTAAAGAGGAAAGGGGGCAGATGCCAATCGGGACAAGGAAAAGAAAAAGAAAAGGGGGAAATAAAAAAATAAAAAGAAAAAAGAATTTATGATTATGATAAGATTTAAATTTAAGACTAGAAAATTAGGGTAGATTTAATTTATTAATTATCCATGGTTAATGTTAGGCTAAAATATTAATGATCCAAACTTAAGATTATGATTTAAATTAGATTTAAGATTAAGAAATTAAAATAAGATAAAAATATCAAAATTGTAAGATTAAAATTATATTAAAATATTAGTTACTCAGAATTAGTGTTAGATAAATTTTAGGATATTATAAGTTACCACTCCCGTACCTAATTTTTTTGTTCAATCAAAAATATATTAATAGAGTATAGATCTATAAAAAAATTTCATGAACATTATAGAATAATTTATTATTATTTTTTTAATAATTCTACTAAAAGATATTTAATTTAAAGAAAAAAAATTACTGATATCTGGATGAAGTCAGTGTGTTTCACCATTCTCCAGTATGTGACTAACCATGGCGTAGAGGTATTGTGGTCTGAAATTGATGTTGCCCTTGGCTATTATATATATATATATCTACAAGCAGTGCCATGATCTTTTCTTTCAACTAAATGAAGATCACAACTAGAATAGGCAAAAGTTGACCCAACCAAAAAAATCTGACAAATACCGACTTGATCCGTCTGAAATACGATTCGATTTTATCTGAATAATTAAAAGTCCAAAACCTATTTGACCCGATCCGATATATATCTGCTATCCAATGTAACTTGAGAAATCGTAAGCCCGAAATAAATCTGATCGGACCCGTTACTCACCCAAAACCCGATTCAACCCGAAAAACTATAAATCCAAAATGACCCGACCCGATCCATTATTTATCCGAAATCTGATATTATCTGAAAAATTATAAATCTATAAAGATTCAACCCGGTACTACCCGAAAATTAACATTAACCCATAAATCAAATTTTCCAAAACTTCATAAAACATGAAATAATATAGATGTACAACTAATCCATACTAGCACTTACATCAAAATTTAGAAACAATATACTTTCTTAAAATTTATATCACCTATGTATATACAAATACAATATCTATTGATAACAATATTAAAGTATAGAAATAAAGATAGAGAAAAAAAAAGGAAAAACTCTATTATGTCATCTAAATATTAGTTCACTTCCATAATTCCATCTAGTATCATAAGATAATAACAGTGTAGCCTTAAACACTATATGTTAGTATCTATATGGCCATACCTTGCATTATAGCACCTACAACATCGTAGAAAAGTAAGGAAAATCTAGAGTGAGAATGCTAATTATTCATTATAAAAATTGAAGATTAATATTTTTTATTATATCAATAATGTTAAATAGTAAGAAGTCAATATTAGTTAGTCTTTCGTCAGTAATAGTCATTATTACTTACTTTATCTAATTTTTATCTTATTTAGCTTGATATGATCTAATCAAAATATATAATAAAAAAAACTAATGTGTTGTTATTATTATTTTTGCCATAATTGATATTCATTAATTACTATTATTATTGTTATCATTGTTTTTGTATTATTATTATTGTTATTGTATTTATTAACATTATGTTGATATGATGTGATCAATCTCTTAGAAAAAATAATATGAGAAGTACGACCTTAGAAGCCTTTATTTGTTATCAATTATCAAGGATTATTGTAAGTTAATATTATGTAAGGAGCGTATAAGATATAAATATAATATAAACTTAAAATAATACTCGAACTCAATATGACAAGCTAATAATAGAGTTAAATTATAAGTTATACCTTAACATAAAAAAAGTGATACGATTTGAAAACTTTTAAATTTAAAACGTCAAATACATCTCCAAAAATGAAATAATGACAAACAATTCTAAGGTCCCAAAACAATTAATATAATAATTCGCTTTTAATTAAATAAGATAAATAAAAATGAATGATCTCAAAATAATTAGCTTTTAATAACATCTTAGAATTAAAAAAAATGACACAAGCATGATTCAAATATGAAATGACTTAAATCCAATCCAAATTCGACCCGAAAAAATAATAATTCAAACTCACCCGAGCCTAATCCAAACCTGAACCGAAATTAGAACAATCCAATTACCCGAATCCGAGTCCATCCGATCTCAACCAGACCTATCCGAGAGCTTAGAATGACTCGAGATTATCCGATACTGAGTTGATCCGAATCAAACCCAACCCAGCCCGACCCAACAAAATGATCAAAGATTATCCGAAACCAATATGTCCCGATTATCATGTATCTCGATTTGATAATGACCCAACTCATCCGATTGTCAGCTCTAATCACAACGTCGGCTATGCCGCGTGTGTGCCCAATACTAAATCATACTATTATGATAGATTAGAAAGACGTCTGGTTACGATAATCTACACCTAGAGCCAAAAATTGGGTGGGTTAAGTGCAACGCTTCTGCTTTTATTACTTAAAATTTATATTTTATGCAGAAATGTAATAAAAATTATTGTATGTTACTGTTATATTTAACATATACTTAATTTTTACTATTTTTATATTAAACGTCAAGACTAAAAATAATTCAATAAAACAAATAAGTGGAGAAGGAGAGATAATAATATAAATAAATGTTTACAAATAGTATATCAATGGTACAACAACACTAATAAAATATAATTCCAAACATGGAGATTTTAAAAGAAAATCAACAACAAAATCTACCACTAAAAAATTTAATACCGTTTTATCTTAATTCTCTAACCTAAATATTAATTTTTTAAATTTGATCTCCTCGTACGGGTCTTCACTACGATTGTAAACCTAGTATCACTTCATAACTCATGCATAATTATTTAAAAAATTAATATTAATATAACTTTATAGTGTTGAGTAAAATACATCACAACACCTTTTAAGATGCTATTTGCCCATGTTACATATAATCATATAATAACGACATTCATGCTCAAAACATTTAATCACTTGTGATCATAAGCTTTGCCAAATATGTCGTTGCCCATGTTACATATAATCATATAATAACGACTACAAGAAAAGCTATTTTTGGCAATGGAATATGTCGTTGCCAAATATATATTTGGCAACGATATAATATTTTTGGTAACGACAAATTGTCGTTGCATATGATAGCGTAACTAAAGGTTTTTGCAACGACTTTTTTCCGTTGCCAAAAAAGGTTATTTTCGCAACGATAAACTTGTGGCTAAAAATAGTATTTTGTTGTCTTAAATAATTGACAAATGTTGGAGCATAATTATATTTCGTAACGATTTCCTTGTTGCGAATAAGATATATTTTTTGCAACGAAATTGTTGTTGCGAATAATATGTTATATTTTTCAACAGATTGATCGTTGCCAATAATGTACAATATTTTTAGCAACAATGTTCCTGTTGCGAATAATATGCTATTTTTTGCAACGCTTGTTTTGTTGCCAATAATCTAAGATATTTTTGTAACAACATTTCTGTTGCAAATAATGTGCTATATTTTTGCGGTTGCTTTTTTTCCAATAATGTAAGATATCTTTTGCAACGGTTATTTTGTTGCCAATAATATAAGACATTTTTTGCAACGGTTGTTTTGTTGCCAATAATGTATGATATATTTTTTGCAATAACATTTCTGTTGCGAATAATATGCTATATTTGTGCGGTTATTTTTTTTTCAATAATGTAAGATATTTTTCGCAACAACATTTATGTTGCCAATAATGTACTTTAATTTTTGTAACAACATTTATGTTGCTAATGAAATAATTTCATCCACTATTATTTTTGGCAACAATTTCTTTGTTTCCAAATAAAGAAATTCCTGCGATGCTATAAATTAAATAAATTATCACTTTCTAGCATGTCACATTCACATACATATATTAATCAAATATAATTGTCAATATATAGTAAATTCATTTCATCATTAATATGAAATGCATCATACATTAATTGTATAATTATTTGATACAATTGTCAAAAACAGAAACAAAACATCCAACATGACATCACCATAATAACACCAAGAGTTTTCGGCAAAACACTCTTGTAAAGTGTTTTTTGGTAAAAAGGACAACAAAAAATACAAACAAAAGTCATCTATCCACAAATAAATCAATAATCATCGTCAACACCACCATGAAAAGCATCACCATCATCCTCAAGTGTATTCCTGGACCTGAATAAATAACAAGATTAATACATGTCTCGTGCGTACATACATACATATATATAGACGTAAATATGTGTACGTCTATATATGTAGACGTATATATGGGTTCGTCTATATATGTATATGTATATCTACACACGTCTATTTATGTATACTTATATATATACGTATGTATATGTGTGTGTGCGTGTGTGTATATATATATATCACTATAAGAGACAAAAATATAGATAGATAGTCATGTTTGATAATCATTTTTTCCGATTGATTTTGGTGATTACATATGCCAACTATATGTGGATAAGTGAAAGGATTTTTCGAAAGTATACCGGTATATGTGTTGCATTGATATAAGTAATACTATAATGCAAAGTAGCTCATATCATGAAATAAATACAAAGTTGGATTACTCTAGAAATTATAATTTACCTGATAATATTGGTAGCCATCATTTGACTCATTTCTAACATCCTCTTCTCAAAAGCGGCCATAGATTGATCTTGTTTCTCTTTAAGCTCGTCTATTTGACTTTGTAGACTACATATCTTATTTTGTTGTTCATCTATCTTGACTTGTTGCTCATCTATCTTACTTTGTTGTTGTATGATTTTCTGTTGTTGTTCTTCTTGAATCCTTGATTTGAGGGAGCCGCCATAGCCACTACCTTTCCCCCTTGTGTATCCAGACTTTGGGCCCAAAACTTGAAGTAACATCTCTTCCTGTGTTTGAGGGGCTCCTTCTTTATCCTTGTTAGTCACAAGATGGTGAAGGTCTCCCTACAATAAACACAACAACATTTTACATATGCATAGATTCATAGTTGTTATAATCAATTCTTTGTACGAACTAACATATACTAATATATATACTAATACAAATATAAGAATAATTTACATGAATTTTCTTAGAGCGTCCATCATTAACCCACTCTAATACTCCTTGATCATTTGTTCGCGTGTGTTCAGCAAGCCAAATCACATCAGCACTCGGCTTGACATCACCATTCTTCTTTGTCTGTGAGGACACATTACTTAGTCATTTTATCCATGAAGATGAATAAATATACCGAATATAACTATTTGATATTCTTACCATGATAGTTTCCACTTCTGGAAAAGATAAGTTTCCTGTGGTGTGTTGGCACCATTTATCTGACTTTCGATTCTTGCTGTTTTGTTCACTCATTTTCTACAATTTAAGAATAAAAGAAATGAAGATAAATAATTCATACCTACAATTTAAGGCAGAAAACTTATCAATAAAGAAAAGAATTACCTTAAATTTATCAGAATTAAAAGTTTCACAACATTTTATCCAATTTTCTGGATCGAAATCAGTAGGTGGATTTTCCAAACGTTCCTCATGTGTATCTCCACATTCTTTGTAGTAAGAATGCAAGCGAGCTTTCCAATACCGATATAAGCGTTGCATTGCAAACAACACAAACGCTTTTAATCTGGGTAGTTGATTATTATCCATTATGCTGAACTTGTTCTATAATGTCACAACAAAATAATTAGTTGGTTAAGGATCATAGATTAGGATTTATAAAAGGAAAATAATGCATATCTATATATATATATACCTTGACAAGCAACCACATTGCATCACCGTGTTTAGCTGCTACCTGAATCCAAGGTGATGCATCCATGAGGACTTTGGTCCGCACAATATGGCCACAAAAATTTACTAAATTTCTGGCATTTTCTCCAACGGCTTGGAGAACATAGTCAGGTATGTCAACGATAAGCTTTGCAGTACCACCTAATGTCTTCTTCTCAATCACATAAGATTTATATTTGCCTCTCTGCCCCCTTTTCCTTTTAGCATTAGAAGTAGATGCTATTACAAAAATAAAAATAAGATAATAAAATCAAGGCTTAGAAAATCTATACATCATAGGAGTTTAAAAGAATAAACAAGGCTTAGCAAAAATATATATACAAACATGATTAATAAAAATTACTGTACCTTGACTACTATTGCCATCATTTTCTGGGGTCACATTTCTTGTAGATATATTTTCATGCATATATTGAGTTCTAATTCGAGGTAGAGTATTGTTAGATTCATTTGTTTCTCTTGGAATTGGATCAGCAACCTCATGCACAGTCAACGTCATCTCAACTCTATCAACAAACTTCCTTGTTGCATTCCTTTTGCTTCCACCTTATTAGTCATGTAAACATATCATAGAACCAAGAAAATAGAGTTACAAGCAAATTGATAGGCCATAACAAGATTGATGTTTAAATTTCAAATATTCTCAAATAAACACAAACATTTGTGATTTTAAGTATGTATTGAGAATTTACCTGGCTCATTCGAAGGCATAATAGTTAAATCAATATTTTGATTTTCTTCTTGACCAGGACTATGATTATTAGAACCAACAGCGTCCACAAAATCCATATTAAGTTCACCTTCAAGACAATTAACTTCTTCCACTTCATTGCGTTGAGGTCTACTCTGTTGGGATCCATCGGAAACAAAGTTTAACTTCTGCTTACTTCTCACGCTGCCATTTTTTCCAGCTCCCATGCACTTACCTTCATTATGAACAAAGTCATTGATAAAAAAAAAGGTACATTTAAATTCACCATAGGTAGTAGAGTTAAAAAATAATCAAATGGGTAGAAATATCTACATATTTGTTATTGCAGCTTGTTGGTTGAAAAAATCTACATATTTGTAAAATATCTTGGTTGCATTTTAGTAAAATATCCTGGTAAAAATGATCTTCAACCATTGAATCTAGTAAAATATCCTGTTAGTAAGGTGAAGGCAGGAGATAAAGGTCTTGGTTGCATTTTAGCTCATACAATGGGTCTGGGGAAAATGCTGCAGGTATATTGTGTAAAATCAATAATTATGAGCTTATTACAGCCAGCCCAAACACTCTTAAACTTCTTATTCTAATACTTCTGTGGTAATATAAGTATAGGTTACAATAATTTTGATTGCCTTTTCTCCAATTGGCTTATCTCTGCACCCTGCAGTTTTGTTGATATCTTTACTGTCTGCAGGTCATAGCTTTCTTCTACACTGCTATGAATTTAGTACACTTTCTCTTCTATACACTTCTGCCTGTTCACTTCTTGACCTGGGGAAGAATTTTAGGAGGTCTTTTTGGTTTCCTCAACATTATAGATGTTATGACTTTCAGGTCTCTGTTCTTTTGCTGGTTCTATTTCTATTGATGTTTCTAATAGCATTTTTTTTAAAAAGTGCCCAAATTTTGAACCTTCTCATGTTAGGGATCCTGGTCACTTATCATTTGTTAAACCAAAAGACAAGAACTGTGAGTTCGTTGTCAAAAGTGAGAAGCCAGAAAGCATGTATGGTATTTCTTCCTATGCTTAATGATGAGTTTGGTTGTTATTAACTTACTGTAAAAGTTTCTCTTGATTGAGATTCAGTGCTCTAACACCCCCCCAAAAAAAAGGGGACCTTCTTGGTTCTTGAAAGCAGGCATATGTCACCTGCTTTGTAAATGTTGGAGCTTGGTGTTGCAAACTGCTATAAGTGTTATCTTTTACTTCCCCTGTAATTGAAATGGTCTATCTTATAATAGTTTGTTTGTGTATGGCTTTTGATGAAAATAGTCATTTGCTATCGAATCTTTGGTTATGATATCTTAGTTGACTTGGCTAGATGTTATGCATGATCGGCCAACTTCAGCTTTGGAGTATTCAGACCCCCACTGGTAATTGGTTGAATGAGCTCAGTTGAATGAGCTCAGTTGACTTGGCTATATGTTTTCTACTCTCTATGGATATTTGACCCCAATTAAGTAGTAGAAGTCCTTTGTGTGTTCACTTCCTCGTTTTTGGTGGAGCTGTGCAAACTGCTCCATATATATTATTACTCATGATCTTGCTTTGATGTTTAATTTTGCCTCTTCATTCCACATTTGGCTTCTGGTTGTGACTAATTTAAATGACTTTAAATGACTAATTGACTAGGTGTCAAGGAATCTCTTGAAGAAGTCTCGTTGTTTGCCAAGAAGAAATAAAAAAAGGAAAGTGATTTAGGTGGAACTGTTTGATCTACTAGAGAACTTATTGATCATGAATCATTTTTGGTTATGGCGATTTCCATTCATAGCATGCCTGAAATGCCTATACTTTATAGAAATGGATCTATTTCTTACTGTTTACACTTTTTCCGACACAATGACAATAGAGATAGCATTTAATTTTCAGCAAATGATAAATTAAAATCCATTTCAATTTCTAATGGATTTTATTTCAAACAAATGGCCAGTTGCCAATTCACCCTACCTACCTATCTGCTGAAGGTTGGCATTTGTTTCAATGTGTTTTCAGAAGTTCCTTTTCCATCAATGAATATATTGGTAGCATGTAGACACCAGAGCTAGAATTGAACTTCGACATCTGGGTACCCTCAGTCAAAAATAAAAAGGATCCTTAGACCTGCCACATCTGCAGAGTTGAATCAGCATAGTCTAACAGAAATAGAGGGAAGCAGAAACTAAGTCAGAGTGGAAGCGATTTTTATAACCATTTGTAGGCTGATTGAACTTCTACTCCATTTTCAAGCTTTTTACTTGAATATATGGGTTTCCATTTTCTGTCATTCAAATTTGTGGATTCCAAAGGTTTTTCTTTTTATATATAAGAAAAACTTTTATCTTGTGGATCTATTAGGTCAGGTTCATCAGCTTTGCCAAGAGCATGTTGATTCCTTGGTGTTTTTATACAAATCAAATTTCATTTTGGAGAATGAACCGCAGAAAGATCTCAAAGAAGCCCTGTTATCTGAGTAGTGGTAGTTAGTAAAATTCTGTTAAGATGGATCTTTAATAAATAAGTTCTTAAATAGATATATCTTCTTTTTTCTTTCTGTCGTTCTGGATTTGATCATAAGTCTGTTGCCCACTCCCACCCAGTGATTAAAAGTAGTCGAAAAAGCTGAAAGTTTTAAAACTGTAATTGATTAATTATTAAAGAAGTGTTAAAATTAATATTGTCTTAGTTTAGGAGCGTGCAACTAGGTATCACGGGGGTAGGGTTGAGAAAATAGGAAATAAACAATGCTTAAAAAGGGACAACGGGAACTTGTTTAGAAATCCATTCACTCAAAAGAGCACAAAGCTTCAAAAATGTCATTTCAAAATTAAATAAATTAGTCACAAAAAGTCATTTAAAGTTTATTTGTACAGCTCCACATTTGGCTTCACAAAAAGACACTTAATATTAGTCATCAAAGGTAATATTTTTCCTCTTCATTCCACATTTGGCTTCTGGTTGTTTTGCTAGATCTATCAGTCAAAAGGAAAATTGATGTGCCACTAAATGAGGAGCAGAAGACTGAGAATGGACTATTTATGGAGAAGCATTCAGCTAATTACTATCCTGCTAATCTATCTAAGCAGAAGATCATTTAGATTTTCTTCACCAAAGATCCTTACGAGGAATGATTCCTCTTTTCTGTTTGGAGCAAAGGATACTTTTGAGAAGAAGAAAAAGACCAAAACTAGCCACGCAGAGATACTTAAGAAGAATTCAGGAATTTCCACTAATTTGCCTAACGTGCATCAAAACCTCAAATTTTAGCTCAGAATCAGGTAAATCAAGGGGTAACAAAAATCGGCTAGTAGTTTCATTCAACAGTTCATAGAAGAAGCTAAATAATAGTGATGCTATTGATGTTTCTTTGCCAAGGTGCAGTTCTCCATCGCAATCAGTGGTGAGCATTAAAAGTTCCTTTATGATTATCAGCATATGCAGCGCCCTTCATAAGACTTTCACCATATCTCATCCATTTCCTTAGGTGGCATGTTGCCCACTCAATGATGTGTTGATGGTTAGATGTTGCCTATCCATATCTCTTGCTCATTTTTATTTTTCTTTCCTTCTGGTCTAGTTTCTTGTATCCTTTTTTTGGCCAACTTCAGTTATCTTCCTAATATTTTTATTTACTAATATATAATGGTAAAGTTTAGCCTTGAAGACCAAAGAAAGTTAAGGAGTATTTTTTTTAGTTTGAACACATACTTTGATGTTAATTTGCATGATCTGCATTTTTTATTTTATTGCTCAAATATTTTGTTAATTTTGCAGACAAGGACTGCATTTGCTTGTAAGATGGCATCAGCTATCAAGCCTAATAGAACCATGCTAGAAAATTTCTACTCAAAGTCCAGTCTGAAATTTAGTTCAAGTGTACAGGATCAATTTGTATCAGGATCAATTTGTATCAGGATCAAGTGTACAGGATCAATTTGTATCAGGATCAAGTGTACAGGTCACTATTTATCAGGATCAATTTGTATCAGGATCAATTTGTATCAAGATCAATTTGTATCAAGATCAAGTGTACAGGTCACTGTTTATCAGGATCAATTTGTATTACAATAGTTATTTGGTTTATGGTTAAGTTGGGTTGATTAGGTTTCAAATTTCAGGTAATTGTGGCCTTGTAATAACCATTTTTGGAAACAAATTATATACACCATTCAGCAGATTAGTAAGTAATAAACAAAAGAGAAGATATTATTACTTTAAACTTTGGAGGGTCATAACTTTTTCATGGGACCTCGGATTTAGGTGATCTAGGAGGCTATTTTGGGTATTTTTTCGAGATCTACGACGTGGCAAACCGGCAAAGCCGGTTTGGGCAATTTCAGAGCCCAGAAAAGGCCATTTTGGCCTCTAAATTGAGGTTTTTGTTACATACAACCTTTTTAGGGCCTTTTTTTACTAAGCATTCAAAATCTCAAATTGAACCATGTTTTTATACATGCAGGAATGGTTCACTGTCTTTATCAACCAATTGGGTTTTCTGAAAGGAATTGACATGGGCAGTGGCAGACATGGAGCTTAGGATTGGTTGGGACTTGATGACATTATTTGGTAGAATTAATTTTTCCATAAGACCAGGAAAGGAGATGGGATCATCTCTTGCATTGACAACTTCAATTATTTCCTGATAATAAACTTTAACTCCATATAGATGACAGAGGAAGGTAGCAGGAAGCTGAAAAAAATATATAATTGGATCAAGAACTGAGCTATTGACACCATATAGATAAATATACAATTTGTGGGTAATAATAGGAACTACTTTGATGATAATCTACAGTTAGCAGTCTGCCCTCACTCTCCTCCTTGCCATTTTCTACTATACCTCTTTCAGACCTCAATTAGATTCCTCAAATTGCCAATACTTTCTTAATGGAGGATTACTAAAAATATCATGAAAGTGCCCTATGGTACAAGAGATATGGACACCTAAATTACAGAAGTTTAGGTCACTTAAGGTCTGAAAATATTGTGCTAGGGATTCATATAGTTGCTGCTAGTGATAAGGTCACTTGAGGTCTGAAGTGTGCATGAGAAGCAAACAAGCCAGATTACTGAGTTCAAGAAAATGCAAGAATTATGCAGAGAATTAATGGTAGAGTATAACTCTACTGAGTTCAAGAAATACTGTGAAGAACAGGGCAATGAACATGAAGTGAATGCTCCATACACTACTGAGCACAATGATATGGCTGAAAGAAGAAATATGATGATTTTGGATATGGCTACATGCATGTTGAAGCAAATGTCCCTACCAAATAAGCTATATGGAGGATGCAGCCTACATCTTAAATAAATGTCCAACAAATTTAAATGATCTTAAATTCAATCCAAACTTAACCATATATGTCCAGAACTTTTTTTCACAACCAATAATGTTTCAACCTTCATATCATGCAAAAAAGTGACATAAAAGAAGGTATTCTAAGTGTACAGGTATTCAACCTTTTTTTCAGACCTTTTTTTCAGATCTTTTTTTAGATCAGCTTAATTTTACTAACATTTTTTTTTACTTATTCTAAGTCTACAGGGAAAAAAATCAAGTCTAACAAGCAGGAAAAAAAAACTAGATTATATGTGCACTGTCCATAGCTATATAGTTAACTATAAAATGATTCAACTTTTAGCTTCATATCCTAACTCAAGGATGATTAAACATGATTTTGATACCCAATTGTCATCCTTAAATTCACCATTCATGACTCAAATTGTAGCAGGTCATACGTAATTACCAATTTATCAAACACAATACTGAAAAACATATAAATGTTATCTAAGATATCAAGAATAGAATTTTTCCTATATTTTAACCCTACACTATATCCACAAAACCATAAATAACATGAATAACTTACCTTTGAAAGTGCTCAAAAACTTTTCTAAACTTATGTCACTTGATAGTGTTCTTTATATACTGGATTCCTTAGTGTACTTAAGGTCTACTCATTTTTAAAATTAAAAATAATCTCATTTCACATCTGAAAATTCAGACATGTAGGATATCACCCTACTAGATCCTATAAACTGTATAATCTACAATCTAATAAGATTGAATTCAGCAGAGATGTGATTGTGAAAGAATCAGAAATGTGGGACTGGGACAGTAGCAGTGTTAGCACTACTAGATCAGAACTATAATTGACAGTGTTAGTGATGATACACCAGGAGAAGTGAATGAGCCAGAGGTAGCTAATGATGAAGAGCAACATCCACAGAGAACACTACATATGTTTATAGAAAAAATAGAAAGAACACTCGAGCCCTGTCTGGTTCTTGGAAAATTCCATAGGAAGAAAATAAATTACCAAAGATATTCTTTCCAACTTCTCATATTGTTGTGTGGAAAACCAAATAGCCAATAATCAACAATTCCATTCCCCAAGAATAAAACTCAAATTTGACTAAGTTCTTAAATAGGGCCTCTACAATAAAAAAAAATTAAGGGTATACTGTCACCAAGAATAAAACTCTTAAATAGCTAAGTTTAAAACTCTACTACAAATGGAGAAAGAAGCAGATTATGAAAATAATAGGATCCCATATTACAAATTTAAGTATAACTAAAAATTGGGTAGCATATTAATTACCTGGTGGTGGCAAGTGTTTGCAATTATGTTGATGTGCTAGTTTAGAGACACTCCTCATGATGGCGGGTGTTTGTATGTCAGCTGAGTTTTATCATGGAAGAAAGAAAAAATATTGTTAATTAATTAGAATACATCATAATAACATCCAAACTAGGTAAAAGAATAATACCTTTCCCTATACGACCACCAACACCTCCATTTACAATGTTCTTACCCATATTCTTTGGTCGATCTTGCTCTGACATATATGCAAGCTAAAACAAAGTAATTAGATTTCATAAATTACATAAAATTTCATACAATAACTAAAAAAGGAATAAAAGATTTTATATATTCAATGTCTACACACAAATAAATACTTAGAAAAAAGTTACAAAATAGTCACATCTTAGTCCTCAACATCATTAGCAACAATAAAATCATCCAAATCTGAGTTTTTCTTCTTTCTCTTCTTTCGCTTCCCCTGACATCCTTCCCTTCGTTGACTTATGCTCTTCATTTTACTTGTTACCCATTTGACGACTTTTTCTCCTCGTTCTACTTTGAAATGATTAGTTGCTAAAGAAACATTTTCCATATGTCTTATGGATTGCAAAACATAATTAAAACCCTGAATCTCTCCTTCTTGCACAACTTCATCATGACTTTGATCTAGTACTCGCTCTTCTTCCGGCATGCTATACAAGTCTCGAGGCTCTATCTTAATCACAACATTCCAATCATCATGTCTTGGATCTTGAACATAAAAGACCTGCTCCACTTGAGATTCTAATACAAAAGGCTCATCTGTTTTTAATGAAAAGCCTCTATGTATGCTAGTTATGCCATATTCATCTACTTTATATCCTCTACCTTCATGTTGCATGTCATACCAATTACACTTTAAAACAACAACATGATTTTCACCGGGATATTGTAACTCATAAACATCTTTTATTACACCATAATATAAGTCATTTGAATGACCATCTCCTTGCACCATAACACCGCTATTTTGGCATTTCTTATCTACTTCTCGATCAAGTGTATGAAATCTAAACCCATTAGCGATAAGCCCACTATAGCGCCTTGCGGTGCGTAACGGACGACACACCAAGTGATACAAACTTTCATCAACTGATCCTTCATTATATAGTTTCTCCACCTATTAATCAATGAAGAAAATATGAATACATTTACACATCATAGGTAAGATTTTATCACATCATAGAAATTAAGGAGAGATGACATACACGATTATAAACCCAATCTGCAAATTGAGTCTTATGTCTCCTCTCTACATTCCTAGGATTTGGATTTTCAATCACTAGTTCTTCTTTGTGCATCCTAGCATGGAAGATAAAATTGAAAGTTTTATGAATTTACATATATAACCTTAATCTACATATATGATAAATACACTTATGAATTTTAGAATAACAATTGACTTACTTTACAAATTCTTGAAGCTCATCACAATTATGGAGGACATATAAGTGAGCTTGATCAAACTCCTCGAACCCAAGTTCTTGAAGGATAGGCTTTCCCAATGGACGCCCAATACGTTTAAAAATGTCTATTTGATTTCTTTTGTCATCATTCCCAACTTCATCATTTCGACTTCTACGATTAAACATAGTAGTCATGTCATCTATATACCTAGAACAAAATGTAAGGCATTCATTTGCTAAATAACCCATTGCAATTGATCCTTCGGGGCGTGCCTTGTTTCGAACATTGGATTTCAAGGTACGCATACACCTAATAACATAAATTTTGATACAAAGTTAAATGCAGAACTAGGTTATTTAAATATAAAAGTAAATGAATGTAAAACTTGTAATTTAAAAAGTACCTCTCTATTGGATACATCCAACGATATCTCACTGGCCCAGCAATCTTCGCCTCTTCTACCAAATGAATGACTAAGTGCACCATACAAGTGAAGAAGGATGGTGGAAAGACCATTTCTAATTTACACAATATGTAAGGGATTTGACATTCAAGAGAATCCAAATCCTTCATGCTCAAGTTCTTTGAGCACAATTTCCTAAAGAAGGAACTCAATTCAATTAATGGTTCGTAAACATGTTTTGGAAGGAGCCCACGAATAGCAATAGGAAGAAGTTGCTCAATAAAGATGTGGTGATCATGACTCTTCATACAGGAGATCTTCCGGCCATTATCTTTCACACAACGGGAGAGATTTGAACAATAGCCATCAGGAGTCTTCAACTTTTGAAACATCTCGCAAAATGCTGTTTTTTCATCACCCCTCAATGTATAGCATGCTATAGGCACTCTTACTCTATCCTCTTCAACAATTGGATGAAGATCTTCCCTTATACCGATGGACACTAAATCTAATCGAGCCTTCAAGTTATCCTTAGTCTTATCTTTGATATCCATCAATGTCCCTATAATATTCTCAGAAATATTTTTTTCAATGTGCATCACATCTAAGTTATGACGTAATTTTAGCTTGTGCCAATAAGGTAGCTCAAAAAATATGCTCTTCTTCCTCCAACCATATAAGCTATTTGTATCATCCCACTTCCTCTTTGTACCTGTCTTTCCAAATGGTACTTGGATAAACTGACTACACTGCCTCAAAACATCATCACCAGATAATGGGATAGGAACTGTACCCTTTTCCTTTGTTTTGTCAAAGGCATTAGGTAATTGTCTCCATCTATGATCCATTGGCAACCAACGTCTATGCCTCATGTAACATATCTTATATGTTATTGAACGTGATCCAGCTTCCATATGACAACATGGACAAGCATAAAATCCACTAGTACTCCAACCAGAAAGGTCTGCATAAGCCGGAAAATCACTAATAGTCCATAGTACTGATGCACGCATAACAAAGTTTTGTTTAGCATGGGCATCATATGTGTCAGCACCAACTTCCCATAATTCTTTCAACTCTTCTACCAAGGGTTGCAAATAGACATCAAGATCCATTCCCGGTGAATTAGGACCATCAATCAACAAAGATAACATAAGATAAGGAGATTTCATACACATCCATGGTGGTAAATTATAAGGAACCAAAATGACCGGCCAAATGCTATGAGATGATCCCCCAAAATTATTAAATGGTTGGAAACCATCTGTAGCTAACCCAAGTCTCACACTACGAGGATCTTTTGCAAATGATGGAAACTCCTCCTCAAAAGACTTCCATGCTTGAGAGTCCGCTGGATGTCGCATTATCCCATCATCAACCCTATCTTCTTTATGCCAACGCATATCCTTTGCTGTCACAGCTGCCATAAATAACCTTTGCAATCTACGCTTTATAGGAAAATAGCATAAAATTTTATGGGGAACCCTTTTGCCATCTATCTTCCACCTTGAGGTATGGCATTGCGGACATTCTTGTGCATCGACATGTTCACGCCAATAGATGATGCAATCATTTGGACATGCATGAATTTTTATACAATCTAGGCCTAAATCACGGATGATCCTACGACACTCGTCATAGGAATTCGGAAGATTACAGCCTAATGTCCCATTTTGAAGCTTCAACATTTCAGTAAAGGAGGTATCACTCCAATGGTTCATACATTTAAGATGTAGCAACTTCATAAGATACCCTAACTTTGAAACACTAGAGCCATCCAAAGTCAAATGCTCTTTATACTCCTTCAAGAGGCGATAGAATCGAGCTGCTTCGCCAGTAGGTTCTTCCGAGGTGAAGTTATGTTCATTTCTACCATCATTCTCTAAAAAATCCATCCCAGTCACACCACAACCAACTTCTAACATCTCTAGTATGTCATCATGATCAATAGAAGTCTCATGGTCTGATGAAGAGACATTAAACACCTCACCATGGTTATCCCACACTACATAGCTTTGTAGAATTCCATTCTTCAACAAATGAAAGCGAACTTCAGTTCTATTTTTGAAATGCACGTTTGCACACTTATTACATGGACAACTAATCATTCTTTCAGATTCTAACTGTTCATCTGAATGTGACATGCTACAAGCAAAGTCTAGAAAACGATCAATCCCTTCCAAATATTGAGGCGATGCTCGATTCAATTTCATCCATTCTTTATCCATTTGCATTACCTAATTTTTATTTCCATAAAAAGTTAAACAATTTTGGATGATACAAAGAATAGCAATTAATAGAAAAATTATCATAACTTAAAAAAATTCCATATATACTTTCTTCATGTAAACTATACAAAACCAAATGGAAAACTATAGAGTAATCATATGAGTGAAAAAGAAGATGGACTAAAAGAAAAAAATACATGTAGTTGTTAAAATAGATATATCTACTTCCACATTTTTATATATTTGGGTTTCTAAAATTATTTCAATTATTTCCACAAACTTTCAAAATCTTCGGTGTCTAGTTGTAACTAAATTTCTAAATATATCATTTTATCTAAACCAAACCCTTGAATATACCCGACTTTGATTACCCTCATATTTGATTTTTTTAACCCTCATATTTTATTTCTAAATATAATTTTTTAAGAGACGCCTATAAGAATGCTGAAAATTAAAAACATCATCAGTATTATAATGCTAATATTATTGTATGAAAATAGTATACTACTGAACTCCACAGCCACAAAAAGAAATTATAAATTCAATCACCAAGAGTACAATAACTGAAAATAATAAACTAACCTCACAGCCACAAGGATAATTTTAGGTAGTTACTGATTATTCGGACCCAATATTTCTCTCTCAGACCTGCATATTCTCAATGTATAGCATTCAGAACATTTTTCCCTTCCTACACACAAGCAGGAAAGTATATACCAATTGCTAAAAAATGTACTAACTAGCAGGTTCTTACCTTTCAACCATGCAACAAAGCTATTGGTGGACTACTTTAGCTTCAATCAAGTCTCCTTTTATTGCCAAGCAGCTTAACCAAGTAGGAATGATCTATCAAAGTTGGAAACAATTGGAGCTTAGAATTGAATGGAAGTCCACAACAAATCAAGTCATTATGTCATACAAGCCCTTGAGTATAAAGAGAAAAAATATCCCCTCAAATACTAAATACATACCCACCATACACATAATATGCTAGATCAAACAAATTTACTGACTTTGATAATACAACCCCAATTCTGGATTTTTCCTCATAATGTGCATGATGATAATGTAGTAGAATATGCTAAAACAACAGAGAAAGAAAAAGACAACCACATTTTACTTGATGCATATTCAATCCCAAACTTACAAATTCTTCCATTATATGGTCCTTATGCAATTGTAACTCCTACAATCTAATATGGTAACTACCAATCTTAAACATCATTAATATTCTTTGTACGAACTATATCTGATTCACAAAACTATTATTAAACCACAATTTCCCAACTATATCTGAAGTATATATAAACCCGCAGGTCCTTATGCATATTCAATCTAAACCTAAATTCGAAATTGGACAGATAAATCCAACAAACATATCAAACAATGAATTATACTTTCAATTAGGCTTAATTACGGTTATTATCTTCAGTTTTGCAGCAAAAAATACCCTTTTCCGCCATCTTACCTGACAGAGTTTGCAACAATCAATGTTATTCGAAGCCCAGCGCCCGTCGTCGGAATCACCACCCAGCCGGACACCACCAGTCGTTGTCGGAAGGAAGCAAGGCTGTGTGCGTTGCAATGTCGAATGGGAAATTTTAGGTGGTGAAGCCAAATGTTGTTTCGAATGGGAGTATTTCGAATGGGAGTAACAGCCACAAAAGTTGTTCCGAACATGTGGACGGACAATTAAGAAAACTTTGTGGTTGTTTCTTACCGCCGAAAAGTCCCGCTTAATGTGTTTTAGCAGAATAAACATGTATGGTAACGGTTTTGTCCGTTGCAAAAAAAAACGAAAAATTGAGGTAATTTTTTTTCGTCACAACTAATCACAATCGTTGCCAAAAATTGCACAGTTTTAACTTTATAAAACTATTTTCAACCACAGTATAATAAATCCGTTGCTAAACATATATTTTCTGCCACAATTAATAAATTCGTTGCTAAAATTACTTTGCAGTCGGTGAAATTATTTTTGCCCTCAATATTTCGTAACGATTTTATCTGTTGCAAAAGTTAATTTGAAATTTAGAAAATTATTTTTAGCCACAGTTTATCGGTTCTGTTGCGAAAGTTAGTAAAGTTTGAAAATTGTCAAATTATTTTCCGCCACAATTTAGTAAAATTCGTTGCTAAAGTTATATTAACATTTCTAAAAATATTTTTTCCCAACAATTAGAAAAATTCGTTGCTACATAACAAAGTTAATTTTAGTATAATCTTTTCAAATCATTTTATTCATTTCTTAATTCATTTTAATTGGATAAAAAATAGTGTAATATTTTATATGATTCTTATAAATTTATTTTTTTGGCTAATATTATTTTTCTTAAATAAAGCTATAATAGTAATAAACTATTTTTTTTACCAACAACAATATCTCGTCACGATAAATAAGCTATATGAAACACCCTCTACCCTCGTAATAATTTTAGTCACGACCTTATAGATTGTTACAAAATACAATTTTTTGCAACAAAATTATCGTTGCAAAAGTTATCTATTTTTTTGCAACGAATTATTATTGTGGCAGTAAAAGTATTTTTTATAGCAACGACATGTTATTGTTGCAAAAAAATGGCGCATTTACGGCAACAAGCTTTTGCCACGAAAGTTATATATTGTTGCAAAAAAAATATTTTTTCGCAACAAAATTATCGTTGAAAAAGTTATATATATTTTTAGCAACGAATAATTATTGTGGCAGTAAAAGTATTTTTTATAGCAACGACATGTTATTGTTGCAAAAAAATTGGGCATTTACGGCAACAAGCTTTTGCCACGAAAGTTATATATTGTTGCAAAAAAATTATTTTTTTGCAACAAAATTATCGTTGCAAAAGTTATATATTTTTTAGCAACGAATAATTATTGTGGCAGTAAAAGTATTTTTTATAGCAACGACATGTTATTGTTGCAAAAAAATTGGGCATTTACGGCAACAAGCTTTTGCCACGAAAGTTTTATATTGTTGCAAAAAAATTATTTTTTCGCAACAAAATTATCGTTGCAAAAGTTATATATTTTTTAGCAACGAATAATTATTGTGGCAGTAAAAGTATTTTTTATAGCAACGACATGTTATTGTTGCAAAAAAATTGGGCATTTACGGCAACAAGCTTTTGCCACGAAAGTTATATATTGTTGCAAAAAATAATTTTTTCGCAACGAAAATTTTAAGTCGTGGCTAAAACCCGTTGCCAAAAATAGCTTTTCTTGTAGTGCATATACTTTATGCTAAATTTTTATGCCATGGAATTATTCAACTATAATGCCACTTAAATTATTTGGCTTCACTTAAATTGGATCGGCTTTAATGCCACTTGAATTTGATCAGCTTTAATACCACTTGGATTAGATCGACTTTAATACCCATTGAAATTGATCAATTTTAATGCCACTTGGAATGGATATAATAATGGAAGTTCATTGTGTTGATGGAAGTGATTTAAGTATTGTTATGTGGACCTGATTTATGTTTCGTTAAATCTTTAAATAAAATATTGTTCGCTTCAAGTAAAATATATCGAGTTGGGACTTATACCGCTCGGAGTAGCTATCCGAGTTAGGTTTAGTATTCACTTGGTACCACTCTAATGTTTTTCTCTTATTGGATCTAGGGTGCCTTACGTGGTCTGGAGATGCCATTTTATACTCTATAGGTGTCTTGATATATTTTATTCCTATAGGGGGTATACATACTTAAGTGATTAGTTGTTACGATTTTTTTGAATCATCGTCCTTAGGATAAAATAATCAAATAGATGTGATCATAACAATGGAATACAATAATTGATTATTCTCTTCCACTCATGGGCTTTATATTTTATTATTCTGTGTATGTCTCTTGGTTGTCTTCCTTACAATCATGTTACCATATGATGCCTGCTTGTACCCAGTTATTACATGATCTACTATTTGAATTGCATGCAGACCTTATGTGCAGAATGCTATCTTCTAGAGTAGTTGTATTACTTATCATGCTTTCATGATTCACTATATGCTCATACCTTATGTGTTGTCATGTTTACTCACGTATTAATAGGCATGAACCCATGACCCTACATTTTATTGTATGTCAGCACATATCTCATATGCTTTCTTCTACTACCACATGTACCATTGATAATTATGATTAAAATATTTCATATAGACATTATTTACTTTAAATATCACATGTGTGTCTCGCTCTTGTCATTTTATATAAGAATTTCCTCAATACTTGTTAAGAAAGTAATTAATAATATGTTATAAACTTTATGAAACCATATGAGTTATTATATGCGTGGAATGATTTTGTATCACATGTATAATTGAGAAAGAGTATTGTAAGCCAAATATTACCATATCTTATGTGTTTCATGTTTCCTCTCATGGGTTAGGTAGTTGTGATTTACTCAGTACTAGACCCATACTGATATTACCTCAATTGAATAGGTCTTACAATGATCCACTGATGGTGAGGAGAAGACCTTTTATGCAAGCTTGAGATCGATTATTATTAATAGGTTAAAGAATTGGGCTTTGAGAGAGTAGGAAAACCAGAGTTTTATCCCTAGGGGGTTTCCTTTTATTCATATGTATCTACTTTTGAAAATTTTCTAGTGTTGTATTGAAATTTTAATGGTTTCTTAATTGAATTCCAAAATTTCATTGCTTTTCTAAGGTTTTAAAAATTCAAGGTTATTACATAGGTTTTCTGGTGGTTTGATCAATGATAATTTTGTTATGTGGAAATGTTTGTTTCCCATCTACCATTGGATATATCCTTGTGGGAATTTATCTTCTCGGTATAGATGATGTTTGAATTTTAGTTGGACAGATTTTAGCATTACATCTAGTATGAGATAGATGATAGACATTTATCTTGTGTTAGGTGTGACAATAAAAGTTTTCATTTTCTATTTTATCTTCCGCATATTTTTATTGAAAATAAGGTTTTTTTAGAGTGAGTTTTGGTGGTGTTACCAAACAACTCAATCATTAAATGATGATAACAATGACTTTTCTAAGGAGAAAATATATGTAAGGGGTGATCATCATAAAGTAATATACATATCAAATTATAAAACCAATCCAAAAGGAGGGAAGAAAAAAAAGAAGGAAAATAAGGCGATGAGGGTAATAATATTTTAATATGTTTGTAAAGTGTGCTTGTTATTTTAAATTCTTATATTGTATACATTCATGAAACATTAGATTATTGTTTTTTTCATATCACTAATACATATGATATTTTTTCTTGACATTATATTTTGTATATATTTATTCATATCCTTGTTTGCACTAATTTATATATTCAGATTTCGTAGAGATATGATGAAGAAAACTCTTGATAGGGACTCTAGTGACGAAGAAAGGAAGAGATGACTTGTTGTGATGAGAATCATCACTAACATAAGAAATAGAGGAGAACAAGTAAATTTGAGATGAAATACTTATAATATTCCTATAGGCAAGCATACAAGCACATTTCTCACATACATTTCACTCATCATCTGTAATCATGTTCCTATCTCCTACAACAATTGAAAGCAAGTTCTAAAAGATCATAAGGAACATATTTGGCAAGAATTTGCAGTAAATGATATGTTTTTGTTTGTTAATTTTTTGATACCATATGTTATTAATTTTAATACTTAACATTGATATACATACTTATGTCTTATTTTGTGGAGAGCGTTCATCGTCTTAGAGGTGAAAAAGAAGTGGCTTCTTAGACATTGTAATGAACATCTAAGAACATTTAGGGCATACTAGGCAAATAAAAAAATTATATAGAAAGAGGGATGGTCCTTTACTTACAAATCCCCCTAAAAATTATGGTTTCACTAGTTAGGACCAGCTTATTGCATACTGTCTTTTAAAGGATTTTTAGGTATTTGTTGTATAACGAATAAAATTTGTCATTAAAAATATTTCATTGATATTTAAATAACCTTGAGTATATATTTTGTCTTGTACTATAGGAGAAAAGTGCCAAAAATAAAGGCATTGCTAAGTAGAATATTTATCACCATAATATGGATTAAAAAGGCTATGCAAGCCTTGAAGAAGAGTTGGTATGACAATTTGATTAATGTGTTTACATATTAATGTATAGAGTGTTATTATCATATTGCTAATTTAAGTGCATTTATTAAAATTACAGCTCGTAGCCTAATAGAAGGATCCATGTACCTCATCCATCAATATCAGTACATTATGGAAGAAGTTTCGAGTAAAAAAAGATGGATATCTTAATAAAGATGTACAAGATATTGCTAAAAGAATTGTAAGTTTGAAACTATCCCCAACCCTAGTTAGTTTTGTTAGAGCTAACTATTATATTATGTTTATTCCTATATTCTAAATTACATACATTATAAAATGAACTTGAAATATTTTATTATGTTAAGGGCGTAGATCAATATAATATCGTGTCACAAGTAACAGGAACTGAAGAACACCCAGGAAGAAACAGGGTTATTGGATTAGGGGTTACGAAAACAAGTATATATGGTCAATCACGTGGACCTTGGAACACCAATGACCAAGTGACTCTCCTAACCAAAAAAATTAAACATGTAATTTGAACAGATGGCCACAATGGATAAAGAGTTAGGCTCCATCAAATCTCAAGTGTATAAGCCATTGGATTCAGATACACATAATCCGCTTTGCATGCCTAATGTAAAGAGCGTTAGAGACATTTGTGAAGGTAATGAATGTTTTTTCTTCTCTTCCCTAGGTATGTATAGCAAACTATAAAATGATATATATATATATATATATATATATATATATAATGTATCAAGTGCCAACTCAATAATTTATAATATATAATATTGTATTCTAACGGTTGCATAAATGTGACTTATGAGACAATGACCCCTTAATCTTTATATTTTTTTGGCAAAAGAAAGGGTATGCATCAATTATGGTAACAAAACTTTGATGGGCCATAGGTCTATCTTAACCCCAAATACAAGGCATGTATATATTGACATTCCAATTATTGGACATGGCGATGAGGAAACTACAGTGTTGGAAGCTCATTGAAGCTTCACGCCTTGGCCCAAAGACCAAATATGTTTCACTAGTGAAACGTTAATGACATCCTCCATCTATGTTATATCTAACATGTTACACACATTGTTTATACCTTATATATGTGTGTGTGTGTGTGTGTGTGTGTGTGTGTGATCATTATATTTTGTTTAATACTATGAATTAAGGAATCAAAAAATTAAGAGTGCTTCTAATACAAAGGGAAAGAGAATTATTAGTGAAAGTAGCCAAACAAAAGAGGGCACCAAGAAAGGAAAAAGAGCTAGATCATAAAATTTCGTTGCCCCACAAAAGATTCCATCTTTATAAGAAAACCAACAACTACAAGAAACCCACCAACTACCATAAGCTTTGACGATGTTGTTCTTTTATGCTCAAAACTGCCTCAGCAGAGATCTATTTATAATTGAATGTCCTTACGAGTAAGTTTGGAGGTACGTCGCTATTTACATGGTATCGACGAAGGTTACCGGTAAAAATTATAAGCATGAATGGATGTCAACACTGAGTTTTTTCGTATATGTTAAGTATTATTTTATATCATATATTTTAACACTTTTCTTTGATTTTTATAATTTTATGACCTTATATATATATATGAAATATTAATAAATTTGTTTTTTTATTATCATCTATATATTGGTTGCTAGCCGTATTGTGGTAGAGGGGATATTTTCCTCTATTGTATTTATGTATATATACTACATATCTAACCATACAACAACAAGTGAGGGTAGATACATAAACTATATAGTAGATCAAATCTTAAGTGAGGGGGTACAAAAATAAGTTTTATCTTATACCTCACCTCGCAAATGAATATTTTGATTTGTACGCCACCCATTCTAATCAAAACAAAGTATATGTGTTTGATTCCCTCTGAAATTATTTTGTATCTTTTGTTGCCATTCATTCTGAAGGGAAAGATTTAATTGATATGTTAGTATACTTCTTACTTCATTATCTTATCAATGCATATATTTTACATTAATGTTTTTGATGTATATAAAGTTAAAATATTATGTATCAACTTTATTTATTAGGGTACTATGGACGACGTATATGAGGAGAGGTAGAAATGGTATGCCAGACCTAAGAAATTTTAAGTATGAGCATGTAATGGTATGTAAAAAGATAAGCATCATTTCCAATTAATATCTAATAGAAAAAAAAAAGAAAACTAAATTTATTTTACAGTTTCCACGACATCTAAAAAGTAATAATTGTGTATACTATGTTTGTAAAACAATGGATCTCATACTAAAAAACAAATCCATGAACATAAATCAAAGCCATGTATATTTATTTTTCCATATTATTTATTAATTAATCTATTGCATATTATTTACTAACCGAATGATCGAAGTATACCAATTATAAGGCTTACCATACATCTTTATATCAATTATAAGGCTAAAACCATTAAAATTTAGACCAAGATAAATATAAAACAAGTGCAATTTTATAAATACAAATATGAGTTTAGAGATTAACTCCGAGTCTAAAATGGTATTTGGATAAAACTATTCCCCGAAGAATATGACTCTATGCATGTGCCTTGATACAAAACATCACTCTACCCCCATACAATGCATAATAGGGAGAAAAATCATTTAAAAGGTCCTCAATAACCTGCAAAAAGCATTAGGCCAGTATGCTCATGGGAATGAGTAGCACCCATGAAACGTATGGACAATATGTTATGTATTGAGCAAGGTGACAATAATGTTGAGTTAGGAATACGATTAAATATATACATTAATGACAAATAATAAGTAAATGTGCAAAAACATAAATTATCATAAGTTAAGTACTAATACATATCTCTTAATTAGATAAAATAATTTCCATTGTTTTATTTATGTTGAGTTCGATGATCTCACTATTCTTAAACAAATAGAACGGTCTGAAGCATCTCTCGAGGACAACACACCTGAGTCATTATTATTGTTTAGTGGAACCGAACTAACATAGAGAAAAACACTCTTGAGTCACTATTCTTAAACCAATGAAATAGTTTGAATCACCTCTTAGAAACAACACACCTGAGCCACTATTATTGTCTGGTGGAACAGATCTAACACCTTGGTTTTGAATCGTGTACTCTTCCACTTTAAGTCATTAATATCTTATCCATTAAGTCATCTCAAATTGTATTATCTTGCACATTGAGTTTAAGGGCTCACTATTCTTAATCCAGTAAAATGGATTGATACATCTCTTAGGACAAAACGATCCCAAACCACTATTATCGTTCAGTGCAGCTAGAGGTGGCAATTGGGTTAGGTGGGTCGGGTCATTATCGGGTCGGGTAATTTTTGGGTCATTTGACTTTTGCGGGTCAGTTGTGGGTCGGGTCCGGTCATTTCTGGTTCAGGTCTTTCGGGTCATTGCTTTGTTTGGGTCGAGTCGGGCCATTTCGATTCTGGGTCATTTTAGATTAATTTTTCAGGTCGGGTTGGGTTTAGGTTAAACAAACTCGAGTTCAGGTCATTTCGGGTTAATTGACTGGTAGGTCGGGTTGGTTTCGGGTCGTTTTCTAGTTTACATGACTAGGTGGCTTCGGCCAGTTCAGGTCATTTCGTGCAATATGATGAATTGGTCGTGTTGGGTCTAAGTTATTTCGGGTTAACTTAATGGGTCGGGTCGTTTCATGTAATTTGACGGTTGGATGTGAGTAGTTACGGGTTAACTTAATGGGTCAGGTCGAGTCGAGTTTTGACGGGTTGAGTCAAATTTGGGTCCAGGTAATTATCATTTATTATATTGTAAATATTAGAGACAATCATAAGATTACTATTGTAGATAAATGAATTAAGAATATTAGATACACTTTATTTTCACAAGTAAATAGTAAAGATATTTATAAATTTTAATAATAAAAAATATTGCATGATTGATTCTAACAAAGATATTTATCATTTATTCTAATTTATTTGATTACTTAAAATATTTAATTACTTAAAAAAGATAATTTTACCAAATAAAGGTGACCATAACATGACTATACAATGTATAATGATCATTTATTACATTGTAAATATTAGAGACAATCGTAAGATTACTAGTAAAGATAAATAAAATAAGAATATTATATGTACTTTATTTTTACAAGTAGATAATAAAGATATTTATAAGTTTTAACAATATTATATTTGATTACTTAAAATATTTATAAATTTTACAAGTAAAAATATTAGATATTTATCACATATTATATTTATTTGATTACTTAAAATATTTGATTACTTAAAAAAGAGAATTTTATAAAATAAATGTGATCATAAAAATGACTATACAATGTATAATTATCATTTATTACATTGTAAATATTAGACACAGTCATAAGATTACTAGTACAGATAAATAAAATAAGAATATTATATGTGCTTTATTTTTACTAGTAAATAATGAAGATATTTATAAGTTTTAACAATATTATATTTGAATACTTAAAATATTTATAAATTTTACAAGTAAAAATATTAGATATTTATCATATATTATATTTATTTGAGTACTTAAATTATTTGATTACTTGAGAAAAGATAAATTTATAAAATAAATGTGATTATAAATATGACTATACAGTGTATAGTTATCATTTATTACATTATAAATATTAGAAACAATCATAAGATTACTAGTATAGATAAATGAAATAAGAATATTATATGTGCTTTATTTTTACAAGTAAATAATAAAGATATTTATAAGTTTTCATAATATTATATTTGATTACTTAAAATATTTATAAATTTTGCAAGTAAAAATATTAGATATTTATCATTTATTATATTTACTTGATTACTTTAAAAAAGATAATTTTATAAAATACAAGTGGGCATAAGCATGACTATACAATGTATAATTATCATTTATTATATTGTAAATATTAGAGATAATCATAAGATTAATAGTAAAGATAAATGAAATAAGAATATTATATGTACTTTATTTTTACAAGTAAATAATAAAGATATTTATAAGTTTTAACAATATTATATTTGGTTACTTAAAATATTTATAAATTTTACAAGTAAAAATATTAGATATTTATCATATATTATATTTATTTGATTACGTAAAAAAAGATAACTTTATAAAAATATGGGTGAGCATAAGTATGACCATACAATATATAGTTATCATTTATTACATTGTAAATATTAGAGACAATCATAAGATTACAAGTACATATAAATAAAATAAGAATATTATATGTGCTTTATTTTTACAGGTAAATAATAAAGATTTTTTACCCGGTTATGTTCGGATTTATCGGATTCGTCCGATTAAGCTATTTTGGATAAATTGATTATGCAATATACTTTGAAATGTACTTAATTTCACGTTGGTATTGTTAAATTGGGAAAATAGTATTGAAATATATCGGAATTGGATTGTTAGGTTAAAACTCTTGCAGATTTAAATTGGATTGTATAATTCAGTTATTTTATCAAAATTGATTATACAATGTGTTTTAGAATATGTCTACTTTCAATTTTGAACCGTTAATTTAAATATTTGAATAAAATTTGATCGAATTTGCAGTTCAGGCTCAAAAACCCTAATTACGTTAAATTGGACAATTCCTTAATATTTTTTAATCAATTGAGTATACAATATATTTTAGAATATGTCTAATTTCAATTTCGAACCGTCAATTTAAGTATTTGAATAATATTTGATCGAATTTGTTGTTCAGACTCAAAAACCCTAATTATGTTAAATTGGGTAATTCCTTAATAGTTTTTAATCAATTAAGTATACAATATGTTATAAAATAGACCGGATTTATAGCACGATTGTGTTAAGAGTTAGTAACTTTCAGTTGGTAACGATTGTAATTACAATTTTATTAGGTAACCAATAACCACTATAATTACATTTTCAGAGTTTGAGTTTGATTTTCTATTTGTTATAAACTTATAATCTTTGTACTATGTGTAAATTAATATAATATTTGTTGTTTTAAAAATATGCATCAAAAGTTGGAGCTATGAGATTTTTTTCATTCTAAATGATATTGTATAGAATGTCTAGGGTAAAAGTATGAAAAAATAACTACAATTTATAAAATACTATATTTTTAAAAGCTTTAATTGAATAATAAAATATGTGTAATTTAATATTATTATAATAAAATTTGATGGCTGGTTGGGTCAATGTCGGATCGAATCGAGTCAATGTTGGGTCGGGTCGACGTCGGGTCAGATCGAAGTGGGTTGGGTCGACGTTGAGTTGTAGGTAGGCATCGGGTCTGGTCGGGTCCGGGTCGGGTTAATGTTGGGTCAGGTCTGGTCGCTAAAATTTTCTGGTCTTATTGGGTCGGGTCAACTTTTACCAGCTCTAAGTGCAGCTGACCCACAAAAACATCAACTCGACTCACGTGATCTTTAATTTTTAATGATTAAAGTCATATTCATGATTTATTTGAAGAGTACATAACATATTCAAAGCAAGTAAGGCACATCACAACCCCATAAGGTCGTTCTTTAGGGTTAAGACTAGAGGTGGAAAACGGGTCATTTGGGTCGGGTTGATATGGGTCGGGTCAACTTTTATTTACTATACAATTGAGTCGGGTCTGGGTTTGGGTTGGGTGTAATTCGGTTCGGGTGTGTCTTGGGTTATGTTGCTTTGGGTCGGGTTCGGGTTCGATTCGGGTTAATTGACGGGTCGGGTGTGATTTGGGTCGGGTCGATGCTAGGTTCTTCGGATTTCTCGGGTTCGGGTATATTTCGGGTTTGACTCGGGACTATAGAATTCAGGTTAGGTTTGTGTTCGGGTTCGGGTTGGGTCACTATATGGGTCGGATGTGATCAGATCAACTAAACTAAGTGTCAGATCTATCGAGTTTTTTGAATTCGGGTATATTTAGGATCTATAGATTTTAAGTCAAATCAAAAAACTCAAATTAGGTATTATTTATAACAGTATGAATCATGATCGAGAATGAGTTTGAACATAAAAATTGGAACTTGTATGAAATAAAATAAAATTATTTTTAATTTTTACAAAATTAACTTTAAGTATTTTTAGAATACTAATAAAATCTTTGAACATACCACCATCACAATTTAAAATAAGAGAGTTTTTTTCCTAGCCATAATATTACAACCTTATCCTATTACTATTTGTTTGGTTTTAGCTTCTTTTGCTGTGGTTTTTTAATTTCACAGTGTGACATTGTCACTATTTTTCATTTTCAATAATAATTTTTAATATACAATAAATAAATATGTAATAAATGAAAATCACAATCATCAATAACTTTGTGAAAAATGAAATATCAAAGTTGTCTTATGATTATAAACCCTACCCCACTTCCAATGAATTTGTCTCAATGCCTAACTTAGTAAAACAATACTCCGTCATAGCACACTAAACTCTATATTGTATGTCTGATGTCTTAAGACAATTATTTATATTATAAATATGTCGATAGATATTTATAATGGTCACAACATAGCTAATAAGTGACAATATATCCCCTTTTACACCTTAAATTACAATTATAATTTTCATGATTTCCTACATTACTTTTCCTACATTGTTAATGTTTAATTTGCATGAACATGCATATCATCCATCTCCTTTGTTCTTATAATTGCTAACATGGTGGACCATGCACTTCCTTTGTTAATTATTTCATTTCTTAATATTATGGCATCATATTCTAAAAGCAAGTGCATGGCATCCTCAATAATATTATTTGGTCATTGAATCGGTGCAAAGTCATTTGATCTCCTCCTATTTCAATTCCTTCAAATAACCTATATTAGTGTACACGTCATTTCTAATGTCTCGTCATCTAAGTGTTAGATTATGAAATAGACTCAATCAAATTCAGTATCTTTTTAATTTTTTATAGTATACAACTTCACTATGGATTATCATCATCCAAATAAAACACTTGGGTAATTGGGTAATCATTAATCTCATGCACTAAAGTCTAAGTTACTTGTTCACATATCTCACATGTTGGTCCATTCGTACCTTTCTTAACCAACCTATTTTTAGTTAATAGCTACTCCTTACAAGCCTTTAATTATTTGAAGTATTAATCTTAATCTGATATTCTCAGTGAGGATTGTCAGGTGCTATATTTTTGTCATTGACTCATTGCAAACTTGATGATGACTACTCATCCTTGACTCCCTTTAGATCTTTTATCTCAATATCATGCGTAGATAATATTATCCCTAGTTGGTTGTAAAGTTAATAAAGCTTTAAAATATCCAATAACTTTATAGGTTGTAAATTAGGTCATAATAAATTTGTATTCTTTTGCTATGAGCCATGATCCAACAATTTCATGATATATCTCATGTGCGTTGCATTTAAATAGTTATAAACTCATTTTCTAATCTAAACTATTTGGATGAAGTAAAAAATACCTTCTATTATGGCTTACTCATGCATTGCAATATTGCATCCTCCTATACCTGTATATCTAACTCATCTCCAACACATTACACACAGTTTCTAGTAATGTGTTGTCATAGATTCTATGATATGCTAAGATACTATTATATTAGGGAAATTCAATATATAATATGAAAATATTGAATATTCATATATAAAAGAAACCTATTTATTAAATATCTCATCATTAGCAAAATCTTTTTATTGTCATTTTTATTCTTATACTAATAATTTATGTTATTAATAGCTTGTAACTTTGCAGTACCAACTAATACCCACTTATAAATAAACCTATGATATAATATGATTATATTAAAAAATCCAGTGGTAAAAGACAATGATATGTATCTTTAATTAACCTTTATATTGATATCAGTGTTTTATTTTATTTTAGTTTTAACAAATGAATAACTATAAAATAAATATTACCCATTTTGGAAAATAATATATTTTTATTAATTTCCATAACTTTACATCAAAATTTCCATATCATTTTTATTATTATAATAATAATTTAAGTTATAATTTTGAACTTTATAGTATCAACTGAAACCTATTTATTAAATATGATAAGGTGAACATCCAATGAATTATTCTTAATGATCTACCAATTTTACAAATAAACAAGTTTTAGCAAAAATAATATATTTAATTAATTTAGTACAAAATAATGAGTTCAATATTTATGAATTGAAATTTCACTAAAATGAGAGTATATTTTTAAAACAAAATGAATAAATATTGCTTTAGTTAAAATAAATTAAAAAATGATATAATTTACATATGAGGTGGACTATTAGTCTATTGATAATTTGATATTATGAATTAAGGAGTAAAAAAGCATATTACAAATGTTAAAGCTATAATTAACGTAAAATTTTAAAATGAGTACAAATATATATACCTACTATCACAAAATATTACTAACATACCAACTAAAAAATATTATAAAAGGGAATTATTATTATAAAGTATAAAGATGTAAATGTTAAACATGCTGTGAATAAATTACATATATAATTTAGTCTCAAACTTTAATTAGGGTTAGAAATACAAATAACTTTTATCTTTAAATTAAATGATAATTATAATTAATAATAACATTATATATCTTATTATTACATTTAAATACTATGAGAAAATAAACTCAAAATCTTACAATGATTAAATTTTATTTAAAAGTCTCATTTTTGACTTATTTTATTTTTTATACATTAAATACTAAATATTTTTTAAATACTTTGTCCCCTATTAAATATTTCACTTAGTTCTTATTTTTCTAACCCCCTTAATTTTATATAAACTATAATAAGATATTAGTTAAAATATTTTTAATTTTCTAATAACTTTATATTTTTTTAATATTTCACCTAAATCTTATTTTCCCCCCAATATCTATATTTTATTTTCCCTCCAAATTTAACGTATTAGATATGATCGATCAAAATATCTCGCATGTATCTCTAGCTACAGCTATGCTACTACAACTACTTACTACTATCCTACACTACTCACACAGACGCACGCAGCCTCACCTCTCACTGTAGCTTACACTTAGTCACTCTCACTCACACGACACAAGACACATAGACACATAGACACAGAGCATTGGCCGGCTCACTCACTGCTTCGTCGACTCGATACTCTCTCTATCATCACTGGTTACTCATCATCACCACCACAGTGTCGCGTTTGGTTTTGGTCTGAATTGTGTGATTCGAACCAAACGGGAAGAAATGATCAAAGTCTCAAACGAAGACTTCCAGAGTTCCAGTCCCAGAGTCCCATGATCCACCCAGCCTTCATCCTCCGCGACCAGTCGATCACAAGGTCCACAACGGCATAACCAGACGTCCAGAGCAGTCGACCACAACCGCACGTCCGCACAACCAGACCAGTCGACCACAACGGCAAAACCAGACCAGTCAGTCGACGGTCGACCACAACCAGACCAGTCACCACTTCCACTGGTCTGCACTCAGTACCTCCATGGATCCCTCCTTCGGCAGTTCGGCTTTGACTTTCTGATGCTGTGCTGCACTGCCGCTATCCATAATTCTGTCTAGCTCCTCTCGAGTCTCGACAGCAGCTCCCTCCTCCTTTGTTTCGAATTTTTCTATTTCATTCCACACTTCCGTTCTGTTCCATCTCCTCCTCTATTTCGAAATTTTGCATTTCATTCCATACTTCCCTTTCATCTCCTCTTGTTTCGACATTTTCCACCTACTCCTGATTCCCGTTTCGATTTTCTTCCATTCCATTCCATCTCCTCCTTTCCTCTATTACATTTTCAATCAACATTATTGTAGACTTGTAGTGGTCGAAGGTGAGGTTCTGTATAGTTCATTAGCTCTTCATTGTTTGGCAACTCTTTGTTGCAGAAATCAATCAAAATGCCTATGTTGATTATTTGTTGCTGTATGTTGATTTAGTGTTACTCTGTTAGTGGTGATTTTGATTTTTGAATCCTAGTTGATGATGGAAATTTTTTTCCTGTTCTTATTAAGTTGTCTCATGCAATTTTTTTTGTCTGCTTGTATTGTTATACAGGTCTTCGATGGGTATTGGTTTTCGAAGTTGGAAGTTGGAACTCCTCTCTCAGCATGTTTTTATTTGTTTGTTTTCTTGAGGGTTGTTTGGTTATTGCATGTGGGATGGTTTGTTTTGGATGTACCAATTCTTATTTAGTTGTTTACTGAATCACAGATTGAATTTGAGTTAGAAGCAACAAAAGTCATTATGTTATTGTTGGGTCTGGTCATATACATGTTTAGGCTATTAGCATGCAAACAGATTATTATGTATATATGTTTAGCATGCAGAATTGTAGATTATATGTTAGCCTATTAAATATTAGCATGCGGATTGTGTGTATTTCAATCATTTGTTAATGTTAGCCTATGTTACTTCAGGCTCAAACAGATTGTTTGTATGTGATTTCATGATTATCTTAATTTGATTATGGTATTCCATTTGTATTTTATGTGATTTCATGATTATGGTGCTCCATTTGTATTGTATGCGATTTCATGATTATGGTATACTATTTGTATTGTATGTGATTTCATGATTATCTTAATAAAATACTAATACTAATAATTTATTGTAGTTATGGAAGCCGAAAATTATGATGCTAGCAATCTTCTGGATCCTAATTTGTAAGAAGCTGATAAGAAAAGGAGCTCAGTGTGGAAAGAATTTCTGATACTTAAAGGAACCGAGACCAAGGATGGAAAAGAGAGAGCACTTTGCAGTCATTGTAAGGTGGCTTCTTTCATTGCTAGTTCACATTATGGGACAACAAATCTAAAAAGACATCTTGATAAATGTCCATCATATCAAAAAATTGTGAAAGTAGAATCTAATGTTTATAACCAAAAGATCTACAGAGATCTATTAGCAAGGGCTATCATCAAACATGGGTATGCATTCTCTTGGGTTGAACACGAAGGCAATAGAGAAATTCATGCATACTTGAATAATCAAGTTAGAACCATTTGTAGAAACACTGCAAAATCGGATGTATTGAAATTGCAATCAAACTTAAAAATTGAGCTTAAGAACTATCTTCGTAGCATCCCTGGTTATATTTGTCTGACTTCTGATATGTGGACTTCTTTTCAAACTGAGGGATATATGTGTTTGACTGCTCATTTTGTGGATGCTAATTGGAAGTTGAATAGTAGAGTGCTGAATTTTCATCATATAGAAACACCACAAACGGGACAAATCTTACATAATTTGGTGTTAAGTTTGCTTCAAGACTGGGGTATTGAGGATAAGATTTTCTCTATCACATTAGACGATGCCTCAAGCAATGATAGAATGCAAGATCGTTTGCGAAATACACTGAATGATCAAAAAAAAATTTTTACATGATGGCATTTACTTACATGTTCGGTGTGGTGCTCATGTTTTGAACCTCATTGTTAAGGATGGGCTTAAGGTAATAGAGGATATTGTTTTTAAGATTAGAGATAGTGTAAAATACATCAAGTGGTCAGAATCGAGGAAGACTACATTTCGAAATTGTGTGAAATTAGCTCGGATATCAGATACTAAAGCATTATGGCTTGATGTTCCCACAAGGTGGAAATCTACTTATTTGATGATTGATAGTGCTATTATTTATCGTAATGGATTTAAGGAGATGGTGGTTGTTGACCCTTTGTACAAGAATTTTCCAGGACCTCAAGAGTGGGACATGCTTGAAAAAAATCGTGATGTCTTAGAACCTTTTTATGATATTACTGAGTTATTTTCTGGTAGTCAGTATCCCACGACAAATATGTATTTTGAGAATGTATGGAAGATCGAAATGCTTTTAAATGAGTTGATAAAAGGGGACGATGAAGTGTTAAGGAAAATGGCTACAGAAATGAAGATTAAATTTGACAAGTATTGGGCCAACTTAGATGGGAATGAATATGGTACATTATTTGCTTTTGCTGTGATTCTTGATCCTTGTTGTAAGTTGGATTTTCTAAAGTATTGCTATCAAAAATTATTTGAGGATGGAACAAGGGCTTCTTTGAAAGTCAATGATATGCGGTTTAAGTTAGGGATGGTTCTAGTGGAGTATCCTTCAGTTAATGATGGACGAGGTATTTGTTATAACTCTTGTGGAACATCATCAACATTAGACACTAACACCCTTAGTTCTACTCGCAAGCACAAATTTGATTTCTCTGCCGTAAGTTTACATTTCTGACCTCCCTTAATCTTTTATATCTTTCCTTTGATTTTGATTTGTTATTATATTTATGTTCAATTGACTATTATATATAATTTTTTTTATCATTCTTGATTTATTATATATATATATCCATTTGCTTTTGTAATTTTTAGGGTTTTGATGAAAATGAGACTGCATACACCTATAATGAAAAGACAAAGCTGGATAAGTATCTAGATGATCCAAGAATGGACCGCAAAATCAAGCCGAACATTCTTGACTTTTGGAGAGAGAACGAGTCTCAATATGGAGAGCTTGCACATCTAGCTAGGGATATTTTAAGTGTGCCCCTTACAACTGTTGCATCAGAATCAACTTTTAGCATTGGAGGTAGAGTTTTAAGTAAGTGGAGAAGCTCGTACTTACCTGAAAATATTGAAGCGTTGATAACTACTCGTAGTTGGTTGTAGGGTTTTGAAGGTAGTATTTTTAAGGCTTTTATTTACTTCTTTGTTTCTACATCATAGTAAATTTCTAATGTGTTATTGTTTCTCTAGCAACTGAGGAAGATGAATATGTTGGTTGCAATGTGGGGTGGGATGGAGCTAACCCCCCTACTAGACATCCTTAATAAGGTCCATAGGTACTATTTTAATTCTTTATCTAACTATTCAACTATTTATCAATGAGCTTTCACATTTTCTGTGTCTCTGTGAGAGAGAGAGAGTGTGTGTGTATGTGCACCATAGGTCAGACAATCAATTTATTTGCTTTGCTTTTATTTTTTTGGCTGCTCCATGTGTCTGAATGTTGTCTTTTTGTGTTCGTTTAGAGCTTCAAGAACTGGAGATCCTTTACATCCTGCAAGTTCCACCGTTGCTGTTAGTAATTTTGTTGAAGAAATGGCACGCCCTGGTGTATGGGATTTAGATCAAGGCAGCACATCAACAACTGAGGGTACTCGAGACAATCTTGTTGCCTTATATCGTTCTCCTTTTGCTTTGATGTATCGTGGGTCCTTTGAAAAGATATTGTACCTTTTCATGTTTGAGCATATGATAATATCAGTTCCAAACACTATTTTATACTGTCTCATTTCTTGGGCGTTTCTTAAATGTTTGTCTCTCAATCTCTGCTAACGAATGCATGACCGAGCACTACCATCGAACATGGCTGAAAAGAGGTGGTTTGCACTACTGTATTCACATGGCTAAGTTCAGCTCTGCATTTTACTTAATCTATGAAGGTTACTTGGTTATTCCTAGGGGACTTTGTCTTACCGTTGTACATTCCAAATTTTTAAACAGGGACAAAATGCAGCGGAGCTGCAGACAAAAGGATCTGTGAGAATAACACACTAAGTAGAATCAACATGCTCCCACCTACACCATTTAGTTATCGATTAACAATTAGAATAAGGAATGGCTTTGTGTCTCTGTGAATGTCGAACCATCTCTTTGACAGGTGAAGCTGTAGTTGAAAGTAGAGAGAGCACTATTTCATCTTTTGGCAGGTGATTATTTTCTTGCTCTTTTTCTTTATAGCTGATTTATGTTTTATTTGTGCTGTTTTTTATCACTCACTGTACCAAGTAGCTATCAAGATTTCTAGCCTCAGTAAAACCTTTTTTTCTAACAAAGTAATGGATCAACTATTTTTTATTCTTATACCTTACTGGCCTTCAAACTCATAAATTGTATAAATTCTTGCTCCTATCTGGAGAACTGAACTATCTTTTTGTTTTAATGGAGTCTAAACCTTTTGCTAAATTACCTCCTATTTATGGGAACATGATAGGGGCTGGATGTAGTGGCTTATTCTTGATGTATATTCTTTCTTGTTCCTGCATCATGATTGACCTCTATTTAAGATTAGTGTTGCTTTCTCTTTTGAATTTTTAGTTAGCTGTAATTTTCTTATTTGGTGTAAATATGTAGGCATATGATGATACAAATGAGGGCAAGAAGGTTTTCTCATATTACAGGGTGGAATCTGTCCCTGCCATTCTTCTCATTGACCCTATAACAGGACAAAAAATGCACTTGTGGTCGGGAATGGTGCATCCATATGTATTGCTGGAGGTAGGTTCTGTCTTAATGTCATACTCATTACTCTCTCTGCTGCTTTCAACTGGTTTGGAAAAATGCGCATGTTTATATCTAAGACTAACTATGTAGAACCAGCTAAGGGCTTGTGGGATTCTTAGCCATTACTGGGACTTAGTGGTGGTCTTATTGTCTATTTTTTATTTCCCCCAGAAAATCTTATGGACAGATTGAGTAGGGATCTTGCTGGTATGTACCGACACTTCTCATGGTTTTTGATGTCTTGTGTGCTGATGGATAGTTGATAAGACTCAGCTTAGTTTGGTTTTAAAAATAAAATTATGGCTCATGTTCTGATATGATTAAGATTTTAAGGAAGGCTTAATGACTGAAGCTATAACCCTACCTGCACTATCTATTTTCACAATGTTAGTTGTATTTTAACTGTTAACTTTGAGAGAAATTTTGAACTTAGTCTCTCTTTCACCTATAGATATTATTGACAAAGATGGTGAACTGCAACAAGCTCTTGCAGCTTCAATGGAGAACATGAAACGTCCTGTTGAACCTACCCCTGAAGAGAAGGCTGAAGTTGCTAATGTCAACGAGGAGGAAGAAACATGCTCCAAGAAGAGGCCTACATATCCACCTCTTTCAGAAGTAGAACCTAATGGTGACAGAACCCAAAGAGGTAAAAAAAAAAAAAAAGAGCCCCCGCCCCTCCTTATTCAATTACCACCGTAACATTCATAATATATGTATACTCCTCAATTATTAGCTAACAGAATTATGGCTGGGAAAAAAAAACAGATTCTGCCGGTGAGTTGCTCCGCCAATATGGCAGCAATGGGAATAGTACCAGAAATGGTTAATATACCTACAGATGTTGTGGTCGTTTTGTGATTCTCAACTCGGACAGTCAGAAATTCAGAATCACTATTGTTATCAATGCTCTAGTTTTCTTATTTACACTTGTTTGGACTTTTAATGTGACTAACATTTGGCCATTGCTATAGACTTAACTAAACTCAGGAAGCTTTGAACCTAGTAAGTATACGACATGATGCTCTGTATTTAGTTGAAAGAATCAATCAATTTTCTAGTCGTCGGTAAGTTACTCGGTTGAAAATGAGTTCCTGGTATCTTATTTTACTCCAGATTCCTGTGCCCATTTGGCTGCGGTGCATATCCGAGCGAAAACTTTCATTGAACAGTTGTATCTGTTGCGTGGTGATCTTGGGTTGGACATTGTAGGAACTAGATTAATTGGTATGTCTCAATTATTCCTGCCAATTTGTTCCCAGATAAGGAGGTTGCAACGCAAGGAATCTTTGTAATTTGACTGGAATTCTTCTTTTATGATAAATTAAATAAAATTATGGTTTAGCACTTCAGATGATACCATACTACCACCACAATTGGAATTACAATAGGCAAATGATGGGGCAGCAGGACAGTTGCAAGGTGCTCAAACCAATCACTTAGCTAACATGCACGTTATTTTATCCTATTTTGCTAATTAGGTGTTACATAGCTTTAATCGTTTCTCTTTCATTTCTTATCTTTCCTCACCTGACTGTTGCAGGCATTTTTTTTCTCCATTGCACACTTCTACTTCAATTTATGTCTCTTGTTTCTCTTTACACTTGTCTGCAACCAATTTTTGTTGGTAAAACATTATTGTCATCTGACTGGTTCAAAGTTCCATTTTCTATGTGCTGGGAGAACCCTCTTGTGCCTACTTTAGTTGCACTCCATTGCCCAAAGACACTGCATTTAGCCTCTACTGGTCAATGTCTACTTCAGTTAATTTATACAGGTATTTTTTTCTCTTTCTATTTCAATGAAGTACTTTTCTGAGAAGAACATTGATTGATTACTACCTTCAATCTGGTTACAGTTCTTTACTACCGAACCTTATGCTTGTGAGCCATCTAGTCTACCAAAATATCCACATAGCAAAGAAATTGATGTGAAGTTAAGAGAAGCAGCAGCAAGGAGGTTAGCTTTTATGTTTCATTTTTCCTCTGTAAGCAGCAGCAAGGAGGTTGGCTTTTATGTAATTGTGACACCTGCTGCAGGATGGAACATGAAAGTCTGTGTAGTGATGGTCGTTGCACAGCTTCTCATATGGGCAATTTGGGCTGATATCAGTCGCCATCCTTCTCGGTGGAAAGTGTGGTTGGTAGTCATAGGAGGTGGACTTGCGATGCTTCTTGAGATATATGATTTTCCTCCATACTAAGGATTTATAGATGCTCATGCTCTTTGGCATGCTACTACTGTTCCCCTTGCCTACATTTGGTGGAGTTTTATCAGGGATGATGCCAAGTATCGAACATCGGTGCATGTTAAGAAGGTAAAGTAGTATGTTTCAGATTTGAGGCAGTATAAAGCCAGGCCTTTATATGCTATGGAAATTGAATGATGCTACTACTTGGTGGGACCCTATATGTATCCCCATTTGTGTTGATCCTCTTCTTGCAGAAGGCTAATAGACTCATGGGTTGAAATATCCACGTGGGCAGTTGATTTCAATAGCTAGCTGATATTGAAACTTTAGGTTAAAAAACCCCAAGGGAGAGTGAGATTATTAGTCTTGCAGTTGTATCTGAGGATTGATAAAGGTGCAGTAGTTGTTACCAGAATTAGTTAACTTCCGAAGGGGTCGAGAAGCTTTCCTTTTCTTTGTTGATTCAGGAATGTTGCCCTGGACCTTTGATTCTGTGATTTTGTTAGCATGAGATGTGACAGACATCGGCCAATGGGCATCCCTGATTTTGATTTGGCATATTGGCTATAGATTTTCTATAGTATAATCGCTTTCCATTGATTTCAGAAACCTGAATCAAATTGTTATTGTGAACTTACCTTAATGTTTATGTCATGAGGCTAGAAAGGCTAGCTTTGATCATACTGGCATACTGCAACACTCCATGTTTTTTATACATGAAATGAGAAAATACACCCTCCCCCGTCTCCATGGACCTTGAATATCAATTGAAATGCAGGCATGGAGGGTCCTCACATGCTAGACAGTGATACGTACGTACGTTGGGGAGATTGGAATGCAGAAGAAGCTGATGCCTTTCCGTACTACACATTCTGCAGTTGAGTTTCACTTCAGCTAATCTCCTAGCTAGAAGTAGAATCACTACCCTATTAGAAGCATATTAAAACGATAATCCAAGATTCAGCTTGGAGCATATCGGTTGCTTATGCAGGAATTTGTTCTATGACATGTTTGGCATCTCAAATTCGTGGAAGTAAAATTATTAGTGACAAAAAAAAAGTGTTACGTGTAAATCAGTTTCCTTTTGACAGAACTAAAACACATTCTCTTAGTCATTACCTCTTAATTAGAAAGGATAAAAAAGAATAAAACTAGTAAAATGCAAATCAATAAACAAAGCAATCTTATACCGAGTTGAATGAATAACTGATTTGCCTAACACTTCTTTTGAAAAGAAAATTTTGATTCGGGTCGGTTCGGATTCGAGTTAGAGTTCGGGTTAGTTCGGGTTAAAGTTAAAGTTTGGGTCGGTTCGGGTTCGGGTTAGAGTTCGGGTCAGTTTGGGTTTGGGTTGGAGTTCAGGTTGGGTCGGGTTTGAGATGTGCTCGGTTCGGGTTATTATTGATTTTAGTCACTTCGGTTCGGGTCAATTTAGGTTCGGGTCTTTATCGGGTTAGCTAAATTCAGGTCGGGTCCAAATTGAATCGGGTTGTTTCGGGCTTTCGGGTTATGAACGGGTTTTATTTTTGGGTTACTATCGGGTTTCAAGTCGGGTTATTCGAGTTGGGTCGGTCGGGTTGGGTCAACTTTGCCAGGTCTAGTTAAGACCCTTATATTTCCCCAAAACCTTAATTTCACATTTTAGTCATAATTCCTTTTATATTATTCTTTTATCCACCAAACTTAGTACTTCTTCCTCAAATACTATTATTACTATTATAGTTGGATTTGAAGGTTTAACTCTAGAGTCTTGCACATGTGATAATAATCATATCTCAAAAGTTATTATTCTTGGGGCTTATAAACCCAATTTTCATAAATCCATCATAACTTTTCTTGTAGGGCTAAAAAACACCAATTTCAAGATGCATTCTCAAAACAATAATTTTAACAATATATTGAAATTTTGTGCTCTAAATTTACTATTTCACACATGTGATAATAGCCTTCTACTTTTAGGATTACTATTCCCAAATTAGGCCATTTACATACTTTATTAACCTTAGATCATTCATGAATACTCTAACCACTTCCTATAAACTACTTCTCATATTTTAATTGATATCGCATAATAGAACACAGTGATTCCCAAATTAAAACCATATTGACAAAATGCCCTTACACATAACATAAGTCCTTAATTCATGAATTTCTTACATATATTAGTATCATTATTTTCAAGTCTTCCATTTATCTCCATATTCCTTATTATACTCATTTCACACTCATCATACCTTCATAAAGCCATTTTACAACCATATATCATACCAAGGGTTTTCTATATAGATTAACAATATCACATAATCTCCACTTATTTTCTACAATATAATATCAACTCCATATCATAGCATTAACAATCATACATTTAATCACATAATAACAATAACATGGTATAACACAAAAATATGCGTAACATTTAGCAACCAAAAAAATCCTAAACTACGATAAGTATCCTTACGAAAATGACACTAGTCTCTAAGCACGCAAATCTCATCCCGCCTCTTCTGAAACCTCAAAAATGACACATAAGAAACCATAATAAAACACCATTAGAATTGAATACCATAATTAGGCAAAAACTAAAGGAATGGAGGGTAAAACAATAGGGGAAAATCAAAACAAAAACAAATGATCGATTGGGGAAAACTTTATAAAACAAGTGGGGATGAATGGTGGGTTGTACTAAGAGGAAAGGTGGAGCAAATGTTGGTTGTGTAGTTTTAGGGGACGAGCACCTGTAGGGGAATCTAAATAAAGGGGTGGCATGGGTGGGAATGGCTAAAGATGGATTATGGGTTGAGTTGGTGTGGTCGAATGGTAGGGGTAGTGTTCGGTTATTTTGACCAAAAGGTGGGTGTAGCATGTGGTGAATTATGTCAATGCTTGGGGTGTGGGGTTTGTAAAGGAGGTTGAAGCTAGGTGGAGAAGTCCAATTGGTTTTGTTGCAGCCCAAGGGAAGAAAGAAAAGAAGGGGTTGCTACAGTGTGGTTGGTTGTTGATGGAGTGTGAGTTGCGGTGGAAGTTTCGAAGAGGAGTGGTTTCTTGGTTGTGGCCTCAACCAAGAAGAAAGAAAGAGAGAAAAGGGGTTGGGGTTTCTTATGCCAAATAGAGGAGGTGAGGTGAGGTTGGTTTGGATAGAGGTTGGGGGTTTGGTGCAGGATGTCGTGGGTGGTGGAGGTGTCTCGAGGGTGATCAATAGTGGTAGGTTTTTTAGGCTATTTGCGACGACAAGGAGGAGAAGAAAATGAAAGAAGATTATGCTTTGGTGGTGATGTTTTTGACTAAAAAATGGAGGAAGAAGAAGATTGGCTCGGTGAATATGGGGTGTGTGTGTGTGTACATGCTCGAAGGGAGAGGGTGAGATAGTCAGTAAGGCTATGACAAGTAAACACGCAAGGCATGGGAGGATTGGAGGTTTGACTTGATATTGGATGGGACGTAGTAGGGGTAAGGTCTGGGCAGGAGGGATTTGCATGCAAGAGGGAAAGGAAACAGGGCAAGGAAAATATTTCGACTCGCAAGGGAAAAAGGAAAAAAGAAAGAAAGAAATGGGTTAGGTTTAGATTTAGGTTAAGATAATGGGATAAATTCATTATTAGCCATTAAGTTTTTAAGTTTAGGTTGATAAAAATATCATTAACTCGAAACAAGGTTTAGGTTTATGGTAGAATAGATATATAAATTTTTGGATGTTAGAACATGGTTAAGATATTAATTACTTGATATTAGAGTTAGCTAAAATGTAGGATATTACAAGCTGTTATTAAATCATACATTTAATCCAAAGTATTAGTTATTTAGGGTTTTAATTAATGGTTGATCAGATATTAATTAGGGGTTTGTTGGAGTTTAAGGTTATTAAACATGAATTCTTGCCTTAATTTGATAGAATTATAGATTCGTTATGACTATTTTTGAATCATTATTAAAGCTTTAATGATACGTGATTTAATAACGGTTGAAAATCGTTATTAAAATCCTTTCAAAACCGTTATCAAGAATCATTTATAGGGTAATGCATGCCATTATCAAAATGCATCTGATTAAGAGTGCAATTACTAACATTTTACTTAATTATCAAAAGAAAAAGGTACCGAATTAAAATTTGAAAACTAGAAAGAAGAAAAAAAACTGTTATATTGCGTTCTTCCATGATCACAACTAAAACAGCTTTTGATCCAATTCACGTGCGAAACGATCCATAATAATAATAATAATAATGAAGGTAGCCATAAAACAGACGGCATGGAAGGTAAAGTAGCATAACAAATAAGCATGCACTAAACTAATGAAACCCATACTAATTATTTCCATACGGGAAACAGAGCATATTCTGGAAGGCTTGCTTCCTGTAAATTGCACATATAGACGTTAGATTAGAAACTACTACTACTACTACTACTACTACTACTATAGATTTGAATTTCTCAGAGCCGTTGGTAATTACAATACAATATATATATATATATATAACAGTAAATTCTACCGCAAAGACTGCCTATCAAAAATCCATGTTGCAGGGGGAAAGAAAAAAAACACACATATACGTTACTATCTTCCTTTTGTCTTTGCGTTAAAATTTGACTTTGAAGAGAGAGGAAAAAAAACTGGGGGGGGGGGGGAGAGGTGGGGCTTGTAATTACCAAAAAAATTTGTCCCTTAGCATCTGGTTTCATTCTAATTTCTTTTCTCCCACTGCCCATACATTTTCTCAATTTTGTTTTCGCTCTCTTGGAAGTTCTTTTGACTTTGGGATGCTTTTCTTTTGAAATTTCAGGCCGTGAGGAAGGGCCTTCGCACACACTTTTATATAACCGCGGGTTATGCGGCCCATCCTGTTGGGAACGTGAACCGGCCGAGTTGGTGGTTTTGGGCCTGCGCACAGTTTTTGTCCGCTAATATTTGATGTCCTTCGTATTAGACATTCGCATGCCGACAAATGTCACAAAACGATGATATTCCGACTAATACACACATAATTAAGGAAAGGGTTGGGTTAGAAATTTTTATCCACGGTCATGGGTGATAGGACTATAGACTATAGAGTCTGGAATTTTATTAGTTTCACAAGGTTTTTGTCTTTGCTTCTCCGGGCTAGATGTCCCGTCGTCCCAAGCCCTGCCTACTGGCTACGACCGCCCGCCCCCCAGTAAACCAAAGTTTTGCTGCTTATTTTAGTGAGTGAACTAAATATAACGATGCATGGCGGTGCATGTCATATGTTTCATATAATATATTATATCACATACCTGCCCTAAAGTGCGGTAATATTTTTATAGACGAAAACCGGAGCACCCGATTCTACTTTCATAAAATTCGAAACTTTATCATTGAAACTCGAATCACAAATATTTTAAGCACTTACCAACCGAGTTAAAGCTATAACATAAAATCAAAATTCATTGAGGAACAATGCCAAAATGTAAATTAAGCCTTTTTAGCAAATGAATCTAATTAATCTTGCAAATTAATCCAATGAAATTCTGCTTATTTAAAGAATTAAGGATAAACTTCACTTAGCTATCATTATTTTTTTTAATTGAAAATCATTTAAATATCATATGTTTCAAACACTTCCACTCTATTACCATTTTTATACCATCCCAAAATTTCACTACTCAAAGGATGCAACTATACAACCAAGTTATTATATTTACTTAGTGATCACAATATTACAATCTTAATCGCCCCTAGTACTTAGGAGATAATAACAACATAACGCACCTTGCCAGGGCATAACACATCTAGGCTACTATTACATTCGATGGAATAGAGATTGACATAAAAATATCATCTCAAGTCAGAACACATGTAAACTACTAACTGACCTCTAAGGCAAAACGTACCTAAGAGAGAAAAGAAAAGGAAAGAAGAAGATTAGACTAAATAGGCTAGTGGGGGATGACTTGCACAACTTAGGGGTTGGGTTCTGCACTGTTCTACACATACGGGGAATGTTGGTTGGAAAAAAATAAATCTTAGCACTTGATTAGAATTTAGGTGTGTAAGAGGGTGAAATGCTAGGGTAAATTAGGGTACTTTTAACCTTTTTTTCTAAAATAATACTACTCAAAAGGAAACAGATTGGGATCTAGATATGGTTTAGTTAAGATCCAAATATAATGTTAAGAAGTTGGTTACATTTAAATTAATGATTAAAAATGCAAGGAAAGTCTAAGAATTACATAAATAAAATATCAAATAGGCTCCGAAAATTAAGAAAATACATGGAAAGCTACAAAATAATTTTGGAAACCCAAATATATCAAAATATTGAGCATTCTAGTTAGTTTGAAGCTTGGTGGATAGAAAACTAGTGAAAAACAACAAGGTCAAATAATACACGAAAATGCGTTTTTTCCAACAAACATGCGAAATAATTAACGAATGATACAAAATGGTACGGATGGATGCGACATAATTTTAGAAAATCAAATGTGTAAAAAAATTATGAATTCATAATTCATTTGGAGTTCAAACAAATTAAAAAAGAGAAATTTGTGAAAATCATTCATCACAAAAAAAAATTCCGCAACTTTGTGATTCGGAAGGAATGAACTAACTTAAAAATATTTGGGATTCACATGTAAGCTTAGAATATTTTTAGAAGGAAGAAAAATTTTTGGATGAACCAAAATGAATGAGAAACGAGTTAGAATAGAAAAATTATATAAATTGTCATTTTTCTACAAACGACTAATTTTTTTCTTCAAGAAATTCAATAATTAGCATAAGGCTTAGAAATGATGCAGAAAGTATGAAAACAAGAAAACATGCTTAAAAAGAGGTATAAAGTTAGAACAAATCAAAATAATTGAAAACAACACGATCGAAAAAATTTATATCACCATGCGATTTTCTAAAAATGAATTAAATAAGTGTCAAAAAGTTCAAATTTACTATATACGGCTTGGAAACCCATGATATAAATTTTTGAAGTGGATTACGAGCCTACTTACATAATAATTAAGGTTAAAAAAATTCGAAGTGTTACAAATATTTTTGGTGGTTTTGGTACCATCATATCAAAGCTTTCAGTGTTAGACTACCAAAGTGATAAAATTTATAATAGAACATATTTTCATAGACTTCATAGGGAAAATATGGATTAGCTGCATATTTTTTTTATAATGTCTGAAAAATTCAATTATTCTTGTTTTATAAAAACTTTTAGATCATATCAAAACTTTGGTGATCATTCAAATGATTCAATAGTATTTTTATTTTATCATTTTAGTAACCTAATACTTGAACTTTTAATAGGATGATACGAGATAAAAATTAAGTTTAAAACATATGGCACATAAATAAAATTATTTATAACACATTGCTAAAATGAAATTAGACAATTTTATGGTAATTGAGTGGAATTTTTATTAAAATAAAAATATTATATTGTCTTGTATGAACTTAGATTTACTTATATCTTAATATTCTATTTGGATTAGGATTAATTGACATGAATTAAATCATTCACCCTAATTCATCTTATTTAGGAAGTCAATTTGTTGAATTCACTTATATTGATCTTTTACTTTGATTCACCCTATTTTCACTACCCCCAGAATAAGGAGTAACCAAGGTGAAGAATTACAATTAAATAAATTTTTGTATACATTAACAATATTGCCCTTTCATTTTTAAAAAATTTACTCTAGCATAAATAATATTATTGGGAAAACATTTTAAAACATCCACCTATATTCACCTAAGTTCTTATAATCTAAGTAAATTTTAAGCATTTACCCAAGCTATGTTACCTCAATCCAAACTAACCCACTTGTGCCGGGGGAAAATAATTTGTACCGTTTTCCAAATCCTTCCTAAAAGATAGAGGGAAATGGTATCATGATGTCTTAGTAGCAAACCTTTGAAATTTAAAAATAAAATTACTTATAAAAAGAAGAAGAAAAAGACAAAGAAAAAGACTTTCGTCATCAGATCAAAATCCTCTCTAAGGCATTTATCAGAGAAAGTAAGCCCTTTGTTAATACATGGTTAGTAGCCAAGCCAGCTGTTACACTCTTTAGTCGTGAAATTCATTGTCAGAATATCATCTTTCGGGTGGACTTTTAATCTCTCAAACAAGGATAGGCCTAGTATATACACATCAAAACTAAAACCTCTTCACTTTTTTATAGAGTCTTGAGATAAAAAAATAAAAATAAAAACTACACTTAGCAAGAATATATAAGTAGGCATAACCACTTCTAGGAAAATAATTGAAAATCGATGAAGTCTTGGTCTAATGGTTAGACACAATTAGGATCATATTTCAATATTTTTTTTTTATAATTGTATAGAAGTTTAGATATGAAAGGAAAATAAATTTAGTGCATCGATAGAAACACAAAGAGTTTAATGTTTTATTTTTTATTACTCTTGAATATTTGTGGCCCTCCTTTGTTTCATAATTTTGAAATAAATTATGGCTAATTTGGATCATCAAAAATAAATATGCCAAAACATTTCTCATTTTACCAAAATGTTTATCATTTTTTCTATACAATTAATCGTTATATGTGATGAACTTAATCATTATATGTGATGAACGATTACCTAATTGTTATATGTGATGAACATAATCGTTATATGTGATGAGCCTAATCGTTATATTTGATAAACCTATGCATAATACATTATGAATCTAATCGTTATATATGATGAACCTAGATGTTTTATATTATCACATAAAGTTGATAGGTTAATTACATATAGTTAAAAACATAGACGACTTAGGTTCATAACATGAAACATCCAAGTTCATAACATTAAAAGGTTAGGTTCATGACGGACACCACCCATGATCATCACATAAGAGACTTAAAGTCATAACATGGACCGTTTAGTTAATAACATATAACACATATGTTCATTATGTTAAACGCTTTTAGTTTCAGGAGATGAACATATATTAGAATATTCCTATATTAATTAGATAATTATAAAAATAAGCATGTATTTGTAAGTTAGAATTATAAACATATTTATAATAATTAAATTATTAAATTGACCTGATTTTTATATATACATATTATAAATTACAAAATTGATCCTATTTTTATATATAAGTATCATAAATTAGAAGAATAATCACATTTACCTAAACAAAAATATTAAATAAAGTTTATAAAATAACTCTAAATAGCAAAATAAATTTTATAAAATTATAAAAATAATTCCGAACGTACGTTATAAGTTATTAGGAGAACTATAGTATAAGAATTGATGCTTACTGCCTGATTTATATGCCTATTTAAATCGTTAATAATATAACAATAATTAATAAAAATGCGAACACGAATGACGCTGACAATTACAAATTATATTAATTGTAACTTTCAAGCAAAAGTCAGAAACAGTCAGGCACTTGGAGGATTCAATGGCTGATGTGTTATGTCCGTGGCACAAATGAATTTATCCATCGATCTAATCTCATCCCTTCTCTTCTACTGTTCAACCAAAAAACTGTGTTTTAGAATTTCTCCCTTGTCACCACGCGGGAAAGGCATCGTCATCACACCTGGTCTGAGACTTACACTCTGCGGAGCAAAACAAAAAAAAAATGATTTAAAAGAACTAACTCGTAATCATGACGATTGCAAGTCCAATCCCGAAAACTGATTAATAATTAGTCAAATCAGTCACGGGCTCGAAGTGAAAAGTAATTTCAGTACGAGTAAAAAAAAACAGCTTAATTAATTTTTCATCATTTTTCATTTAATATTGTATGATTAATCATCCCTTTGTACAAAGTTTGCTGTATTATTATTATTATTATAATTGATCGTACCATTTGAAATTTGAATCTCCAGCTGCAGCAGTTTTATGATCAGGGTAATAATTCTTTAAACAGACAATGGTCCCTTCGGCACCTTTTGCGTCGAGGCAACCATTTGGTTGTTTACGGCTGAACCATTGGAGGAAACACGATATCTAAATTTAGTTGCTCATTATTAGTCTAAACCTGGAAATGTAGTGTCCTAAATTTGGATGCCGGTCCATTGCTTTCTGAAATAATTTCACGTGTCATTTTGGCAAGGTGCAGCCTCCCTTGAACAGCGATCGAGCTGCGAAGATGCCCGGCCAATGCTTGCTTGGTTGGAGTTGCCTTGGCCTAGAGCACCAAGTCAAGGTTGGAAAAGGGTTTGGAGAGGTTCATTATATCCATATATAATAGGTTAATACTATATATTGTGGATTTATTTGATCAAATAATATACTAAGTAAAATATAATGACAAGTATTTCTTGCTAATATTAGCCAAGGGGGAAAAAGTGTATCATATTTGGTAATTGCAACTTGAAACTCATATATGAATACAATTAGAGTATTAAATTTATTCGGCGGCTCATAGTTAATATGAAATAACATAATCCTTTTGATCGATTAGTTTTCAATTTTTTTCCTCCCAACAACTTTTATATTTTTATTCCTTCAATAAATATAATAGATGCCCATTCATTTTTACTTTTTCACATAGGTATTTTGTTGCTCCCGTAAATACTTTATGTATTTTTAATATAGTTGTAACACTCCGAGTCGACACGACCACGCGGGGGCTACCTTGGAGTGCTTTCGGATTGATCGGCTGGCCCCACAGATCAACACGAGTCCTTTTAGCACACTTTGTCCTCACTCACGTGCTTCCCGAGAAACTTTCAGAAAATTTCTGAAACTTCCCAAAAGGTCACCCATCCTAAAATTGCTTCACGGCCAGCACGCTTAACTGTGGAGTTCTTAAGATGGAATCACCAAAAGGATGGTATACCATGTTGATATAAGTAGCCAAATCAATCCTTATAACACTCCGCTCAATATGGGGTATTACAATAGTTATCAAACATTATATCAGGGTTTATTTTAATGCAAGAAATCTACAAAATAACCTATCCTAATAATTGAAGAAGCATGCGTATATTTATCTATAGCAATCTTTCGAAATGTCAAAAATCAAAATAATTGAACTCAACTCTCCTCTATCAAGAGCATTTCATGATTCCGTTGTCAAGAGAGAGTTCACTAAAATTTGCACATAAATATTACATGAGGCAACAACAAAGAGGTTGATCCCTTACATAGGATAGGAGAGAACAATAAGATAAAGCAAAATGATGAATATGTGAGGATAAAAATACTACAACAACATATTTTTTTTTTTACATTGATGATCAATTTGTAGAAGACTCTAGCTGCGAAGGAGATTAATCCTTTACATAATAGATACCCGTGTGCATCATTCTTCGTACTGTTGGCAGAGATGTGGTGCAAAGCAATAAGAAATATATTTCTACACTCTAAGCATATAGGGTTTCTATTCACATAGTAGCATATGTAGGTGGTTGCCATTTTCATGACCATAATATCCGAAATATAAAAAGCACTGCACTCCATCACCTAAATACATTATACCAATGCATGCAACATTTATATATTTTGGCAAAAATGTATGAATACATATAATGAAAATATGATGGAACGAGGCATGCAATTTGATTGCATGAAAAGAATTATCTCTCGTATGAAATAGGAATTAATGAGCAGTCCGATAACATGAAAAGGCATGGAAGGTCAACAAGATAAATTCACCATTGTACCTAAAGTTATGATATCATGATTTTTGTGGAATTGGCGATCATATTTTGGGGTTCCATGATCTTACAACAACATAATGTACTTGATTACATATCATCTTCAACAATATATCAGAATGATGAGCTCCACAGATCAAGTATATGGTGAATTGTAAAATCAAGATGTTAAATAGCTCATGGCATGTATATTTTTTCCCTTAGCAAAAACACTCCCATCTTGGGTTTAGGTTATATTATTAATGTGAATAAGCCAATGCAACTATAAATAAGGGATAGGGTAGCATCCCCTTCTAGAATATAAAATTGGTACAATTATTAAACTTAGATAATTCATGGGCAAGGACATTAGCATTACTTTTTGTATGAATCTAATCAATGACATCAATCATCTGTGCTTGCCTAAGGATTCTGTCCACCATGAAACTAAGATGGGATCTAATTTGGCATTGTCCCCTTAAAGTATTGACTAAAAATAAGCAGTTTTATATAGTAATGATATTCTTGTTTTGCCTCATTGCAATCCATTCACGTGTTATGGACATGACATAACCTTTATCCTCCTTTACCTACCATAAACCATCTCGAACACTTCTGCATGCCCAACATATCTCACTTGATTGGATTATGCTATTAACCTTGTAGGTTAATCAACCTTGTTTAGATTATAATGAACTAATGTCATTCTCTAACTTGTTTACTTCATGTTTTAAGCCAAAATTTCATATTTGGAACACACCCAACATGAAGGGATAAACAATCAAGATGCAAGTAAAATGTATGATATTGTATTAGGTTCTATGTACATGTATTTTACAAATTAAACACTTAGGATCAATAAGTTGTTTGCTCTTCTAAACAAGTTTCAACATAATTTTTAATTGCATTATACTTTTTATGATAAAAAAATCCATTTAACAAAGCTATTCAAATAAATCAAACTTTGAGGAAAATGACAAATGATGTGTTTAATTTTCAAAAACAAGTTTGTTGAAATAACTTCTACATCTTCTTTACTTGTTTGAGCTCAAACACAATCGCTTGTTAGTAATTTGAAACCTTTTCTAAAAGGCTTAACCCTTCAAAGGTTGAAATTTAGCCAATCTAGCCTGGTGGATGATCGATAGAGGACGACGAACAATGTCCAGTGGAATGATAGAGAGTTGATAGAATGAATGTTTTAGCAAACAGACTAGGGAACAAAACCTATATAAGTCCCAAATGATTGGGAGACGAATGGAGTTGCTTATGTCAAAAACTCTATCATACGTGATTCGGCCATTGGAGCCTTTTTGAACATAATGACTAGTTTCGATTCATTCCAACCTTCTTATCTTATAGGTTAGAGATTTCATGTTTAAAGAAATTTTAAGAAATATTCGTACACTCTTCTAAGTTAACCACTTTTAAATTTTACTCTAATCAAAGAGAGCTTTGCTTTCACTTGTTCAGATCCAAACCAAACATATCTAATGTTCAACTTGTTTTTCATATATAGCTAGAGTGTTTCATACACATATAGCTCTAATTTATATAGCTAATTTATAATATCCACTAGTGAATATTTACTTTTATATTTTCTCTAGTGAATATTCAATTTGTATTAATTCAAAATCACCATCTTAAATACAAGTGAAGAGTTGAGTGTCGTATAGCATCACGAATAGAGAATCAAGGAGAAGTTGTCTCTTGAATATAAGATAGTATAACTAGGTTACGTGCAAATCGCCTCTAAATAGTTCATTGAAATAGTAGGCTCATAAATCTAGCCAAGTGATCATCATAAAATACTCACTATATATAAAGAGATATTCAAATTCAAAATGGAAAAACTTTTTAGTAGTAAATAAGAGAAATATTATAGAGCTTTTTAAACCACTATAAATCAAGTGTTCATTATTTGACAAATATTCTACTTCTCAAAATTTTTAATTTGGTATTATTGTAGAAAAATACTATATTCATCACTCTCTAAAATATCCATATGTTCTTTCATCTACTAACTATAGGAAATGCCCTACAGGCCCACAAAGTCCAATTTAACTTTGAGCTAACCAATGGATGATGTGGCCTAGATAAAGCTATTGTACCATCTTCATCCATCATCTCATCTTCCTAATAGTTACTTCACATAACTATGTACCTATCATGGGTCAATACTCTTCTTATCAGAGGCTAAATCTTTCCTAGGCCACAATATAGCTTATGTATGAGTGAGCAACCAAGTTATTGTTTAATCATCCAACTTCCCTACTCTTGTCATCCACTCTACTAGAGATTGGTTGAGAACTCTAAGATTCACCACCATTGGACACCAACACCATATTTCTTTTGTAGAAAAGTAGTAAAAATTGTATGTTCCATTGTTTCTAGACAATTATAAGATACACACCATAGGAACAAGGACACCCTTATTGTTCAACTTGTCCCTTGTCAACAAAATTCCTGTACAACAACCCCATATGAATGATTTACACATTGGAGCATTTTGGTTTGCCAGGTCTACCACCATATCCCCCACCTCCTATCAAGAATTTATTCTAGACTAAGCGTAGATTAGCTTGTAAGAACTTTTTACATTGTCCGTATTGAATCTACAGCAAATGTGAAACCATATGTTACACACAATATCTATAAAAGTTACATTAGCAAAAGTCTAAGAAGGGAAACAAAGAACATATAACATGGGCTGTGAGAGTGTATCTAATATGGATCACGTTCGACAATCGGTATTTTTCACGATAAATGGGTCCCCGTTGGACACTCAACACTTGTTATGCCCAAAAAGGCCCACCTAACAATTTATAGTCATCATGCTAAGTGGTTCTACCTGAAATCCCCAGGCTTACTCACCTGAGACCAATCTATATGGACCCCTAAGACATACTCACCCAAGATGCCCCAGGCCTACTTGCCTAGGGAAGACTGTAACTCTACTTAAAAATTACCTTAGGAGCGGACAATTAACCCCCATATAAACTTATTAGAGATTTTCTTAGTTTTTCGATGTGTGATTATATCATACCCACCACCTTTTGCTACATGTCCTTGTGCTACCTTTGTCAATGACCGACATGAGTTTGCAAAGGAGTTTCAATTGAGATTAGAATTCGATACCCAATGATATAGACCTTGTCTATATCATTTGGTACTTGTCACGTCCAATGGATCCTCATTAGGTGATTGGTGCTCTTCATGCCAAGTGGGTTACATCTTAAATCTAAGGCGTACTCGTCCATGATTGATTGATATAAACTTCCAAGATGTATTTGCCTGGGAGGCATTAGGCATGATTGCTAAGTAAAAGCTTTAACTCCATCAAAAATTATGTTTAAGAGTGGGAAATTGAAACTTTCATATAAACTATTATCCAGATTTCCTTATTTTTTTTTACGTGGGATCACATAATTTCAATCTCTTTTAACGATTTTTATTGGCTTATGCTATTAAAAAACAATCAACACATGAAGCGTATCAACACAAAACAGCACCAAATAAAGAAGAGAAATACGTGAGAGAAAAACAACTACTAAGTAACCATTTACTAATTCGCTTGATTCATTTATGAAGATGAGTTGACATTACACCCAGACAGAGAGGTGTTGAAAAGTTGAACAGAGGTGAATGTCAATGCGTCCTTTTTTTTTCCTTCTTTTTTATTTTATTTTATCGAAACACATAGATCTGATCCTTGCAAAGGAAGAGACCTATTCTTGTGTAAGTTCATGATGCATGATGATATGCAAGCGGCCGGGAAGAGTCGGGGATAGAGAGGGAGAGAGTTGTCTGAGCCTAGGGAGTACAAATCTGATAGCACTTGGCATTTGGTCATTGGCAGTGACGGCAGAAAATTACCTAAAAACAGTTGCCCTTGAGCTTCCAGTCTTTCACACGAGAAGGTGCCAAACATCCCCATATCATCCATCCACACCCCCCACCACCAACAAAAGACAAGTCCCCAATGCAAATACCCCCGGAGCCCTTAGAAAAAAAAAAGGAAATAGGAAAGAGCCGAGAAGAGAACATAAATCCATCTGACCTATTTAAATCAACATCCCATTTACAAATCCCACCACACAACCCCCCTTCACTTTTGTATTTATCTCACTAATCTCTCCCTCCTCCTATCTTCTCTCTCTCTCTGATTCACCTTCTTCCCTGTGTGCTACATACATACCATGCTGGAAATGGAAAAGGAAAACAGATTCAATCTTTCTTTATCTAAAATGTTCCGGTCGCCCTTCAACTCATGCAAAACTCAAAGGCAATCATCGGATGTCGTCAACCAACAAAATAAAAATCAAAATCCAGTCTTTACAGTACAAAGCCCCCAACTTCTTCAATCCCCACATGACCCATTCCTTTCCCCAAGATCAATCCGAGCACCACACCCTTTAATGTGCAAACCCAGATGTCCGGAAACTTTTGATGAAATGGTCAGAGAAAATTGTATCATCACCAAAAACTCATTCACCCCTCGTCGGAAAATTACAGAAAGAACCTCCGACGACATTGATGTCGGTCGTCGGTGTCCACCTGCATCGCCGATTTCTCCATTGAATCAGTACTTCAAGCTTAACGAGTGCAGGAACGGAGAGTGTGAGAAGCAGAGGATAAAGATAAACACGAAGAAGAAGAAGAAGAGAGGTAGTGCGAAACCCAGAAAAGCCCAGTTAGGGAAACAGAAGAAAGACGCATTTCCGTATCGATTGAACCCGCTTTCTTACGGGGAAGAAGCAAAAGAAGATTGGTTTAGTAGCGACGATGAAAGAGAAGACGAAACGGAGACATTATTCTCATCAAAATCTGTATCTTTTAACTCTTTCTCTTCAAAGTCCCTTTCTTTTTCCTCCGATTCCGAGTCAAATCGCCGACTGGCTACAACCCAGGTCAGGAATCGTCAGAAAAAGTCAGGAACACGGCGGAGGAGAGGAGCTGGGAGAAAGGGTTCAGAGGTTGATGTGCTGCCATTGCAGGAGAAAGTGAAGGGAAGCTTTGCTGTGGTGAAGAGCTCAAGTGATCCTTACAGCGATTTTAGGACATCAATGGTGGAGATGATAATTGAGAAACAAATATTTGGTGTGAAAGAGCTTGAGGATCTTTTGCAGTGTTTTCTATCTTTGAATTCTGCTCATCATCATAGAGTTATTGTTGAGGTGTTTACTGAGATCTGGGAAGCTTTGTTCTCTAATGGGTCTTAATTAGAGAAATAATTATGTGAAGAAGAGAAATAAATATCTATTCGAAGAAAAACTGAAAAAAAAAAGAAAAAAAGAAAAGAAAGAAAACAGTATCCGTTTTCTGTGTTATGGTCCGTATTTAGAAGAATAGTATGTAAGTTGTGGGCTCTAACTGCTATTGACCATATTATTACTAATGGAGTTACGTTTCTTCATCTTCTACATACACCTCCTTGTGTACAGCGTTTCCATCCTCCCCTGTTTTGCATTTGCTGTGTTAATTTCTGCTCTGCTCCTGCTGAGGAAATATAGGAATTGAAAAGCTATCAAAGTAGGACGGACAGGCAATGTTAGGAAAGAAAGAACCTAAATTGTAAGATAGTCATTACATACTGTTTTTGTATTGTTATTTGGGTGTCAAATCATCATGCTAAATCATATATTGAGAATGTACTAAATCAATCAATCTTATGATATATACTTGTAATAGATTTTCCACCCTGTCAGACAGGAACATACATCCACAAAGAAATTGTTCATATCCCACTATTCAAATTTAAACACTTCATTCACTTTTTAATATGCCTAATATTAATGGGTTAAGGCCAATGAGTCTAAGATTATCAACATATCCCAAGTTCTCACTTAGTTGGTGATTTTTAGGGTCCTTTGTAAATATAACTTTTTGTTAAAAAATGTCTTATAACTCTTTGTTAGAAAAAAGTTATTACTCTTTACCATTTGATTATATTTAAAACGTAAATTAACTTAAATAAATAAGTCTTTTGAAAAATTACAATCTACCTAAACACAGACTAAGGCAATATAAAGGTGTACAACTATTAAAATAGATGGAATTTGAATCTGAAACTTTTGACTAAAAAACATTCAAACTCAACCAAGTGATAATTATAATGTTAATTATTTAAAGTTAGTAGACTCAAGACTACCTTATGTTAAGACATTCGAGGTGGAAAGGTAACTACATGAACTCTACTGAAGTTTAGTCAAGCATGGAGGTGGTAAGAAATTCGAGGTGCTAAGGTAACGTAAGTGCGTCGGATGGGCAGGGCAGATAAATTCTTGGATGGTTCCATAACTTTTGATTATTGGGTTAAAGGTTGGACTTTCGAGTTCTTTGTCATTGAGGGCGGAGAAAGAAAGAGATAGGGATGAAAGGTCAAAACGACTGCACTTTTTTAAGTTGAAAAGGTACTGATACATTCGCATCAAAAGTTGGCATCATTTTCTCCTCATGGGCTCTTTTTAGGTGCCTTTTTTCTCTCTCCATATTTTCATGCAAGTGTAAATCAAATACGAAAGTGGAAATCACCTTTTGCATGTCCCATGATGACGAGAAAGGTTTTGTATCCTTCCCACATGTTTTTATTTTTTTTAACTTAATAAATAAGTAATTTTCTTGCACTATATTCTAAAAAGCATCACCAAAATTCAACTCAGTAGAAATCCTTAGCGCATCACATATGTTAACAAAAAAGCCATAAAACTTCTTGAATCCAACGAAACCATAAATTTTCTCATGTGACTTCTATATTTGTATTTTATTTTTGATAAGTAAAAGTTAAAAAATCAACAACCATCCAGTGCTTAAAAGTATAATTACGGTACTTTTCCTCATATTTTAGGTTGTGAAAATTTCCAACTTTTCTTTACTCAAACATCACCAAAAACAAAAATACCTATTGAGATATAACTAAAAATTACAAGTTGATAAATTAGTAAAAATACATTTTATACTAACTAGCTGTTAGGCTAGACAAAACACCATCAATATAAATAAAAGAGTCCTTTCAGACCAAATGCTCAACACATAAAATCACTAGCAAAATTAGCCAAGCAATATAAAGAAGACTCACTCCCAAACCGAACCCACTCTCTAGCACATTACCAATAGAAGATATCAGACAAGGCAAACACTATCACCTTCAAAGATAATAAACACTCTAAGAACGTAGCAACACAATGCATCCTATTTCGATAATCAACACCATGTTGCAAATCACAAACTCTACCCAGGCCTTATTTGGCCAAACCATCCACTGAAGCTTTAGCACCTCCTCTCTAGTAGATCACCCGAACCCTATTCCTACTTTTCTAAAAATTACAAATGAAGTTGAGCTTTTATTTGCACTTCCAAGGACCTCACCCCCACAAAATTGCACCATTTTAATACATTTAAATAGTCATATACGAACTGGGATATACACAAGGAGGGAGAAAGGAGAAGAAAAAGCAGGTAGGAGAATGAGAAAGAAAAGGTGCATTTATCTCATTTATTGCCTACTTTCTGCCGAGCAAGCCATCCACGCACCACCACCTTCTTCCTTCTTCTTCTTCCTTCCTCTCCCTAACCTGTTTGACTCATTGAACCATCATCACCATCACCATCACCATCACCATGCACCACCACCATCACCTAGCACTGCCATTGCTTGGTAAAACACCCACCTCAATTACCCTATAAATCCCCTTCACCGTCGCCGGCCATAACCACCCCTCGCCATCACCTTTTTCTTCCTTTCCCGAGTGCTCCGTTTCATTTTCGTGAGGCACATTACCGTTCTTCTCGAGCACGCTCCAACCATGTCCTCTCACAAACTTGTGCGCACAACTGTATTTCTCAGGCACAACCTACTCGTGTGTGCTCACACAACCCACACACGATCTTGCTCACAACCTTGCATTCCCTTTTCTTCTTACCAGTGCATCCCTTGCAAGCCCATGCATCCCTCGTATGCCCGTATGCCCTCATTTCCTTCTTACCCATGCTTCTCGTGCACAACTCATTTGTGCGAGTTCATTACTCTCAACCAGTACACTTGTGCTTGTGTCATTTCTTTAGCACATCCATATTGCTCTTCTAGCACACCTATGCTCCACTAAAATACCACTGCAACACCACTATAATACCACCGCACTTCCATGCAACCCAATATTTCCATTGGTTTTGGTTATTTTTATTTTCACCCTTCTTTACCTTAACTTTTCCCTCAATTGTAATATTATGTCCTAATCAAGTTTTATTCTTGTTTCGTAGGTGATATTCCAACGATCTCAAATGAATCAGTTTAGAATTTAAGTTCTTATAGTCTGATGCCTTTGTTGGTAATAATATATCTCGTAATTAGAGCTTTATGTGCTACTTGTATATTTATATGTGCTTTTGTTTAGGAATTTTATATGAATATGGTATGCTATGATATCTTAAGATTCATAAAAATGTGTAAGTATGTATTTTGGGTATAATGTTGGATTCATAGTATCTATGTATATACTTAGGGTTTTGTATCTCATATTAATATTGGAGATTGATATATATATATTAATATTATGTTTCATAAAGGCATTTGGGAGAGTATGATTGCTTTAATTATCTTAAGGGCACTATAGTCATTTGAGAACAACAGTGATAATAATTATGGCTTAAAAAAATTGTGGTTGGGCTTACGTGATTCAATTATATGTCTTGCATGCTTACATGAGTCCCACATGTTGATCTTGAATATACAATCAACTTTAAATAAGATATTAATAATTTAAAGTGAAATATTACATGAGTTGGGCCGATGTATTTATATGGGTCCATTCTACCTGATAATTGTAATGACTTAGGTGTATTATCCCTAAGAGGTACATCAGTCCATTTGACTAATTAAGAATAGTGGGACCTCCTATTCAACGTGAATATGATTTAGAAAAAAATACTAGTGAATAAAATATTAATAATTTAAAATGGAAGATTATGTGAGATAAGACCGAGGTGTTGAATCTGTTTCATAGGATAATAATAGTGGATCAAGTGTGTTGTCCTAGAGAGGTGTTTCAGGCTGTTCCACTAGTTTAATAATAGTATCGTAGGAGCATTTTCCCTTGAGAGGTGTTGGACCCATTCTATTGGATAATAATAGTGCCTCATATGTGTTGACCCTAAGAGGCGTTTCAAATCGTTCCATTAGTAGGGATGGCAACGGGGCGGGTAGGGGACGGGGACCCCATCCCCATCCCCGAACCCGATAAGGAAAATAATCCCCGAACCCGACCCGATCCCCGATATTTTTTTAACGGGGATTCCCCGATTCGATCCCCGCGGGGATCAAGTCCCCATACCCGACCCGATCCCCGATCTATTTTTAATCCCCAATTTATTCCCCGTTCATAAAACCCGACCCGATCCCCGAAACCCGACTTTATACCCGATCCCCGATCTCATCCCCGATCCTCAAACTATTTTTTTATATTATATTTTTAATTTATTTTCTATAAAAAAAATTATATATTATATATATATATATATAATTATATAAAAAAATATATATATCTAAAAAAATTTCGGGGCGGGTTCGGGGATGGGGACCCCAAACCCGTCCCCGCCCCGTCCCCGAAAAAATCCCCGTTAAGAATCCCCGAACCCGAACCCGATCCCCGAATTCTCTCCCCGAACCCGAACCCGAACGGGGAATCCCCGACGGGGCCCCGAACCCGCGGGGAAAATTGCCATCCCTATCCATTGGTCTAAGAATAGTATGGTCCTTAAACTCGACGTAAATAAAAGATTGAAATATGACATATCTAATAATAAGACTCGGAGTCAGTTTTTACCTGTCATTGTTTATGTTAATGCATGTATGCTTATTTTTTGAGGTGAACTCATGTACTATGTGTAACCCTACTCGACTATACCATTACTTTACTCAATACGTAGCGTACATATTATCTATTTTATGGGCGCTTCTCATTCCCATTAGCATACGACCTAGACATCCTTGTGTAGGTCGATGATGACCTAGTAGATGAGTTTGCAGCTTTTGATGCATTATATGTGAAAGAGTGACTTTTCTTCATGGTTTTTGGTGTAAAATCATGTTATATGAATGATAATTTTACCCAGATATATTTTTAGACTCTTAGTTTCATGGGATCCTTTTTGTCTTATTTTGCTATTGTACTCAAAGTTAATCTTCAAACTCTTATCCGATGTTTGTGAAAGTTCTATTGTGTTCCTTTTTTATCATGTTTTATATTATAATTGTTTTGTCTTAAGATTGATGTAAGGATGATATGGTAAACCGGACTTATGTCAATATCGGAGGTAACACCCCCACTATTTTGATAATACGCTTCTGCTTAAAATAAAAAATTTTAATAGTAAATTTTGGAGATATTATAAGCTGTTATTAGAGCTTTGGTTTTTATTACCATTTTTTGTTTTCAGATTTTGGTTTTTAAACAATTCGCTATTTGATTCTATCGCCCTATTTCACGAATTGAGAAACTTGATTATTCAAAAACCCGGATTAACTTATGAAAAATCAAAAATGGGTAGCATAAGGTGTAACACCCCCAAAATTCACTACTGAAAAATTTCGTTTTATTAAAAGAAATTGAGGAAGCAAAATATTAAATAGTGAATTTCGGGGATATTACCGCCACACTTAGTACCAGACCGGTTCACTCATACCGTTCCAGTACCAAGTGCTAAGGCTAAAGAATAAAATATCAATTGCTAGAAATTCAAACCATTATTAAATCAGAGTAGCGCAAGTAAATATTTTATAAGAATAGATTCCATCAATGGTGGTTACAAGAATAAAATTACATTTAAACCATACATTAGAAGATAAGGAATGAAACCCTAAAGGCCGGATAATCCTTACGCTCTTTCCCGTTGCCCACTTGAATAGCACCTGCAAGGACCTGCAAGGGACACTGCCCATTGAATAGGCAGGGGCCCCACGAGTGGAACCCTTCAGTACTATGGTACTGAATAACTCTTTAAAGTCACACTTAAAAGCAGGCCCGTAATGTCACACATGGTATAAAACTACATGCATATATAACAAGATGTGTATATAAAACATTCACCTGATTAAAAATCACATCAGATATCAATAAGCAGTTATAAACAATCGATACTTTCGGGCCTTAAACCATTTCATAGTGCAAAATCAATACCTTCGGCCTTAAGCCATTAGTCCATCATTATTCATTCAATCTCATATTTTATATCCATAACTTTATTCACATATATATAACTGGCTTTATTGAGCTCGGGACTCCCACTATTTTTACCGGTGGATGGGTATATATATCAACATCATCCAGGGCTACACGCTCCTGGGCCACTATTATATCCGGTGGATCGGTACTTATAATCACTTGCCAGGGCAACACGCTCCTGGGCCACTATTATATCCGATGGATCGGTACTCATAATCACTTGCCAGGGCAACATGCTCTTGGCCCACTATTATAACCGGTGGATCGGTAATCAATATCATAATCCAACTGGGCCCGGCTCATAATCTTTCACTTTCATGATTAGTATTTTTCCTTTCTTAATCAACACAACAAATCCATTTATTAACCTCGGACGGGAGATCAAGAACCCGGGGCACAAAGGTACACTGGTCGTACCGGTGCATACAAGCTACTCAATACCCTTCAACCACGAACACAAGGACACAAAGGTACCCTGGTCGTACTGGTGCATAAAGCTACTCAGTACCCTACCGACAAGGACACCTAATCCATAAGTATGCATACCCCCTAACTAGGTCCGTAGAGCTAGAAAGAGTAAGATATAGGGTCTGGCTGGGGCATAAAGGTACACCAGCAAATACCATAATAATCGTGGACTAAACCACGTCTTTAGGGTAGTGACCCCTAAAGAGTCACCATTCCCGATCTTTAGGTCTTTCACTTTGAGTATTAGTGTCTTAATTAAGGTGATCTCCAAAAGCACAATAATCAGATACTTATTCACTTTCAATCGTTCTGATATCATTAATCATCTCTTATTCAGATGGTTATTCAAGATATCACAGAGAAACCATTGAGGCCATCATAATCTCATATAATTCTGGATTAAGATTCATTCTCATGTTACTTGCTAATTATCAAATAATCTTACCTTACTAATTAACGTTATTTGAGTCATATTATAACATTCAGCAATCCCAACGACATGTCAGATACAAATTACTCATTTACCCCTTACTTATATAATAGCTAGGTCATCCCTTCCTTACTTGACAAATTACCATATTACCCTTTAGGTTGCTTATTTACCAAATTACCCTTTACTCGGTTTAGGTTACCAAGTTATCTCCTACGCTTTTTAGATCACCATTCACCCTTCATAATTGTTATCCTTAACATATTTCCTCTTTGGTTGGTTAAATTACCGCATTGCCCTTCTTTTTTGTTATAATTACTAAATTGCCCTTGTGTTGGATAATTTACCAAATTACCCTCCTTCATTATCAGGATTACTATTTTTCCCCTTTGGTTGGTTAAATAATTACCACTTTACCCTTTAGTTGGTTAAATTACCAAATTACCCTTTCAGTTGGATGAATTACCAAATTACCATTCTCCTTTATCATAATTACCATTTTACCCCTCTCAATTATTACAATTGTCATTTACCCTTTTCAACTATTATAAATCCGAATTACCCTTCTTTATAATTATACTTACCAATTTACCCTTCTGCATATTCACAATTATTAATTTACCCTTCTTTATAATTATAATTACCAATTTACCCTTCTCCATATTCATAATTATTAATTTACCCTTCTCCATATTTATAATTATCAATTTACCCTTCTCCATATTCATAATTATTAATTTACCCTTTTTCATAATTATAATTACCCATTTTCACCTCTCTATTATTATAATTACTATATTGCCCTTCTCTATTATTAAAATTACCATAATACCCTTTTGTTGGTTAATTTACCAAATTACCCTTCTCTATTATAATTATCCAATTGCCCCCTTTTGATCATAATTTAATTACCAAATTATCCTCCATTATTATCAAAATTACCAAGTTACCCCTTACTCCCAAGTTTGTCATAAATATCCTTTTATTTACAAAATTACCCTTCTACCCCTTACTTCCAAATTACCATAATATCCTTTTTATTTACAAAATTACCACAATCCCCTTTTACTAATAAAATTACCATAACACTCCTTTTACTTTACAAATTACTATTTTACCCTTTTACATCCAAAATTACCATTTTTATCTTCCCTTACAAAATTACCATTTTTCCCTTCTTTTACAAAATTACCATATTACCTCCTTTACTCCCAAAATTACCATAATACCCCTTACTTATAAAATTACCATCTCGCCATTCACTTATAAAATTACCATATTACCATTTACTTATAAAATTACTATTTTGACCCTCTACCTCCAAAATTACCATAATGCCCCTTTACTTGAAAAATTACCATCTTTTCCTTTACTTATAAAATTACCATAATACCCCTAACTTCCATAAATACCACAATACCCCTTTTCACTTGTAAAATTACCATATTGCCATTTTCCTTCAAAATTGCCACTTTATCCCCTCTATTACCCCACTTTTATTAAATTAACATTTCCACATGAAATACTAATATTAACACTCCATTAACAATATCCAACTCCACCAACTATTATATTTTAACATAATACATATTAGCACCCACACATATTAGGCCATAATCTAACGCAAGAAATATTACAAAAATGCCCCTAGGGCTCACAATAATATTATTCATGCATAAATGGTCACAATAACATAAAATAACATGGATAATTGATTAACATTTACATTAATAATCAAATGCTTCCCTTAGGTAACATTTCCACACATATCACATAAAAGAGCATACTTTCCTTTTTATTAAAGAATACAAGCAAACATATAATTTATATCAACAACCATATATCAACCATAATAACATATTACAATTCCTAACGTGTAATCATACGTTTAAGTGGGGTTTAACAATTACCTTAGATCCTGCAAAATTTGAATCTTACCCATATCCCGGTTAAAGATTCAAGCTTTGATTAGAAAATCAATACCTAAAAAAATAATATCAATATTTATTAGAAATAAGAAAATCAAGATATAAGACTTTATAAATTTTGCCTAAGAAAATAATTAATTTAAATATTATCATACCTTAAAGATTTTAATAAAAATGGCCAAATAATGTAGGAACTCATGTTGCATATGCAGCATGAGCTGCATGCAAAAATGAAAGGAAAAAGGGCTCGAAGAGGGGGTGATAGGAGCAAAGATGGTTATTTTCGGGTTAGGGTACTTGGGCTAGGAAAGAAGGTAGATGGGGGAGGTTTCAAGGCAAGGGGATGGTGCAGGAGTGAAGAGGGGGTGTAGGTGGATGCTGAGGATGGGTTGTTGGCGGCCAAGGGCGGCTGAGGCGGCGGCGGTGAGGTGGCAAAGGTGGCTGCTGAAGTGGGTCGAGGTGGAAGGGCTGAGAAGGAAGGAAAAGTGGAGGGAAAAATGGAGGGGTGCAAGGGCTGTTTTCGACCAACTAAGACATTTCAGTGGTAGAGGGGGTTGCAGGGTCTTGAATGGTGGCTTAGGTGGCGGAAGAGGCGGCCGGAAGGCGGCGATCGGTGGCGTTACAGGTGGGCTGTCGAGAAGGGTGAAAAACTGGGAGAAAAAGAAGAGGAGAGGAAGAGGGAGTTGCGGGGTGGCTTGGATGGCGTAGGGGCGGTGCAGGGAGGTAGTATACGGTGGCAGAAGGCGACTTAGGGGGTCCAGTTCGGAGGTTTACGCGGCGGAGGGTGGCGGTGGAGCAAAACAGGGGGAAAATGGGAGAGGAAGATAATGAGAGAGAAGGGAGGATCGGAGGATAAGGCTGGACAATAATGGGGTAGAAAATGGTTGAAGGGGAGAAGAAAAAAGGAAGGGTAGGGGGATAGGGGCTGATCGGGTGGCAGGGGTGGTGGTAGGGTGGCAGGGGGAGGTTGGCGAAGAGGGTAAGGGGAGCCATGCAGGACGGGGTGCATGGCTACCCAATTTATGAAATAATGAAAAAAAGAGGGCAGGGGAGAGAGAGAGGGGGGAGGAAGACAGGTGGTGGCAATGGTTGCAGGAGGTGGCAGCGGGAGACAGCAGCTGGTGGCAGTCATGGCGAAGGGGACTGATCGGGCTGCTGTGTCGAGGCGGGTGGAGAAGAAAGAAAGAAGGGAGAGGGAGGGAGACCAGGTCGGCGCAGGTAGGAGGGCGAGTGGACCAGCCCGATCTGGGGAGAAAAGAAAGAAAAAAAACGAAGGAGGCTGGTCTGGCCGGGTTGGTTGTGCGTGTGGGTGGGGGAGAATGGGCCGCTAGCCCAGGCGCAAGGAGGAGAGGCACCCTGGCAGCCCGAGCCAGGAAAAGAAGAAAAAAAAACAAAAAGAAAGGAAGGAGGAAAAGGAGGAAAAGGAGAAAAGGAGAAGGGAAAAAAAAAAAGGAAAAGAAGGGAAAATGGAAAATAGAGAAAAATAATGTAATTTAATTTAGAAAATAATAAAATATAATATTTTGATAATTTATTTAATTTAATAATTTGATTCAATATAACTCAATATATTGGTTCAAAAAGGATAATTTTAGTAAAATATTAGTTTGAAAAATTATTTAAGTAAAAATAAGATGGTAAAATAACAAAATATTTATTTTTAATTTATTAAATATTCCAATCCAAATTTTTATACTAAAAAATCCATAAAATAATTGAACTAAATAATTTTAAAAGCTAATTTATTTAAATAAAAGCTATTTATTAAATTAATAATTTTCTAAAATTTTGAGGGATTACATAAGGGCCATTTGAATATGCTTATGTGCAATATGTGTCAGTAAGCTATAAAGGTTTTATCTTAACACGTTCTTCATCTTACAGTTTAATAGCTATGACACTTAACGGTCGCGTAAGTCGTCTTGAAGAGACTTTTGAGGCCTTCATCAAGTTTGTCGAGCGTTCACCGTCTCAACATTTGTTATGATACCACCTTCGCATTACCCACAAGAGGGTATCGAAGAAGATTGGCTTCAGAGGGTTACGTGACATCTTCCGCTGATCTACGCCGGTGATGAGGACCCATTTATTATGGAAGGATGATTCGAGACATAGATAGGACATATGATGCAGTTACCTACCCACATTATCGGATGACAAGTATTACATATTTCTTTTTACAAGGAGTTGCCGACACCTAGTGTTTAGGTCAACGTGTGCAAGGAGGACTTCAAGGCGATAATTCATACTAAGTTTACCTCAAGAGTCTTAAGAGAGATAATTAAGGTGAATGAGTTCATACAACTGACTCAAGGGGACATAATTGTGAAGCATTACCGCGACCGATTAACCAAGGTATTGATGTTTGTATCGGGGGATAGCAATCAGTGAATAGACGATGGTCTATGAGTTTGAGCAGAGACTTTATTTTAGTATTCGGAGGATAACGGGTGCCGTAACTTTCCAAGATTTGGCCACCTTATATGAGTAGACATGTATTGCTGCTACTCTAAGGGTCACCTTTTATTTTGGATTAGTTTTATGACCATTGAACTAGTTTACTAACTACACTTCATGTAAAAAAAAAAAGGTTTACTAATTACAATCATCTTGAATATATTTTCAACGCAAATTGTTCGGATCATTGAGAACGAAAGAATAACTGGGTTCAAAAGATTTTTGGTCATAGATTGTGATTTAGAATATATGTCGTGTTATGATGACTCGGGTGATGACCAACTACTCATCATGTGCATTGTGCAGGACAATAAAACAAACTAAAATAAAATAAAGTAAATGTTGTATTATCAGATATATTATATATCCATGCGTCTACTGTGGGTAGTGGGTACGTAAAACAAAAATAAATCAGGTTTCGGACAATAAATTCAAAATAGTTCATGTTCCCTCCCTCTGATGAAATAGACCACTCTTCAGCCCCCACTCCCCAGCTATATAGAAACTTTCTGATATTCTTAAAAGAAAAATAATACGCGTTAAGACAAGGATAGGCGAAGAGTCCGTACATGTTTTGATCTAAAATAATATATGCCAGTATGAAGCGTGAGGACAAAAAAAGAAAAAAAAAAAGATAAAAGAGAGGAGGAATATAATTTCTTATAAGTGTATATATATATATATATGGTTGTATACCGACTGATTTGTTACTATCAGTATCAGAGAGAATATGCATGTATATGGTAGGTACTTAGGTTCTTTTCTGTTTCGTTATGAAGCTTATATATAATTAGCACAATATATGTAGGTTTTTGTTTTTTGTTATGCATGATAAGTTAGGGCCGGGGGAGCCAAGAAGAACCAAATAATTTAATTATTCAGACAGAATCAAATCATGCGGGGATGGATACTTCGATTTCTAAAATAAATGTACTGACAGCTCAAAATTTTGGACTGTATTTTCCAATTCATTTTATTTATTTATTTTTTTAAAAAAATATTTTTTCTATGTATATGTGACGTTGTGTTTTAGCTGATTTCTATTTATTAGTTGACCATTCTATACCTACATTGACCGGATGTGCGTGGATCGTCCCTCTAATAAAACCCCGACTAAATACTTTCTGCCCTCTTTTCCCATAGAAAACAAGATCCATAATCGAATCAAAACAATATAGGATACACAAGGGGAGACAATAATCTAATGATTAATGGTGTAGTTTTGGATCGAGCCCACTTTCTCTAGCATTGTACGTTAATTATCACACTTGACCTTTTGGACTCCGACACAAGGTCGAGTAATAATATGCGGATAAGAATATGATTTAGCTGAAGTGCAGTAATTCGAGATATATAATTTGTCAACTTATATCGACTTAACAAACAAATGAAATAATAATAATAATAATAATAATAATAATAATAATAATAATCGAGATTAATATATCAATACTTTAGAATAACTATATATAAATTCTCAAACTAAATTTTAGTCGATAGCTAACTTTTATTACGGCTTCTTTAGCTAAGAAGTTAATTTTACGTATACGTGATGGTTGGTGTTATTAAATACTCCTATGGGCTTGTTTGGTATGGAAGTAATAGGGGTAGAAAAATTTCTCCTCTATTTTATATCTTTTATATTGAGTATTTAATAATAATAAATATATTTTAATGAAATATCTATTTTAGATTAAATTAAGATATAAAATGGTTATTTATTAGAATAAATATATTTAATTTTAAATAAATTATATAAGATATATAAAATATATGGGTAATTTTTTCACCCCTATTATCCCCTTACCAAACGAGCACTATATGTTACTAGTTTTAACGAGCGTCCTTTGAGAAATTAGATTATGCTGACCCATACTAAGTTTGATATTTTCTTAGAAGATAATTTACGTTTAGATTACGCCGCCTTATCCTAATTAAATAGGTTTCCTTATAGATTAATAAAAATGTCTAGCTTAAAATTTTATTCAAGTGTTTAAAACTATATCATGTGCTTCAAACAATTTTATTTGAGTATATATATACATATGTGTGTGTGTGTTTATTAAATTTAGTTTATTTTAGTATTATCCTATATATTAATTAATATTTTTACTATTAGATTTGTAAAACGATACAATGCATGGTGCCATCATAATCTTTCTAGATACAATTGGCTGCGAAAAAAGGAATATAAGAATTAAAAATATATCCAGATGATTCAGATTATTCCGATCCAACTTTTTTTTTTCTAAAAAAGTGATATTAAAATTCCACCGCCAATATATATTTTTCCTTTTTTTCTTTATCTTCTAATGTTTAAACTCTTTGATAATGTCCAAAACCTGACTGTTTCTATGTTCTGAGAAAGACCACAAGCATACAAAGCGACGGAGAAAGTGGATGACAGTATATCATAGACAGCGAAAATTCAGAATACCCAAACGCCTAACACGCACATTACATGCTCGAAATATAAATTCAAAACTACAAAAAAAAAAAAAGAAAAAAAAAAGAAGAAGAAGAAGACCGACACAGACACAGTCACAGAGACATATACACAGACACAAGGAGAAATGACGGCAAAATCGAAAACTCAGCAAAATGATACCAGTACGTACTGCGAGTAACGTATACTACTACATAGTAGTAGTACTAGTACGCACTATATATAGAATGAATAATAAAAGCAAACTAATGACGTTGTTTTCCTACCATAAAAGCTACTAATATTAATATATAATGTAATTGGGAGGGGAGGGTTTGATGCACAAAAACTTTCCAGAAATGTTTGTAGTTCTGAATTTTTTTATATCAAAATTAGTATCAAAAGTATTCGATTCATTTTTTTAAATTATTAATAGTTTATATATCTCAACTAATATAAATAGTAGTTGTAGGTTTTTTCTCTCTCTCTTCATTTTAATAGATTTGATGTATTTTTTAAAAATATATATAATGTATGTATGTGTGTCTATATATATATATATATATATATATATATATGTTTCCTTTTAGTTTTATTTTCTAAATTTTTTAGAAATGATATTTTTATATTTTTCTTTGTAACCGTTCAACACTGGAAAAAGGAGTAAAGAAATAACTAGGGTTAATCTTTAAATCAGAAGCTAAAAATATAGGAATCTATTTATAATATTATTATTTTTGTATGCATGTGCATATATATTTGTATTTTTATTTGGTCAAAATACACATAAATATACTATATATTTTAAAACATTATTATTATTATTTATCTATTTGTCTATCTGTTTTTTTTTTATATCCATTTTCTTTATATTAATAGTGCTATGATAGATCTGTTTCAAAGAGGGACAGGCAAGAAAGTTTGATGAAGAAGCCTACTGAAAATACTATTAGTAGTAGTACTCCTACAGTCCTACTAGGACTATTTCCTAATTCCCTACCTCCCTGGCTACTTCTGCCAATTTTGTTTTATTATTACTATTATTATATTCTTATGTACAGTCTGCTAGCTAAAACCATCCGTCCAATTTCTAGGTAGGCTAGAAAAATATTATAAAAAAAAGAAATGGAACTTGCCGAGTAGAGAGGAAAGGAAAAAAAAAAGAGAAAAAAAATATATTAGTTACTAGTTATCACTCACTGTCTGCTTCCCTTTTCGGTGCTGTATTATGAACTCGATAGTTACGTCTCAATTTCCTTCCTATCTGGAATTCTATCGCTCTGCGCCATCACGTGGTGGGAATCGACGATCTAAAATCCTAATCCTAATATTACTAAACTAAGTAGCACTAGGGCATAGGATGCAAGCACAGGGGCAGTAAATGATAAAATTGTTCACTTTTTTTGGAACCAAAGAGGCGGAAAGATGGATGATCGTTAGTGGCTAGGTTTCTTAAAAGCATATATATATGCTCGAATAAGGATGACTTTACATAAATGTGTATTTTATTTTTATGGCATTACAGCAATTAAATAACTAATAAAAGCATGATATTGTCCAAATCAAAGAGGTGATGTCCGATCGATTACTCTACAGATAAGTTTCTGTTTGATATTAATTAAGATTATGGAAACCTACTAACTTGAATTAAGATTATAAGTTTAAATATTCTCTCTTTTTTTTGTTTTTTTTTTTCTGATATCCCATCTTCTAAAAAATTTTCATTACAAAAAGATGATGATCAGAATTTTAAATAAACCGAGTCAAGTCAAATATTTTTAGGTTTGAATTTATTTGATTTACCAAATGAGTTTGAAATAAATCGAATCGAACTTTCAACAAATTAAATCAAACAGTCTGCGAGCGAACTTAATTAATTTTATTCGATACATGAATAAAAAAAATATTTGCTACTCAAAAAAAGAAAAAAAATTCACTACTAATCGATCTACTGCTACAGACCTTCGATACATGATGCTGAATAATAGTATACAAATCTAACATCTCTAGCCTTACGTGAAAGGCTGAGTTAGCATTAGATGTTACTTTCAACATTATTATAATATATACGGTCGAAAGCTATATGGACAGAAAAGCAACACAACGCGGCGGCGTCAAGATTTTAACATGCGGCGTGGGCTTGTAATTTGAAAAACCGACTAGCAAGCCTGGGGCAAACAGGAAGAAGATTCAAATTGATGGAATCAGCAGGTGGAAAAGAAAAAACGAAAAAAAAAAAGTATGCATGGATTCTTCTGCAACGTTTACCAGTGTTTCTTCTGCTGTTATTAAATGGGTCGCATTTTTTTGGGGCTTTGTACCCACCCAGCCTCTCTTCATAACAGAAACAATTTATCCATGTTGGAAGCCAGCTTTTATGGCTATAGCCCAATTTATTTGTCTGTTCTCCGAACATCTTTACAGAGTATTTTTTGGGTGAATGAGCCACCATCTCCTATCCTCTGTGGACTCTGCCTCTCGCTGCGTGTGATAAATTGAGGGGCATATCATGATATCGACATCAATTAGCCTTTTCTTGTCTTCTATCCTTTTTGCCTCTTCCATGGATCCTCGAGTTGAGCCCATCGGCTCCTCTCAGTATTTGCAGTTGGGTGCATGCATCAGTTCTGCTGCTGCTTAAATTCTTTCTTTCTCACCTGTCTTTATCATTATTATTATTATTTTCTGTGTGTGTGATAAAGCCAAGCACCTGTCTTTTTATCATTTACTTTGTATAATTATAACCTTTCGAGTTTCGACAACCAACTGTTTGATTGCAGACATGGGCCTTAACAGTTAACAGCCCTACTCTAGTTTTCGTTGGCCCATTCATTCATTAAATCGGGTTCCTCTGACATTCGACACAGGAATAGGTTTTGGGTACCTAAATTAGCTTTACTGGGCTAGGCCTGATATTCGTACAACACAGGATTGGATTCGGTCCCCCCTTTTCTCCCCATTCGACAACACCAACAAATTAACGCATGCCTCGTACGGTGAAAGAGAGAATATTAGAAAAGGGATGGCAATTTGTGTGCGAATTGCTGATCCAGTCAAATTACTACCGCCAACATACGCAACAGCATAGTCCGCAAGTAGGATCGGTGATAAATCAAACCGGCTCATTAACCGTTATGTTTGTCTTATATATTTACAAATAAAGAATAAAATTCAAACTTTATTTTTAGATATATTTACAAAATCAGCTTAGCTCGGACTAAAGGAAATTTGGTCCAGCTAATTCGAGTTCAACTCAAGAACCAAACTACAAATTGAATCATAATAAACAAGTCGGATCGATTCATTAAAAATTTTAACGAATAGAATCAACTTGCAAACCTTATTAAGCTAAGCTCGAGTCAGGATCAATTAACTCATTTCGAATTTGAACTGAGCTCAAGTCTTAAAAAAAACCAAAAAATAAAAATAAAAATGAGCCAACCTTGTACCGGTGGTATCCGACTCATCCATGGCCTTATTTAAAAGTGCTCGCAACAGATAAGGAGACTAAAGTTGGTATGAATTTACAAATCCCTATTTTTCTCTTCTACACTAACCCTTCAACATTTCATTTCTCTCTCTCTCCCTTTCCCCTTCTCTCTCTTCTAGAGACCCCTTTTTTCTCTATTCTCGAGACATTCTTCTTCATTCCTAACTCCATCTTAATTATCCTCCATTGTAACCGTTGCAAGCCTCAAAAGATATCAACTCTCACAAAAATTAGAATGGAAGTTATCAACAGGTACTCTTTTGCATTTTGCTTTTCAATTTGTTGTTATATATGTAGGTAGATTAAACTAGATCATAGAATTTTGATTTGGTTAGACAAGATAATTTATGTGCACAATTGATTGTTAGATATAAAAATTAGAATCAAATTTCTCAAAATTTTTATGTAATAGCTTGCAATTTACAAGTGGAAAAATTTAACATACAACTCTATTTCTCTCCTTTATTTTTATGTTATTTTTATTCTTATCTTAAGTGCTATGGAATTAATTTGATTTTGATTATGTACGTGATTTTATAGTTTTAACTTTAGATTACTTGCACATATGTAAAAACATATAGTAGATTTGATTTTCAATTTCAAGTATATGATTTTTTTAAAAGCATTAAAATTAATATTATTATTTAATATGCTTAAACCAAAAATCTATCTGAACCGTAAAATTACAATTTGGTTTGGTTTATGACATTTACAAAACTATTTGGTTTAGCTTGAGTTTTTATTATTACTTAGAAGCTTAGGATTTTAGTAAAATAAATTAACCTTGAGAAGTAGATTTTTTATGTGCTACGTGTTATTATTATTTAAATTCAAAAATGATGCTTTTAATTCAGAAGATATTTAAGGTATAAGCATGATTTATTTTTATTTTTTCATGTATATCATGCCTTTTTAATATTTTTTTTTTGGGAATATGTCATTTCATGGCAATTAATATGTTGACCATGGAATCATGTCATGTCATGTTATGTATTAATTTTTGGTGGGTGTTGGCCATGTAGGGCTAGACGTCGGTTACCCTTGTACCATCAAATTGATTTTGTGTTATGAGTCTCTTGAGAATAATTAAGTGATAATAAGTAGATGTGTATGATCACCTTTTTGGATCATAACAATTGGTCGTACTCTTGGCCTTGTCACTTGCCTTGTCATTTTTATCGTATGTTTCATATGTGTTTCATAATAGAATGACTTATTGTTTCTGTTGCTCCAAGGGAACCATAGTGTTGCATGTATAATTGATATCATTATTTGTATGTTCTTATGATTTTATCACATGTGGTTTATGTGTTATGAGCTTTTTTTTAGTTTAGGTTGTGTTACTCAGTATGAGTTGTGTACTAATACTACACTTTCATAGTTGGCAATGTCATAGGCTTTTGATGATGATCCTCCAAAATTTGAGGAGGTGTTATGAGCAAAGTGACTTGGATCTATCTTTGGGGTTGATACTTAGACTTATAGCTATCTATGATGATATGTGTTCTTTACCCTGACTTCTAGATCTCTTTTGGACTCTTTGTTCCTTTCTTTCCCCCCCTTTAGTTGTATTATCTAGAGTTTAATCTCCGTAATTTTATTTGTATTTAATATATATATATATATATATATATATATATATAGCATGTTCAATTTAATCATTATAATGGTTTTATCCTTGTATATAACATGAATTAGATGAATGATCAAAAATCCCTTAATATTATATGTCGGGTAACATTTAATAGTTTATTATTATAATTCTAGTATAGCAAAAAATTTCATAAGTAAAAATCAAGGTGTTAATACTCGAATTTTTTTAATCTAACCTTAAATTCGGGTGAATAATATCATAACATTCTTCCTAATCATTTACTCATAATTTTAAATCTAATTCTAATCCTTAACACTTTTTTCCCTTTTCTCTATCTACTTTTCTTTCTTTTGCATTCTCTTGTTTGGAGCCCTTGACCCATCCGACCTAGTTTTTATAGTCTAATTACTCAAACTAAATTTTCCAACTTTAACCAAATTCTCAACCCATAATCATTACCTCCATTTCTTATATATTTTCATGTAAGATCCCACCCCCATTTCTACTCCCTTTATTTTCAACATCCTAGTGCCATCACCTAACCTCACTTTTCAATTTTCACCACGCTATCCTCCCTCACTCAACATATAATATAAACACATCTCTCTCTCTCTCTCTCTCTCTCTCTCTCTCTCTCTCTCTCTCTCTCTCTCTCTCTTATAGTAATTTATTGCAAGCCCCCAAAACTCTTTATTTATGCTCTGAAGTTTTCCATCTGATCATCAACCATTTCTCCATCACATTCCTTTCAGTCATCTTCATCATCATTTTTGTTGGCATATGCATTGCTGTCCTTGACCTTCACAACTCAACCACCCAAACTCCGCCATCTCCACTATTATTCATCGTTCATCAATCACAACTGCCACCACCATTTTGACTCAATCACTTAAACGAATTCCCCTCAGTTGTTATGTCATTTCCCCTCCCTCTTAGCCAAGTTTTGTTTCTTCCCCTTGATCTTGGCTAGTGTTTCCAAGCGCGGTTGTAGCACCCCAAAAAATCTCCACTGAAAATTTTATTTTTAGCATAAAATCATCCAACTATAAGAGGGTGTTACTACCATAATTGGTATAAGTCTGGTCCCGAGCCATCCTTATACCAACTACAAGGCAAAACATAAATGAGGTTCAACCTATGATAAACATAGCAAAGTAGTAATTCATAACATAATAAGGATAAAGTGTTTGTTTCCACAGAAAATGATGAAATACACAAACATCGCTCAAGGAAAGTAAAACATTAATGCAATAAAGCTGAAAAAGACAATTGTCGAATGTAATTATTTCTGGTCCCCAACCTTGGATATAACAACATCACTTTGCCCCAATCATATAATTATAGGTGGAAAATTCATTAAGATAATCCTCGTTCATCTACATAGGCTTAGAAGGGGTCCCTACTCTTAGAAATAAGTAGCACTCACAATAGGGATGATTAGTCCGTTACATACTAAGTAAGCTAACAATATAGTCAAGCAGGTTAGAGCAATTAATAACACTACAATAGGAAATAAAATGTACATAGGTAGGTCATATCGGCCCATTCATTATTATCTGGAATCAAGATAATAGTGTAATAAATAGTCAACCCATGAACTATATCCACATAGGTTAAGGGACCCCATTATTCTCACTAGTGGAATGGTAAATAAGGTACAACACCAGGACAACACGCTCTTGGCCACTATTTTCATTAATGGACCTATCAATAAGGTACAACCCTGGGATAGAATGCTCTTGGCCACTATTTTCACTAATGGGTCAGTAAATAAGGTATAACCGATCCTGACCCACGTGGTGTGCCACTGTAAGTAATTAGTATCTTTTCATAGATTATTATTATCTAAGGGTTTTATTACTTGAGTTTAAGATCTCACTATTCTCACCGGTGGGCTAGTAAATATAATACAATCCAGGTCACTATTCTCACCGGTGGACCGATAAATAAGGTAAAACTAGTCCCGACTTAAGTGATATTCCACTTTAAGTGATTTATGTCTTATTTGTGTATTACATATTCTACAAACCACGAAAAAACATGCGCAACTCAAGTATGGATCATGCCCTACTACACCCCAGATCTACCTTGTCCCCTTGGAAACCCTTATTTCATAATTCCTAGTACATCCATGCCTATTAATGTTCTCTTGTGTTCCCAATTTTATCTAACACAACCAAACTTGTCATTAGAATCCCCTCTTATCATGAGTTATGGTCCATTTCCCCCATTTCTCACATATGATGACTATTAGCCTCTTGGGTTACTCTTCAAAACCCCCATTCTCCCTAGTTGAACTAGCCCCTCCTTTAATATTTGTTTAGCCCTAATTTTCCACAACTAAGCATATTTTACTATGCTTATTCATCCCTTAAATTTTTGTACCCTAACTTATCCATTTCCCACATGTGATAATAACCTCCTAAAATGGACCCCTCTCAAAACCCTAATTTTCCCATGGTAGTTATATCTGCTCCCACTTATCCCACCTTCCCATCAGATTTATTACACAATCCCCAAATAGCATGATTAACATCATAGTCTAGAGGTACAACCCAAATCCCCAATTTCCCTATATATGATAATAACCTATCTCTAAGGTTTTGTGCTCTGACCTATAAAACCCTAGTTCCACCTGTGTAGTAATCTCTCATCCCTTAGCATCCAATAACTCCTTTAATTGTGCTGAGATACCCAACAATGTCATCATTAACCTCCATATATATTCATAGCAACCAACCCTCACCTTAACCAACCCTGGTCATAACTCGTGTTAGGGTTGACTCACCCCTTGCATGGTCAACCCTCTCCGTGTAGTGTTTATCCTAATTCTCTTTATACTTACCGTAGTTATTTTTTTAGAACCTTACAAATGATATTAGGCTAACTTTCATCCTAGGGTTTCCCCATATTCCCCCTTTCATAATATTGACCAAAATGCCCTTGGGTCTTAAAACCCTACCTAAGTCGCATGGCTTCTAACACAAGGACTCCTCACCATTTCAAAACATGCAATATAATATAATAAAAATAAACATCAACACATGAACCAACACAATCATGTCCACACATCTTCTTAACTTTAGTCCTCACCAACTCAAGCCGCACATACAACCCTAAACCATCTAATATTTCATACATTTCTTTACTTCGCACATAAAGTCATATTTTAACCAAAAAGGCTATAACTATGACTGTATCCTTACTAAAATGACTTCGGTATCTAAGCACGAATAACCTACGCCTCTTCTCCTACTGTCACCATAATAGTACCTAGAAAATGGAAATATCTAAACTTAGGCTATATTTTCCTTTTTCTTTCTTTTCTTTTTTTTTTAAAACAAAATCATCATGATAAAAAAGGGAATCTAGTCAAATAAAACTCAAAGAGATGAAGGGGAGTGGTGGTGACATGAATGGGTAAGAAAAGTGGTGTGGTAGCACAATGGCAACGACAAGACAAGGGAGGCAACTAATTTTTTTGTGAAAAATGGTGGGGTTAGTAGCTAGGGGGTTGAGGGTGGTGTTGGCACATGATAAGATAGTGAGGGAGAAAGGGTTATAGCGATGGGACTGGCGACTAATGGTGGTGCAGCTGAGAGGGTGGAGGAGAAAGGAGGGGAAAATGGAGAGGAGAAAGGGGAGTCTTAGTTGGCTACATAGACTAGGACACCTATGTAGGGTGGCTAAGGTGAGGTGGTGGTGTGGAGGTGGGAGTTGGTCGATGGTGGTGGTGTAGGGAAGTGCAGGTTGCAAGGCTACATGCTTGGGGAGAAAAAGGAAGGGGAAAAGGAGGGGGAAAATAGGGCTCAGTAGGTGTAGGTGAGTGCAAGTAAGGAAGAGGGGAGGTGTTTGAGGGGAATGGCCTAGCTACAACAGAAATGGCGGACAGGAGAAGCTAGAAGGAGGGTCGGTTGTACAAAACAAGGGATCTCATTGAGGGAGAAGAAGAGGTGAAGGGAGGAATTGAAGGGGGTATTTATAGGCAAGTAAAGGGTGAAGATGTGAGGAGGATGACAGGGATGATCGGCTATAGGGGAAGGATGATGCAAGTGGCAACAGGGCAAGGCAGGTGTAGGGTACGGTGGTATGTGCAAGGGGTGTAGGTGTGTGTAGGGGTTTGTGCAGGGGGGTTCATACTCACACATGACAACATGCATGTTCTATATGGCTGAGAAGGGAAAGGGGGAGCTTGACTAAGTGTAAGGGCTATTGTAGGGGAGGAAAATGGAAGGAGGTGGATGGCGCGTAAGGGAGATAGGATTGAGGTAGGAGCATGGAGGAAAAAAAGGGAGAAAATAAGGGAAGGAGAAAGGGGGAAAGAAATAAAAGAAAGGGGGATGGACCGGTTGCTTGGGGAAAAAGAAAAGGAAGAGGGAAAGAGGGTTGGGTGGCCCAAGGAGAAAAGGAAAAGAGGAAGAAGGAGGGGGATAGGCCAGAATCGGCATAGCATTGAAGGGAAGGAAGAGGAAAAAAAGAAGGGAAAAAAGGAGAGAATGAGAAAAAAAGAAGAAAAAAGAAAAATGAAAGGAAAAAAAAGGTTATGGAAATTTAGGTTGGATGTGAACTTGCCCAGTGAATTTCCCCCTCGATATAAATTATAGCCCTTGTCGAGTGTGTTGATTCTTTTTTTTTCCTCCCTTCTTAGCCAACATTCTTGGTCCCTCTCCCTTAATTATCCTTTTTCCTCTTACCTTATCTTTCTTTGCTTGACTTTAGCCTTAGGTGATTCCTTGACGACCTTGGAATAAGAGGCTTATAGTTTTTCACTTACTTAAAGATCGGTGGTACCAAGGTAATGATACATGTATTAGAATAGGGTTTTAATGTTATGTGCTAACTGTATGTGATACTTTCCATCATAATTACATTTCTTATAATAATAATGTTAACATTATACCATGTTCAAGTTGTATCATTTTATGGATGTAATACCCCATAAATTAAATTTATAATGTGTGAAAATCTATGTGCCTAATGATGATTATATGATTTTTTATCTTCATTGGGAAATGTATATTATATTTGATTTGCAAAAGATTTGGAAAAGTTTAGAAAATTGGTTTTTCAAGCACAATAGTTAACTAGTTCTATCAACCGATCGACTCATTTATTGTCATCAACTTAGGTGTTGGTTCAGGTTAACTAGTCGGCTAGTGGAAACCATATGATGGGTAAACCAAACCAATCAACTAGTTTACTTAATCTATGTGATTTCCAAAATTCAAATTTGATGATATAATTCTTCCAATAATCTTGAATCTTGTTATTTAATCGCCGAGTTATTTCTAAACCATATTTGATGGCGTTTGATCATTAATCCGAGCTTGTTTTCCCATGTCAAAAAATTCATAGACCAAAGTTGACAAAAGAAGGAGGATGACCTCACACCTTTATCTCCTTCTTCCTTTCTCTTCATAGCAAGTTTGAACGAATAATTTCATACTAGAAAATTCCAACTAATGCTTGTTGATTTTTTCCCATGCCTTTTTGTCCTTCCCCCCTCTTGTGTTAGAATTTATCTAAGGCACATTGCTCTTAAATGCCACAATCATCACCATTTGAGCCATTAGGGAAATTTAGCTTATTTCTTAATAAATTCACCCAAATTTTCTTGAATTCGAGTGGGAGAGTTAGAGCTATGAGGACGTGTTCCTCTTTCCTTTTATTTCACATCAGATAGAGGATATTTTAGCAATCCTAACTCTCTTTTTTTTTCTCTTTTTCTCCCAACCACAGAACTAACTTTATTTTTCCTTCCCTTATGTCTCCACTCTTTCTCCTTTGTGCTCTCTAATTTTGAGCTTATTCACCTCTTCTAACCTTACCTTTAAAACTTTTTTATTTTACTCCTAAGCAAGATTGCGTTAGATTTAGGGAAAAAACTGATGACCTCTGTTGGTTTTCCTTAGTTTCCACTTTGGTGGGGCGATATGTCCTTTTTCCCAATCTAGTATTGTTATTTGTCATTATACAATTTAAAGGATATATTTCTTAGTTTTAATATTTTTTTAAAGTGTTAAAGGTTTGGGGCGCTTCAACTAAATTCTCTTTACTTGGTGTGGTTTTGATAAGCTTCACTAATTAAGTTATTCTGGCCTCGAGGTGTCAATTGAATGAGTATGTGGGTTAGTGTAGGTTTGGAAATTCTAATTTTCACATGATTGTATGATAGCAGTAGTGTTGTGGTGAGTCATGCATTGAGTTGTATCATTTTGAGTAAATATGAGCTTATGCATGTGTTTTGATGATTCTCTGGAAATGCAACATAATTTAGTTGCCAGTCATGTTTAATCTCAAATTCTAGAATTTCCAATGATATGGAGTTGATATCATTGTTAAATGTAGTCTGAATCATGTACATAGATGCATGCGTATGTTATTTTTCGAGCATACTTAACTATTAATCCTCAGAACAATAGAAAAGTTGGCCAAACCAATCAAATGGCTTGTTTGTGGCAATTTTTGTATGGTTTTGGTTTGAATCCATCAACTATTTTGAGCCGTACCAATTGAATGGTCTTAAAACAATCGAATAGCTAACCGCATCGATTCAATCGGCATGTCTTAAAGCAGTTAAACAATTAGCAAATTTGATCGACTAGTTAGCTTATTGTAAGTTATGGGTAGGTCTTGGTTTGAATCCATTGTTAGGTTTGGTCAAACCAATCAATTAGTTTCTAGATTAGGCAGCAAGTTTGACAAACTGTTCGACTGGTTGATATAGCCGATTCATCAGTTTTGGCCAGAATGCTTAATTTACTCCCTTTTGACCTTATAATGTTTTGAGACTTGACATTATGCTATGAAACGGTCCTCAAATGATGGAAATTCACTTTTTTGCATGAATTAGTTAACTCAATTGGTGGATCAAATTGGTCATGTATTGATAATATTACCACTAAATACCCTTAAAGGGTTATAATGGATGATTTGGGATAATATTTTGGTTATGGTGGACATGACATGTCACGTAGGCCTTGAGTGGTATATGAATTAGATAATAAAACATTAATCACTTTGAATGGAAAATCATTTAGCACTATACGTATCTAAATTATCTAATCCTTGACTAACTATTAAGGGTTAGGCTGCCTTAAGGCAAATTTATTTGCCTTCTAGTGACTTCAAATGTGATCCTAGTTGATCCCGGTATCTTTCCTACTCTATACACTAATGATTTACTAGGGGTATCAATGCTAGAGGATCTAGTCACCAAGATTGTTTATTTGACTTTAGCTGATTCTTTTATCCATTAGTGGTTCTCTTAACTTTAGTTAGACTTTATGTCCTTTAGTTAATGGTTTGACTTCCACGGGTATTGCGAGACCATGGGGAAAAATCCATCTTATTGCTCAAACATAGGAAAGAAACATATGCCATTAAGTTAATGGATTATATAACATTGTGATATGAATCATATTAATGGTTAAGTGAAATGGACCTTAGAGTTTATTTAGTAGTTCACAAAATTGGTTTTTCACGTGAAATAAACTTGGTGATAAGTGTGATAAGCCATGAATTCCTTATACATGGTGTGAATCATGATGTTTTGTGAATCTTAGGTCCATTATGGAGCATGATATCATTTTCTTCCATGTGCATAACTAGCTATCATGATTATAATTTCATGTTTGTATAGCATGTAAGTTGGTAGTATACTATATTAGTTTGAGAATGAGTGCCAGCATGGTTGATATGTCTTTTTGTGACTTTACATCCATCCTAAACTCCCATGAGTAGGTAACTCTACTTACTTAGTACATAGCGTACTAATATGCTCATTTGTTCAATCATCTACCTAATTCCACAAGTAGAGGACCTTGTGTAGGTATTTAAGGGTGAACAATAGTCGGCCTATCACGTGTTTGGGCATCGGGCAACCGAGAGTGGACTTCTAGGGGTCACTATTTTGTTGGTCCTCGAGATACCTAACTTTTTAGTTTTTCCCTTTTCTTGATTTGCTATATTTTTGTTGAAATACCCCAGAATTAATTATTTTGAGATATGTCATTAAATAAGGATTTATTGGGAAATTAATTTATTATTTTATTTGGATTAAGAGGGATTATTTAGGGCAAATTAATAGGAAATTATAAATATTTTTATAAAGGAGGAAAATTGGGCTTTTGTTAATTAAAAAGGAGTTAGGAGGAATATTTTTAAAAGGGCCCTAAATTAACCTAAAAAGGAGGTTTAATATTTTTATTTAAATATTCTTATTCTGGATACCCCAAGAAAAATATTCTAAATATTTTATGTAAAACCAAAATCCTAAAAAAATTTCTTTTCCCTCTTTCTTTCTTTTCTTCTTTTCCTTTCTTTTCCTTCTTCTTGCCGGTTGGGCCTACCCGCGGCCTAGCGCCGTTCGGTCTCCATCGCATAAGCGCGACACAGCGTTTCGTCCTTCGATTCGGTGAGACACCGCGTCGCGTTAAGTGACAAAATTACCGTTGCCAAACCAACAACACGATGCAGCACTTTGACCCTCTGCCCGCTGAAACGCCGCGTTTTGTTTAAAAACCTTATGACCGTTGCCAAACCGGCCGGCTCCCCCTCCTTTCCTTTTTTCCCATGGACCGCCCGGTCCACCGCGCCTGTGGTCTTCCTCCTCGTGCCAGGCCTGCAACTCGCAGCCTGCACCGCTGACAGCCACCTGCCCGTCTGGCCATCCTCTCCTGCCATCCTCGTCGCTTTCCTTTCCCATTTCGACCCAACCTGCTCGTCCTTCCTTTCACGCGTATTGCCCCCTTTCCTTTTCCCCACACCGAGCCAAACACACCCTGCAATTCGCAGGGCATGCGTCGGCTGCCACCGCCGGTCGGCAACCTATCGCACTTGCCCCGCGTGCCCTCTCCCTCCTTCGTCATTTCCCCCCTCCAAATTGCCTATAAATACCCCCATTAGCAGCCATAGCCAGTCTCTTTTTTTCGAAATAGCCCCGAAACTCTGCCTCGCCGCCACCCAAAACGTTGAGCTTTCCGCCGCCGCCAGTGATCGCCGCGACAACCGCCACCCACCGAAACCTCCCCCGCACTTCCCTCTACAAAACCAAACCACCGTCACCCCTTGCCTCGCCCTACACGTGCCGCCCCAGCCGTGCGAAGTCACCACCCCGAGCAGCCATCTCCAGCCCTTCGCCGCCCCTCGCGCCGCCTCCTGCCGCCACCCTCACCGCAACCAACGCCTCCACCATCCTCCAAAACGTCCAGCAGACCTTCCTCTACCTTCCCATACCTCCATCTTCCCCTGCCTCCCTCTCCTTCTACCTCCCCCATTTTCCACCACCCTCCACCGCCTTCGGCCGCCGTGCCAACCGCCGCGCGCCGCCACTCCCAGCCACGCCACCACCCTCATTCCATCCCTCTTCATCTGCTGCATCCTCCTCCACCTCAAACACTCCTCTACCCCCTCTCCTCTAGCCCACACCTTGATCTTTCCACCTCTCTTCCTCCTCCATTGCCGCCGTCGTCGGTCCACCACTAACCTTAGGTGGTTTTCCAACTTCCCCCAACCCCTAAAACTATTTTCTATAAGTGTTAGTAATTTTATCGAATATTAATGATAATATCCTTAATAATAATAATAATAATATTATTATTATTATTATTATTATTATCATTATTATTATTATTATCATTATTATTACTATTATTATTATTACTATGTATCATCCTTATTTTCCTAACCTAGTTTCAGAGATAGTTAACTAGGGTATATTATTAAAAAGGACACAACTTTAACATTAAGATAGTTATCCTTATCCTTATTATTATTATTATTATTATTATTATTATTATTATTATTATTATTATTATTATTATTCCTATTATTGTTATTACTCTTATTACTATCTCTATCACTACTACTAATACTAGATATGGCTTAATATCATTACCTTACTACTATATGTGATAGACATTTGAAATCTTATATTACTATTATCATTATTATTATTATTATTATTATTACTATTAGCATTATTATTTCTATTATTAATGACACTATTACTGCTACTATTACTTAAACCAAAGGTATTTTAGTAATATTGTTATTATCACTATTAATACTACCTTTATCATTATCCTTATTTTCTTTAATAACATTGTTAATGGTGACCTTGTCCATCATTACTTTTATTAATATAAACTTTTAAACCCTTAAGTTATTATTATCCAAAATATGACCTTTATCGTTATCATCTTTAGGAATAATAGTACTTTGTTGATATTGCAACTATCATATTGTTATTCGAATCTTAACACTATAGTTGACCTTAGTCTTTAAAAGAAGAAGAAGAAGATGTTAAGGTTCTAGCACTATAAGCATTAGCGTTACTATTATTAGTTTTATTATTATTATTATCACTATTTTACTATAGTTAGCATGAATACTATTATTATAAGAATAGAGCTAACGAGTCTAATAATATAAGTGTAACAATAAATATTAAAAATAAACATATTTTGACTAGTAATATTTAGTATACTAATTTTAAGGTAAAAACCCTAGTTTTCGTATAATACTCTCTTTAATAATAATAATCCTAATATTAAACTAGAATAAGGGATGATGGTATTTTTGAGGGAAACTAATACTTAGTATTTTCCCTTTTATAGGTGAACCTAACCAAAACCCTAAGGAGTTATAGGAGCGTGCTCCAAGCCTGGCGTCGCTTTAGGTAAGGACGAAGCTAAGGCCCTTGTGTGATGTGTGACCTGTATGCTTTGGATGTTGTATATGCCATGCTATGTCGTGTATTATATGATTGTGGATAACTTGTCTTATGTGTAGCGCAGCTTGGAGTTGAGGTATGTTTGTATGTGCTCCCTATAACATGAGCATGATATGTATATATATGTATGATGTGATATGATATGGCCCTCTAGGACATGCATGTTAGGACAACTAATAATATGAATTGGGAATATAAGGATAACAAGAAATAAATGGGAAGTGAGTTCACTAAGGGGGATATGAGGTTGACCTAAGTACCTCATGATCTATGAGAGAAAATTTAAGAGGGAGGAATGACCAGAATAAATGAGAGATGGGAACCATGCATGGGAGTCTTAAAATTTGCATGGGGACTTGGGGTGTTTACATGGGATGGCTAAAGCTTGCATGGGGGTGAATCCTACGTGAGAAAAGTTGATTTAGGGTATAATTAAGAGAATAGGAGAGTTGTGGAGTGATTGGAGACTTGGGATGAAAAATAGTACGTAGGTTGGTGCAAGGGTGTATAAGGGACCCGATTAGGGTTTTTGGGAGAAAGTGGAAATTTGGGAAGTACAAAGGTGGGAATGATTAAGGAAGGGTGGAGTATGGGTTAAGAGTGAGAATTCATTTATATTAAAGATGAATATGGGTTTTCCACGTGAAAGAAGAGACTTTGGGATGAAAAGAGAGAGGTTACTTGTGGGAGAAGTAAGACACTAGGGTTTGATGTGGCCAACTAGGGTTTTGCCGGTCACATGCGAAGTCGAGAGGTAAAATGATACGCCTTGGGGTTTGACCTAATAAGGATGAGATGTGGGGCGAGGAACAAGTAATGGTAGAGTGAGTGAGAAGGAGTTGGGCCACATAGGTCCAATTAGGGTTTCCAAGGGGAAAACCCTAGAGGGTGAGAATAGGCGAGGTCGATGTCATAAGGTGTTGGGCTTAACCTATACTCTCAGGAGTTGGTCTTTCATTATGTATGAGTGTAAGGGGGAATGGATGTCGGGGCGTGATAAGGGGTGTAGTAGTCTCAAAATATGGGACGGACCCTCTTGAGAGAAAAGAAGTAGAACATCGATGACATGCATGTCAAGGGTGGAACGTTATCTAATAAGACACGGATAAGATACTAATCACTTAAAGTGGAAGATTGTTGAGCCGAGCCCAGACCGGTCCACCGGCGAATAATAGTGGCTAGGAGCCGGGGTGCCCTGGAGACCGTGCCACCGACGAATAATAGTGGTCAGGAGCGTTTTGCCCTGTATGATTTTCGGTCCACCGGCTATAATAGTGGGGGTTTCGTGTTCAACATACCAAAGTAAGTAAGCTAAGCTATAGGAAATACACTAAGTACTTACAGCGAAACACCATGTGGGTCGGGGCCAGACCGGTCCACCGACAAATAATAGTGGCCAGGAGCGTTCTGCCCTGGAGACCGGTCCACCGACAAATAATAGTGGTCAGGAGTGTTCTGCCCTGAGTGTATGTATTCCGGTCCACTGGCTATAATAGTGGGGTTCCCGCACTCATTTGGACTATTAAAGAATATGTGTGGAATGAACATATTATTAAGGAGAATAAAGAATAAGTCACTGGGAAAGTAACCAGGCCTTATCATGTGTGTTATTGTATGTTGCCTATGTGCTTATCCTTGTGTCATGTGTGCTATGTGTTGGACTTAGCACGTCTGTTACCTTACTCAGTACGTAGCGTACTGATCACCCGTTTGATGGGTGCTGCTCATTCCCACGAGCAGAAGTCCCCTATGAACTTGTGCAGGTAGGAGATGATGTCTTCGATACTTACGATACCTACGAGGCATCGTGTGGGGCAGAGTGTTGAGCCTAACCTGACCTGGGGATCAAGAGCAATTTGGCCGGACTCTATTGCTGTCATCGGTTTTCGTATTTCCATATTTAGCTGTATTTTGTACTACGCTTCACGTTTTGGAAATCGTACTCTTGAGTTGTAATCCTAATTCGTATTTTAACTGCTGTTTGACTGATTTTCGTTAATGGTTCATGTTGAATGTTGAATGTCGACCCATTTTTTGGTGTTTCGCACTTAATGTTGATCGGATTTAGCCTTAGCACTTAGTACTGGAATGGTAGGAGTGAACCAGTCTGGTACTAAGTGTGGCGGTAACCCCCCCGAGTTTACAGTTTTATCCTTCGCTTCCGCTAAACCTTTTTGATTTAAACAAAATTTTTCAGTAGTAAATTTGGGGGTGTTACATTTGTATTATAGTTCATTTGGACCCAATATAGTCATGTTTTATAAACCCTAACGTTTATTATCTTTATGTTATCTATTTTGCACACTCTATTCATTGTGATTTTTTTTGTTTGATACTAAGCCTCGTATCTAACATAGGATGAATGATAGGAAATCCATCAAATGTTAGGTATGGAGGTAATACCATATTTTTCCTTATAAGTATTTTGGTATTTTTTTATTTCACAAATATTTTAAAACAAAATTTCTTTATAGTGAAAAATAAGGGTTTTACAATGGAAAGAGGGTTGTTATGTAAGTTATGAGCATTATATAATATTGCTTGGTTAATCTATGTGTTGAGCCCTAGCATGTTGGAAAAATATTTTATTTTGTTTTAGTTATGAAGTGTAAAAATATATAAATGTTATCATGATGGAATATGTTGAAGGTTGGAAGTTGATAACATTGAAACTATTAGGATTTTGGTAACATGTTGGGTAGTTCTTGATATCAAGGGTACCCGAGTCTTTTTAAGTGTTTTGTGGGAAAATAAATATGGTATAGTAATCCTTGAAAGCTTTTCAACTTATTTCATGTATAATATGTTAGAGTGTTGGTTAAGTATAGTACAAGTTACATGAGAAAATTGTTTAAGGTGTTAAGTAAGATAGGGGTACTTTGGCCAGTTTTGGTTAAATATGGAATGTTGGTATTTTTAAAATAATATTTGATTGAAATATGCTAATTATGTTATATATAATGTTTAGGATTAAATTATGAGTAGTATAGGCTTGACCAAATGTGAACATGACCTAATTTGGGAATAGTAATCCTAGGGGCATACTTGTTGTCACATTTGCAAGATGTTAGAGTTGTATCTTGATTTTTGGATAAGTTGTTAACAATGATATTTTAGGATGTTGCGTTAAATTTTGTGCTTAGGTAAGTTTTATGAAAAAAGTTACACTTTTCTTGAGAAATTAGGGCTTTATAGGGGCATTGTAGTTCTTCCCCTTAAGAAATAACCCAACTATCGCCTATTTATGTTTTATGTGCCTTAAATATTTGTGATAAGCTTGCATGATAATTGTAACACCCCAAAATTCACCCCTTTTTTTTTTTAAAAAAAGCGGAAGCAATTAAATTAGAAACACTGAAAACCTGTGAATTCTGGGGATGTTACCGCCACACTTAGTACCAGACCGGTTCACTCCTACCGTTCCAGTACCAAGTGCTAAGGCTAAGAGAACAGCTCATAAAAAATCCAAATTCTTAAATACAGTAATTCAGAACGTATAAGTATTTATTCAATTCAAAATACGAAGGTAGTTTTTCAGGGAAAAGAAATAACTAAAATCATAAAATTGTTTACGAGGTTTCCAACATAATTAAAAGAAACTGGAAATGAAATCTCGATGGAAAACCAGCCACTCCACTCTGAAACAGATTCGGTCCGATCATCACTCAGCCCCACCTGATGTCCCATAGACATCTATCGCATCAAAATAAACATCTCCTACCTGCAGCAAGTCAGATGGGCCTTCTACTCGTGGGAATGAGCAGCACCCATGAAAAGGGTGATCAGTACGCTACGTACTGAGTAAGGTAACCGAATACTAAGGCCAACACATTCACACATCAAATCACACAGATAGTAGACATCATAAAATTCCAACTACACATGTGAAACATCAAAGCATATAATGAAATCCATAGTATAATATCAACAAGTCCACATATCAGGTCCAAAAAGATCTGGATTAATGGTTTAGTCTTTCTTTCATCGTAAGTCGATACACGTCATGCTATTTAGTCAATCCATGCGAGTACAGGAACACCCCACTATTATAACCGGTGGGCCGGTCACACATAGAGCATCATGCCCTAACCACTATTATTACCGGTGGATCGGTCACACATAGGGTACAACCCTAACCACTATTCCTGACCGGTGGATCGGTCTGGTTCCTGCTCGCATGGTGTTCCACTGTAAGTAATTAGTATCTTTTAAGAGCTTTAACGATTCTGGTTTGTGTTTATTGAGCTCGAGTCACCCCACTATTTTTACCGGTGGGCCGGTCACATATAGGTCCTCATGTCCTAACCACTATTATTACCGGTGGATCGGTCGCACATAGGGTAAAACCCTAACCACTATTCCTGACCGGTGGATCGGTCTGGACTCGGCTCAATAATCTTCCACTTTAAAAGATTAGTGTCTTAAATATTTTATTCATAAATATTTACCATGCACATACATTTGCCCATTCATGCATGACTAAACCCATGTAAACCACACCTCCATGTAACCCTAGCTCCCATGCAAACTCTAACTCCACGTAACTACACTTACATGCAAACCCTAGCTCCCATGCAAACCCTAACTCCACGTAAACATACTTCCATACAAACCATAATACTATACCATATTACGCAAAACCAATACCCATACCATAACATGCAAAACCAACACCCATACCATATCATGCAACACCAATACCCATACCATAACATGCAAAACCAATACCCATACCATATTATGCAAAACCCTAACACCATACCCCACTTTATGTAAAACCCTAACACCATACCATCTCATGCAAAACCCTATCACCACATTGTTACACTACCCATCATTATTTTACAACCCTAACATGCATGTCTTAAGGCCACATTGCATATCATCACTTACAAATAAAACACATCCCATATAACAACCCAAGATCATACATGAACTCCACATCATATCATATACAACATAATTAATGATGATAACATAGAATACATGGAATATGCAACACATAATACATATAGACATACAATGGCCTTAGTAAACCCTTACCTAAAATTTCACCGGTCTTGGAGCAAGTTCCTATACCACTTGAAGGCTTGGGTTGGGCTTACCTACTATGAAAAAAATACTAGGATTAGGTTTTCTCTTAAGAATGCTATTATTTCTAACTTATCCCAAGACCTTATTTTTAATTAAAAATTATTATATTAAAATTAATAATGAACTTCAAAACAAAAAGGTGATATAAGGGTTTCTACCCTTCACCAAAATAATAGTATAAAGATAAAATAATACTAATAATAATAATAATGATAATGATAATGACTAAATGTTATAATAAAGGTAATATTACTAATGGTTAATAAAAGTAGACTTCAAAATTCTAAAACACCAAAGTGTGAATATTAATATAGCAATAGGGTCTCATATTTTTCCAGAATAAATAATAACATAATAATAGTAATTATTCTAATAATTATAATATTAATAATAATAATAATAATGATGATGATAATAATCATAAAATAATTAAATTAATAACTTAAAATTCGAAACTAATAATAAAATTATTTTATTACTACTTCCTACCCTGCAAGTAAAATTTAGTATAACTATTATATTAAATAATAATATTATTGTTAGCAAAGAAATAATTATTATAATCCATTAAATACAAATAACTAAAATAATAACATAATAATTTACAATAAATAGGAAAAAAGGGTTAAGATGGTCTAGGGTTTCACCTTGAGTTGGCAGGAAGTGGCGGCACCGGCGGTGGTGCACGGCGGTGGCCGGAAAATGGGTCTAAGAGTGAAAAGATGAAGCACAAGAGAGGAATAGCAAGGGAAAAATTAGAATAAGGTTATGGTTCGGTAGAGGAGGATTATATGGAGTTTTTGGGTGGTTTAGATGGCAGTGGAAGTGGCGGAAACGGCGGCGGACGGCGACTTAAGGGTTTCGGGATAAAAAATTCAGGCGAGACAGGCAGTCAATTTGGCACGGCTATGGAGGCCCGTGCAAGAAGAATCGAGAGGTGAAAATGGTTTAGTTAATTAGAGTGACTTTTAGGGAAGAAAATCAAATGTTTCGGTGGCGCTGAGGTTGGCTAACGGTGGAGAAATCGGCGTCTAAAGTCTCGGTGGTGGCAGCCTTCGTCGAGGGTTTTCGGGGAAGAAAATCTTCCACAACTCCTACCACGAGGCTATTTATAGATTGAAGATGGTATAATAGGGTTTTGGGGGTTGGTAGGAAGCTAGAGGGTGCGAGAATTTGGGCAGCCGGTGGCGGAAAACGATCGGGTATCGTTTGGTATATTTCGGAATTTCGCGAGGCTGGGGAGAGGAAACGGGCGAGATTTAACGCCGAATAATTATGCAAATTTATTTCTGGAGTTAAGAGGAAGACAATGAGGCAAGAAACGGCCGGTATTAATCACCGTATCCGGAAATGCCATTGACGGGGTCGAAAGGTGCAGCAGCGTCGACGGAGGAGGAAGGAGGAAGAAGGAAGAAGGAAAGGAGGCGGACTGGTCGGCCGGGGAAAAGAAAAGAAAAGGGGAGAACCGGGCGGTTCGCGCGCCGGTTAGGCCCTCACTTATCGACACGCAGCATCTCGACATTAAATCGTCCAAAACGACGCGTCTGGGAGCACGCAGGAAGAAGGCCAGCGACGCTGGGCCGCGGGAGAAGAAGAAGGAGAAAAAGAAGAGGATTGGGCCGCGCCAGGCCCAATCGGCGGAAGAAGGAGGAAGAAAGAAAAGAAAGAAAAGGAGAAAGGAAAAAGAAAGAGGAAAAAGGAAAAAGGAAGAAAATAAGGATTTGGGTTTAAATAAATTAATTAGAATATTTTGGGTATTTAATATAAAATATTTGAATAAAATAATATTTAAATCCCTTTTTAGGCTAAATTAGGATTTTTAAAAGATTTTCCATAAATTCCATTTTAATTAGCAAAACCCCCTAATTTTCTTCCATTAAATTATTTACAAAATTAACATTAATTTAAAACTATTTTCTCCTCATTATTTTAAATAAAATAATTTATTTAGTTAATTTCTAAAATAAAATCCTTAAATAGCTAAAATACCCAATTTCTCTTAATTAACATACTTATAAATTTAATCTTGATTTTTCCTAATTAAATTCCTTTTATTTTAAATTAAATAATTAATTTTATTAATTTTATTATAAGAAAACCTCATTTAAATATAATATTTAAGATTAGAATTTTTCGGGGTATTTCATTACTACCCCCTTAAAAACAGACTTCGCCCCCGAAGTCTCCGAAAGCGCCTAGGGTTAGAGCTAAGGTATTCTAACTCCTAGAATAACGCATTATTAACTATACTTAAATCAACTACCCCCTTAGGGACAAACTGGATAAAATAAAAAAATTAACCTGAAGCGAAAAGTTCCGGATATGCGCTCACATATCTTTCTCGGTCTTCCAAGCAGCTTCCTCAGTTCCATTTCCAAACAGATCTACTAGAAATTCTACCGCTCCTATATCTAAGGCCATATCAGAAAACCTCCGACTAAACTCCACCTTATCTCTCGACGGAAGCATATTAGATAATTCTATTCTAGAAGATGATGACAACTAGCTCTAGCAGCACACACATAAGATATGGAAGGCAACGTAGCACCCGAATCAAATAGCCCTTATGCTAGCAATAAAAAAAATGGTGGACATACCGGTGATGACATCTAGCTGTCGATCCGCCTCGGCCTGACTAATGACGTTCAGGCGCCCTCCTGACTGACCTCCATTTTGAGGGTGTGGCCTTGATCCTTGTGGTTTTTCCCCCGCCTCTCGGGTTGGGGCACCAGATGGAGCAAGTGCTCTCTGATAGTACTGCTGAGATACGTCCTGACGGTGCTGCTGATAGGCTTGTTGTTGAGGTATCAATGCTCCTCCCTGTTGAGATGGTTGATCTTGATTATACTGGAAATGAGGTGGCTTCCAACACTCTGCTGCCTTGTGTCCCAGCTTCCCACAATTTAAGCAGTTAATTAACTTGCCGACACAGTTCCTTCCTGGATGGACCCGACTACACTTCCTGCATACTAGACCTCGTGGGGGTCCTTGATCTCCGTTACGATCTCTCGGTGGGGGCCTCCTGGAATCTCCGAACCCAGGCTGAGTTCTACTTCCCGAACTCTGTACCTCGGGCTTCCTCTTCCCAAGGATGGCAGCCTGCTCGTGGACCAACGTGTCTGCAATGCAAGCACGCTCATAAAGGGATGCTAAGTCGGTGAAAGGCACTGCACCCATCATACGACGGATGCTGAAGTTCAGTCCTTGCTCAAATTGGAACACCACTGTGGACTCGTTGGCGGCAATTCCTGGAGCAAACCGGAGCAGTTCTATGAAGCGGGCATAATATTGGCGGATGGTCTTCGGTCCTTGCGTCAGCTGCATAAACTCCCGAAGCTTGTCCCTCCTAAGACTCTCGGGATAGAATCTGATACGGAGGGCGGTCTTAAATGCCTCCCAGGTAGCTGGAGGACCTTCTCTGGCATGAAACTCCTCCCACCAGGCGTCTGCTACACCTCGGAGGAAGAATGCTGCAATGCTGGGCCGTCAGTTGAGTGGGCAATTCACAGCCTCAAAGGTGCGGTCTAGATCACGGATCCACCCCTCTAAAACCACCGGGTCCTCCTCCCCGGAATACGTCGGAGGGTGATGTCCCGTAACCCTCCCAAGCCAATCTTTCTCAACGCTTTGAGCGCGATGGGTGAACTCTAGGAAGGCGGTGACGGCCTCCTCCAAACGCTTAATTCTCCCGTTATTTGCCATCTAGCTAAACAGAAACAACTCTTAGAAAAGAAATAACCAATTTTAAAGTTATTGACAAGATTTTCTACTCCTTAGGAAGGCTATAATCTACCCTTATACTCCTCACCGTGGCTGGGCTCCAAAACTTAAAATAGAAAGAGTTTTTAGTTAGGGTGGAAATTCTTTTCAAAATTCAATACCAACTTGTGGTATCAGCTTAAAGAAAAATTTAAACACAAAGGAGCTTGGTTGAAATCAACTTCGATACCATCTTGTGGTATCAACTTAAAGGTTTAAAAGCGGAAGAGCATGGTCGAAACCTGCTCTGATACCAACTTGTAACACCCCAAAATTCACCCCTTTTTTTTAAAAAAAAAAAGCGGAAGCAATTAAATTAGAAACACTGAAAACCTGTGAATTCTGGGGATGTTACCGCCACACTTAGTACCAGACCGGTTCACTCCTACCGTTCCAGTACCAAGTGCTAAGGCTAAGAGAACAGCTCATAAAAAATCCAAATTCTTAAATACAGTAATTCAGAATGTATAAGTATTTATTCAATTCAAAATACGAAGGTAGTTTTTCAGGGAAAAGAAATAACTAAAATCATAAAATTGTTTACGAGGTTTCCAACATAATTAAAAGAAACTGGAAATGAAATCTCGATGGAAAACCAGCCACTCCACTCTGAAACAGATTCGGTCCGATCATCACTCAGCCCCACCTGATGTCCCATAGACATCTATCGCATCAAAATAAACATCTCCTACCTGCAGCAAGTCAGATGGGCCTTCTACTCGTGGGAATGAGCAGCACCCATGAAAAGGGTGATCAGTACGCTACGTACTGAGTAAGGTAACCGAATACTAAGGCCAACACATTCACACATCAAATCACACAGATAATAGACATCATAAAATTCCAACTACACATGTGAAACATCAAAGCATATAATGAAATCCATAGTATAATATCAACAAGTCCACATATCAGGTCCAAAAAGATCTGGATTAATGGTTTAGTCTTTCTTTCATCGTAAGTCGATACACGTCATGCTATTTAGTCAATCCATGCGAGTACAGGAACACCCCACTATTATAATCGGTGGGTCGGTCACACATAGAGCATCATGCCCTAACCACTATTATTACCGGTGGATCGGTCACACATAGGGTACAACCCTAACCACTATTCCTGACCGGTGGATCGGTCTGGTTCCTGCTCGCATGGTGTTCCACTGTAAGTAATTAGTATCTTTTAAGAGCTTTAACGATTCTGGTTTGTGTTTATTGAGCTCGAGTCACCCCACTATTTTTACCGGTGGGCCGGTCACATATAGGACCTCATGTACTAACCACTATTATTACCGGTGGATCGGTCGCACATAGGGTAAAACCCTAACCACTATTCCTGACCAGTGGATCGGTCTGGACTCAGCTCAATAATCTTCCACTTTAAAAGATTAGTGTCTTAAATATTTTATTCATAAATATTTACCATGCACATACATTTTCCCATTCATGCATGACTAAACCCATGTAAACCACACCTCCATGTAACCCTAGCTCCCATGCAAACTCTAACTCCACGTAACTACACTTACATGCAAACCCTAGCTCCCATGCAAACCCTAACTCCACGTAAACATACTTCCATGCAAACCATAATACCATACCATATTACGCAAAACCAATACCCATACCATAACATGCAAAACCAACACCCATACCATATCATGCAACACCAATACCCATACCATAACATGCAAAACCAATACCCATACCATATTATGCAAAACCCTAACACCATACCCCATTTTATGTAAAACCCTAACACCATACCATCTCATGCAAAACCCTATCACCACATTGTTACACTACCCATCATTATTTTACAACCCTAACATGCATGTCTTAAGGCCACATTGCATATCATCACTTACAAATAAAACACATCCCATATAACAACCCAAGATCATACATGAACTCCACATCATATCATATACAACATAATTAATGATGATAACATAGAATACATGGCATATGCAACACATAATACATATAGACATACAATGGCCTTAGTAAACCCTTACCTAAAATTTCACCGGTCTTGGAGCAAGTTCCTATACCACTTGAAGGCTTGGGTTGGGCTTACCTACTATGAAAAAAATACTAGGATTAGGTTTTCTCTTAAGAATGCTATTATTTCTAACTTATCCCAAGACCTTATTTTTAATTAAAAATTATTATATTAAAATTAATAATGAACTTCAAAACAAAAAGGTGATATAAGGGTTTCTACCCTTCACCAAAATAATAGTATAAAGATAAAATAATACTAATAATAATAATAATGATAATGATAATGACTAAATGTTATAATAAAGGTAATATTACTAATGGTTAATAAAAGTAGACTTCAAAATTCTAAAACACCAAAGTGTGAATATTAATATAGCAATAGGGTCTCATATTTTTCCAGAATAAATAATAACATAATAATAGTAATTATTCTAATAATTATAATATTAATAATAATAATAATAATGATGATGATAATAATCATAAAATAATTAAATTAATAACTTAAAATTCGAAACTAATAATAAAATTATTTTATTACTACTTCCTACCCTGCAAGTAAAATTTAGTATAACTATTATATTAAATAATAATATTATTGTTAGCAAAGAAATAATTATTATAATCCATTAAATACAAATAACTAAAATAATAACATAATAATTTACAATAAATAGGAAAAAAGGGTTAAGATGGTCTAGGGTTTCACCTTGAGTTGGCAGGAAGTGGCGGCACCGGCGGTGGTGCACGGCGGTGGCCGGAAAATGGGTCTAAGAGTGAAAAGATGAAGCACAAGAGAGGAATAGCAAGGGAAAAATTAGAATAAGTTTATGGTTCGGTAGAGGTGGATTATATGGAGTTTTTGGGTGGTTCAGATGGCAGTGGAAGTGGCGGAAACGGCGGCGGACGGCGACTTAAGGGTTTCGGGATAAAAAATTCAGGCGAGACAGGCAGTCAATTTGGCACGGCTATGGAGGCCCGTGCAAGAAGAATCGAGAGGTGAAAATGGTTTAGTTAATTAGAGTGACTTTCAGGGAAGAAAATCAAATGTTTCGGTGGCGCTGAGGTTGGCTAACGGTGGAGAAATCGGCGTCTAAAGTCTCGGTGGTGGCAGCCTTCGTCGAGGGTTTTCGGGGAAGAAAATCTTCCACAACTCCTACCACGAGGCTATTTATAGATTGAAGATGGTATAATAGGGTTTTGGGGGTTGGCAGGAAGCTAGAGGGTGCGAGAATTTGGGCAGCCGGCGGCGGAAAACGATCGGGTATCGTTTGGTATATTTCGAAATTTCGCGAGGCTGGGGAGAGGAAACGGGCGAGATTTAACGCCGAATAATTATGCAAATTTATTTCTGGAGTTAAGAGGAAGACAATGAGGCAAGAAACGGCCGGTATTAATCACCGTATCCGGAAATGCCATTGACGGGGTCGAAAGGTGCAGCAGCGTCGACGGAGGAGGAAGGAGGAAGAAGGAAGAAGGAAAGGAGGCGGACCGGTCGGCCGGGGAAAAGAAAAGAAAAGGGGAGAACCGGGCGGTTCGCGCGCCGGTTAGGCCCTCACTTATCGACACGCAGCATCTCGACATTAAATCGTCCAAAACGACGCGTCTGGGAGCACGCAGGAAGAAGGCCAGCGACGCTGGGCCGCGGGAGAAGAAGAAGGAGAAAAAGAAGAGGATTGGGCCGCGCCAGGCCCAATCGGCGGAAGAAGGAGGAAGAAAGAAAAGAAAGAAAAGGGGAAAGGAAAAAGAAAGAGGAAAAAGGAAAAAGGAAGAAAATAAGGATTTGGGTTTAAATAAATTAATTAGAATATTTTGGGTATTTAATATAAAATATTTGAATAAAATAATATTTAAATCCCTTTTTAGGCTAAATTAGGATTTTTAAAAGATTTTCCATAAAATCCATTTTAATTAGCAAAACCCCCCTAATTTTCTTCCATTAAATTATTTACAAAATTAACATTAATTTAAAACTATTTTCTCCTCATTATTTTAAATAAAATAATTTATTTAGTTAATTTCTAAAATACAATCCTTAATTAGCTAAAATACCCAATTTCTCTTAATTAACATACTTATAAATTTATTCTTGATTTTTCCTAATTAAATTCCTTTTATTTTAAATTAAATAATTAATTTAATTAATTTTATTATAAGAAAACCTCATTTAAATATAATATTTAAGATTAGAATTTTTCGGGGCATTTCAATAATATCAAGATAAATAACATTCTAATAGAATAGTTATATTCAAATTAAAAGATCGTATGAGTCGGGATCACGTTATACTAGTTTGTTCCATTGGATGAGAGCATTAGCTATAAACATTATGCACTAAAAGTTGCACCACTTTGTTTCACTTAATGACAATAGTGGTTGGGAGTGTTATTCCCTAATATTTATACCAATATGTTCAATTGGACGAGAATAGTGGCTCAAAGTGTTTTGCTCTAGAAGTTGTACCAGCCCATTCCATTAAACAAGAATAGTGGCTAAAAGCATTTTGTCCTAGGAGTTGTTCCTATCTATTCCACCAAACAAGAATAATGGGATCCTGAACTCAACATAATTATGTAAATTGATTTTTGTATACCTAGAATGAGACTTTGGGCTGGTTCATCTCTTGAGCATTCTTATGATATTAATGTGCATGTTTAATCCTTGTATGTGACCTCATACCTGTTATTTGTCCCTTTTCTATGATTTTATTGTAATATTACTTAGTACATAAATGTTGACTATCCTTTTCAAGGATGTTGCTTATTCTCACGAGCGTATGACCTAGGGTTTGATGTGTAGGTTACCAAGGATTGCCTTGATAATTTTGTTGCTTATAATACACTTTTTATGGATGAGTGAGTTTATCCATTAGGGTTTGGGCGTAGAGTTGGCATTATCTAGTATTTAGGTTTTATCTAGATACCATTTGGACTCTTAGTTCTATTGGATCCTTTTTTATTGTATTTTTCTTATGTACTTGGAGTTTAATCTTCAAAATTTTATATAAGTTTATGTAAAAATTTATCATTATATTCTTATCTTATTTTGAATTGTAAATGTTATACCTTGTATTCGATATGAGGATGGTACGATAAGCTAGACTCATGTTAAGTATGGTGTTAATACCTAATCACTTTAATATAGCACTTCCACACAAAAAATCCCATTTTGATTTTTACTTCCACATTGTACTTCCAAAATGAAAATTTTAAGTTGAGAAAAATGGGTTGTTTTAAATTGGTATTAGAGCTTTCGGATTCTGAAAATCATATTTTATTTTTGAGATTTGGTTTTTACAATCCTTTTTTTTAATTTAAAGGAAAAGCATTCTCTGTGACTTGAGAAAAGCCCAAATTAGCCTTGTGAGGATTGTGAGTTATTTTTCCTTATCTTTGGTATTATGGTTTGAATAATAAGAGTGCAACTGTTATGTGTTGTTGAGTATGATGGTCGATATTGTCAATTGAGGTTTAGTTTGATCTTATATGGTAATTGTTGTTTTTTTTTGGAAGTCCTCAAATATCTTTTAAGGGGAGAGTACCCCTAGTTGATATGCCTAATTTTTTGCATTAATATAATTTTTTTGTAAGGGGATATGGTGCAGAGGTATGTTGAGGTTGGAGTAGAGATGGAATTGGTGGGATCATATAAAGGATAATCTTTATCATTGTTAGATCTTTAGAAATGGTGTCAGGTACATATTGAATGATGCTTCCTTGGCTTCCTTTGGCAGTCATGCCCTATTAACATAGGTCGATACCTCAACATCTACTTATACTATTCTTATTTTTGGACTCGATAAAGTTATGGTCATTTTCTACTGACAATAGACATTAGATAGATCAATTAACTCAAATAGTGACATAGGGATCTAGATGTACACCTCCTTTTTCACCAACCCAACCTTAGTTGGATTAGCCTCCTCTGGATCAGTCCTAGGATCAACTCGTTGATGAGGATATAGATTAGGGTTATTTTGACATATTATGTTACATGTATAAAAAACTAATTAATTTACTTATTTTGATTATTTAATATTCATAAACATTTCTATTTTGATATTTCAATTTACATATGATATTATCTATTTGTGAGTAATTTTACATCATTAATAGTAATTTAATAATAAAAAAAGCTTATTAGAGATGACTAAAAATATAAAGGTTATCACCAATTATTTTAAAGAATAAAATTTAAAATGTATGTGGTCACTATTATGGCAAAAAATAAATGACCTAAAGTCAAACACAATTGAATATTTGTTGCTTTGTCTCTTATTCTTTTTTCTTTCTTCCTCGCAACGAAGAAATGACAACAACATGTCATTGCTAATAGTTATTGGCAATGATAATTGAACTTATAGTGATTACTAAAACACCTTTTTTTTAGTGACTTGTCTTAACCATATTTAGTTTTCTTAATAGTAAAACAGGTAATATTATAAAACAAAATCAAGAGCATGCGGGTGTCATTATTATCGACTCTTTTCTCACTTTCTAAGGAGGGTATGGAAGACTAATCTTTTGCCTTCGCTTCGGGGAGGGGGGCACACCAACTCTAACCAAGCCAGCAATAAAATCAACGTAGACAAGTTGTTGACACTTGATATATCGCAATTGAATGTAGTTGGAAACCCTCCATTAAAGCTCGAAATAAGCTAGGCCCAAGGTTCGACGGAACGGTCACAATTACGTCTTACCTCTCTCTGCGATTACGAATTCAAGTAGTTTGAAATTCCGAGACTTTGGGTATTGAAATCTACACCCGGCCTCGATCATATCAACTTGTCATATCAACGCTCATCTATCGATGGGGCAACACTATACACATCAAAGTAAGGCCAGCGGCCATCGATGGGGTATGCCTAGAGACGCAGCAACCCGAAGACAACAAGGAGCTCAGAGAATAGGGATATATTGGCAATAGCAGACAGTAAGACGCACCCAGGAGACTTTCACGATCTTTGTAGATAACTTGAAGAAGGGGACTCAGGAGAAGGAAGTGAAGGAGATTTTTGACGAATTTGGAAGAGTTGCGGACTGCTATATAAGTAGGAAGGAAAGGAAGTTCTCGAACCTTCACTTTGGTTTCATCAGATTCCTAAAGGAGGACGAAGCGGTAGAAGCTATCAGGAAGACGAACGGCATGCTGCTGCATGGGATTAAGCTTCACGTTAAAAGGGCTAGATTTGACAAAGGAGAGGAGAAGGAGGCACAGAGACAGAACCACAACCATGCAAAAGGGGGAGATGGCGTGGACAGGAAGAAGGAAGTGGCACGCAGAGATGCTAGATCTTATGCAGAGGTAACCAGAGGGACCACGCTTCAAGAACCAAGTTTGGTTCCAAGCGGGAGGGTGATACAATGCATACTAAAGGAAGACATCCTTGACTGTCTGGAAAGGAGCCTAATTGCCGAAAGTTATCAGCCTTGCAACCCGATCTTTGTCGCGGAGGAGTTGATGCGAAACTGGACAACTATATGCAAGGTTAGTGACTTTGGGAGGTACCGATTCCTCCTCACGTTCGAATCAAAAGAAGAAAGCACACGGGCTCTGTAGGAAGACAGCATGCTACATGATCACTTCCCGATAGTGAGACGATGGAGGTCAGAGGATGCTTGTACTAAAAGAAGGACGTGGGTAGAGTTAAGAGGGATCCCGGCGTGTGCTTGGAGCACCGAAGTCTTCCAGGAAATCATCCAACCCTGGGGAACGATGATCTGCTGCGATTCGGATACGGATGGAAGCCTGTCCATGGAGTCAGCCAAGGTTTTGGTGGATACCGAATCCCTGGAGGACATAAGAGACAGGGTGATCATTAAGGTGAATGGCCAGGGCTTCGACGTTATCCTCCAAGAGGTAGGCAGTAATTACCTCCCATGGCGGAACGGCAGCATGAAGGGCAAACAATTGCAGGCGAAGTCAAGCTCGGCAATGGCGGAAGGTGAAGAGTCAGCTGGGACGTCTCGAAAGACGGCAGTGGCTGAGTCAGATCTTCGGGCGAATGAGGATAGAGAGAGCACATGGGGGGAGGTGAGGGCAGACGACGTGGACGTAGATTACAAGGAAGGAAGACAGAAGGTTCAACCGGTGTGAGGTTTCGAAGAGGAGTTTATTAACTCAATGCACACGCCAAATGCATGGGAAATAGGGAGGAAGGTAACGGCTGGATTTGAAGAGTCACGAGAAGGATGCATGGATATCGAAGCAGCCGTTGACACGAGAGGTGAGAGGGCTGAAGATTCGACTTCCGAAGAGACAAAAGAAGCCGGGGTGAAGTACAGTTTGGTAGAGGAAGAGGAAATAATGCAGAGCCGGGATGAGGTGCGTGGCCAAGGAAAATCTTCGGAACTCAACCCACCGCCGGGTTTTGATACAGCCCACGTTTTCAGGCCTGTTACGCTACAGGTCGAAGGTGCCGATGCAGCAGGAACAAAGGGAAGAGGCTCGTCGAGGGAGAGGGGTATATTGGAAGAAGAAGAAAAGGAGGAGGGAGAGGCTATAAGGGAAGCGGAAGAAGCTTGGAAGATAGGGAAGAGGCTGGGTCTATCTTCTAATGATGAACTAGCTTGTGTTAAGAACATAACAACGGTAAGGAGAAGCCAAAGAGTTGCTAGGAGGCGTGAGTGTTAGCGACTCATTTTCCGTCATCATAGAAGGGGGGGTTTATTGAATTGTTGGTTATGGTTATTATAAGTTGGAACGTTAGGGGGATAAAAGCCCATGGCAAGATCTCTAGCATTCGATCTCTTATAGCTAGGGAGAAGCCTTGGATCTTGGGTTTGGTGGAGACTAAGCATGACTTGGTCTCGGAAGGGTGGAAAAGGAGGATTTGGGGCAGCACTGATGTTGGATGGGAGGAGGTCGCGGCAGCGGGGAGAAGTGGAGGCTTGATCTGCGCCTGGGATACGGGAAAATGGAAGGTGGAGAATGTCAAGTCTGGGAACCGATGGATTCTGCTTGAAGGTACTCTTCTCCAGTTTAATTTCGATTGTGCAGTGTTACTTTTATATTGCTTTTCTGAGGGTCGTGCTAGGGATCATTTGTATGAAGAAGTGTGGAGTGAAATCGAGATGGTTCACAGACCTTTTTTAGTCATGGGGGATTACAATGAGGTCAGATTTCCTAGGGAGAGAAAAGGGGGCACAATTGAAACGCGTAGCATGAGGTCCTTTAATGAATGGATTGATAAATTGGGTCTTATCGACATAAAACCAGAGAACATAGAATTCACGTGGCATAGATCGGGATCGGCGAGTTTGCTTGATAGGTTCCTTATTGACCAAGAGTGGATTGCTCAATTTCCCCATCTGAGTTGTGTGGGGATGCGGAGGTCGCTGTCTGATCATAACCCGATCCGTTTGGTACTGAGTCCCACTACGGGGGGCCCTAAACCGTTCAGAGCCTGGGATATGTGGTTCACTCATCTGAAGTTCATAAATTTTGTGGTTGAATGCTGGGGAAAACTGGGAGAGCTCCCCTGCCATGAAAAGCTCAAGTTGATCAAAGAACCGCTCAGAGTTTGGAATAAGACAGAGTTCGGGAATTTTGAAGAAAGAATCACGGCTCTAGAAACAGAGATGCAGAAGTTGGATGTTACGATCACTAGAAATCCTGTTTCGGAAGTGACTCTAGCTAGAAGAGTGGCGTTACAGAAGCAGCTTTGGTTGTGGCATAAAAGAAGAGAAAGTTATTGGCATCAAGTATCAAGAGTACGGGGATTCAAGGAAAAAGACAAGAACACAAAGTATTTCCATGTGATTGCAAATGTTCGAAAAAGGAAGGCGGCCATCCACAAATTAAAAGTAAAGGGGAGGTATGTAACAGATGCACAACAGATAAAGGGGGAGATTACCTCGTACTACAAGGAGCTGTTCGGCAAACACGACCTACCGGAGATCAGAATGACAGGAGAGGGTTTCAAAACAATTAATCAGGAGCAAAACCAGAGGCTAGAGGGCATCCCAACGAAGGACGACGTTCAAGCGGCGGTATGGGCTTGTGATCCTACGAAGGCGCCTGGGTATGATGGATTCCACTTAGGTTTCATCAAGAAGATGTGGAATATGATAGGGGATGATTTCTCGAAAGTGGTGACGGATTTTTTCAGCACGGGACGACTAGCACATTCCCTAAATACAACCCTAGTAACCCTCATTCCAAAAGTGCAAGGAGCAGAGGAGATATCGCACTTTAGACCCATTAGTATGGTTGGATGCATCTACAAAGTTATCGCTAAGATCATGGCAGAGCGTCTCAAGCAGGTTATTCAGCCATTGGTTAGCGACACTCAATCAGCTTTTATCGCGGGGAGAAGTATCCTTGATGGGGTTCTAGTTGCAAATGAAATAGTGCACTGGAAGCAGAAGAACAAAGGTACTCAAGGGGTGATGGTCAAACTTGATTTCCATAAAGCCTACGACACAGTGAGATGGGATTTCATTGACTTGATCTTGGAGCTTATGGGTTTTGGGAATATCTGGAGAGGATGGATCAGTGAGTGTCTTTCAACAGCTAGTATTTCTATTCTGGTCAACGGGACACCGACTACCCCGTTTCGGATGAGGAGAGGACTGAGGCAAAGGGACCCGCTATCCCCTTTCCTGTTTGTCCTGGCTACAGAGGGTTTCAATCAGCTGGTGCAAAGGGGCCTGAGAACAGGAGTGATCCGGGGTTTAAAAGTGGGACATGACCAGCTGGAGGTGTCTCATCTTCAATATGCTGATGATACAATGGTGTTCTGCGAAGCATCAAGAGAAAATGTGTTGAATTGGAGGAGGGTGCTTGACTGTTTCTCCATATTATCAGGGCTTAGGATCAACTCCTCCAAGACGGAAGTGATAGGGCTGGGCACAAATATGAATCAGACAAAAGAGATGGCCGAGGTTTTTCAATGTCAGGTGGGACATTTGCCTTGTACCTACCTTGGACTGCCTCTAGGAGCAAACCCTAGAAGAATAGAGACGTGGAAACCAGTGATTACGAAAATTCAAAAGCGTCTACAAAGTTGGAAGATAAGGACACTATCTAGAGCAGGAAGACTGGTTCTGATCAAGAGCGTTCTGAATAGCCTGCCAATGTACTACATGAGCATGTTCACCATCCCAAAAGGGGTGATAAAGGAGATAATCCGCATTCAGAGAAACTTTTCTGGGCAGGGAGTGGAGAGAGGAAGAATCTGCCTTTAGTCCGATGGAGTACGATCCAGAAACCACGAAGTATGGACGGATTGGGGGTAGGTGACCTGTCCGTAAAGAATAACGCTCTACTCTTCAAATGGTGGTGGCGCTTCTTTACCAGCGAGGGAGCCTTGTGGAAACAGGTCATCGAGGCGGTGTACCCGAAGACTCAAAAGGGGATCCTAGAAATCCCAGGGAGCGACAGAGGCAAGTCTACATGGGGTGATATTGTCAAAAGAGGCCGTGATAGCAAGCTTCTGGTGGAAGGCATAACGATAAGGTTAGGGGACGGGGAAACGATCAGGTTCTGGCATGACAACTGGGTGAGTGACGGCAACTTGCGCGATAGATTTCCAAGATTATTCTCAATTTTCGGTCAGCAGAACGAAAAAGTGGCTAACATGGGGGTTTGGGACGGAGCGTGCTAGAACTGGAGTATTGTGTGGAGGAGAAGACTGTTTGTATGGGAAGAGGAACAAGAAAAACAGATGATGACCTTGATCAATCAGACCTTACCAAGCAAACAGGGGAGGGACGGCATTCTCTGGAATTATGACAACAGTGGGGGGTACACAGTCAAATCCTTTTGTGAAGCACATTTCAGAGAAGAGGTAGGGGATGAAGAAACAGGGACAAAGTATAGAAAAGTCTGGTTTGGATTAGCACCGCCAAGGATTGAACTGTTGACCTGGTTTGTGATCCAGCAAAAACTTAACACAAAGGAGCGGCTTGCAAGGTTACATCTTATCAGGATTAGTGAGGCCCTGTGCCCCTTCTGTAGGACGGACACGGAGACGACCTCGCACTTATTTCTGCACTGCAGACTCACGGGGCGGCTTTGGTATGACATTTGCGACTGGATGGGGATCAATTGGGTCATGCCGGAGAGCACATACCAGGCCTTTTCAGCCTGGATAGGAGTGGGGTGGAAAGGCAGGAAAGGTAAAATCTGGATCGCAGCTTTTTTCGCAGTGGTTGGAACCATCTGGGAATTTCGAAATAAAGCAGTGTTCGAAAATGCCAATATTTGTATGAACTGGATTTTGATGCTGATCAAGACTAGGGTGGCATTATGGCTAAAGGACGGGCAACACATCGGTGAATATAGGGTTGATGATATAATACATCAGTTACATTACTACAGCTGAGCGGTGTGGCCCTAGATGTTGGGTTACTTTTGTTTTCTGTTGATTGGTGGTCTCATTTTCCTTTGGGGGTCTCTTTTATGTGGGTGGGTTCCGGACTGATGGGTCCTTGTTTTCCAATTTTGTCTGGACGCCAGTTTGATCAATAAACCATCAAAAAAAAATCAACGTAGACAACCCCATTTCAGCAAAACTATCCACTACCCCATTAGACTCCTTTCTTTATACAATACAACAACATTGGGGTCAGTAGCGAACGAATTCTTGATAGAGTTCAGGCAAAACATAGCCTCCCACTCCCAAGGACATAATAGTTACAACTGCATGACGAAACCAGGACCTCCTAGGTTGGTTACACCATTTGATCGGTACCTGTGAGCTTGGCTCGACAATACAATCCAAGACCGAAAACCACTCCGTTTTACTAGAAACCAAAAGGACATAATTTTTTAAAAAATAATAATAATAATAACAAAGACCTCAGCCACATTTTATCTTCTTAAAAGTAACAGGTTTCGAAAATAAAAGCCCGAAGACTGAGCCATTTGATTATTCTTTAGTGACGGTTCAAAACAAATTAAGAAATATTTTAACACCAACAATGGATCTACAAGTCCATGTCAAGGCGAGCACAGTTCCTCTTTTTCATACTGTTGTGTTGTGTGGATGGTTCAGCTCCAAGTCTCCAACTCCCTAGTGGAAATGTGCGGGTGACGAATGAGTCCCAATATCCTGCCGCCGTACTTGGATATTAGAAGCCGAAAGTGTAATGATAAGGTGGCTCACTTACCACGGATCCTTTCGAATAATTGAGTGTGGGATTGTACATATTAATAAGTTGGACTCTGGTAAGATTTTTTTTTTGAAACAAAGACCCTTAAAGGGTAGGAAAAACAAAAAACAAAAAAAAAATAGTGTTAGGGGCTTTCTAATTTTTGAAATAATGGACTGTGTACGTCCGTATTTTGATGAAATTTACTCATATATCCCATTCCTTTAACTTCAATAAATATTTCTGTGAATTTATTAAAAATAGGGATATCTGGTAGTTAAAAAAAATAAAGGATATAGAATTATAGATATATGAGTGAATTTTGTCAAAACAAAATGGTATTTATGTATATGTGAATACTAGATTTTTATGATCGCTAAAATATCAAATCTTTTTACAGCACATTATTTATTATTAATATAGTAAAGTTTAGAATAGGTATTTACACGTTTCATAATAATATAGGAATACTTTAGTAATTAGCATTAGATTTATAAACTTTACGATGGAAACATATATGTAAATTAAATATATACTTTTTGCAATTTGAACTTTTAATACTAATAGATTAAATTAGTATTTAATATCCATAATTTTCTGTTACTCTCTCCATGATCGAATATTAGTACTTCAAATTACTGTTTCTACGAACGTACGAAAAATGATCAAAAAAATTGCAAGAACTAAAACGCCCCCCCCCCCGGGGGCCTTTTCTTTTTTTTTTTCGTGTCGAGCTCCTCGGGGTCCGGCACCATTATTCTATGGAAAACTTGGCCAAGTGCTTGATGAGTGAACTTTGCGATTTCTTTTTCCCAATATAATACAATTTTTCTTTTGGGAGTTGGTATGCCATTTTTCAAACCAAAAGCGTAGGCCCTTTTGCGTTGATCGAGGGAAGAGGGGGGGGGGGGGTGGAATAAAAAAACTAAAAATGATGATTTGTTCTGGGTATTCATAAACTGGATATTGAAAAATATTTTAAATATCTTACACTTTAAAATTTTAGATTGAATTATAACTAATTTTAATTTTTTTAAAATATGTTATAAATAAAAAAATATCTGATAAAAAATTATTTGATCAAAAGATAATATATTGATCAAGTATAAAATAATATGATATAATAATTTAATTTAAGTTTTTTATTATATTATACTCAATAAGTAATTTCATATTTCTAATAATATTTAAGTACTTAATAAAAATATTAATGTAAAGTTATAAGATTAATGTAAAGATATAAGATTTAATAATAATAAATAATTTTTATTATATGTATATAATTTAATTGAATCAGTTATTTGATTTATTTAATTTTTTATTGATCGAAACTATTATTAAATATAAATATATGTAACACTGATTATTTAATTTTTTTTAAATCAAATTAATTTAATTCATTAAATAAAACTTTTTTATTTTATTATTTTTTAAAAAATGATCATATAAAATAATTACTTTTCATAAGTCATACCAAACTACGTTGTTTGTAACTTGTAACATTTTGTAAGCTGCCTCACAATATTTATAAGATATTAAATATTTACTTTTATTTTAATATGCCGTTATTCATCAACTATTTGACAGAGTTTTAACGAAGAAACTCATTAATGATCAGGTAACAATAATTAAAATTATAAAAATTATAATTTGTCAAAGCTAATTTGATCGTATTTTTCAATGAGAGAGTAATATTATTGAGTAATGCCAAACCTCTGCCGACAGTGTAAGATGGATATTAGCATTGCAATATTATGCTAAATAATTACTGAATCTATCACTCCCACGTTATTTGCAAGATATTATTTCCTAACCACAATTATTGTAAGATTTTTATTTATACAACATTAGTATTTTTACTCTCTTTATCCATTTATTTATCAGATATGTTTACTAAGTTTTCGGGAAGGAATTCATCAATAACCATAATATAATTGATATATTTTACTCATTATTAAAGTTTAAATGTAAAATATTAATTTTCATAATGAATTCCTCTAATCTATAAGAAAAATGCTAAGCTTACAACTAATTCATTTAAGATTTATTTACAACTATCTCACAAAGTATAGTCTCAAATATATAATTAATATATATATAGTACCCATACATTGTGGGAATGTTGTAAATAAGTTGTAAACTATTATTAGTCGCAGCTCGTAAGCATATCTATAAAATAGATATGAAACCAATTAGACTGGGTAAAAGTTATTATATGTCTTTATTTATCGATGCTTTGATACAAACTTCAGGATATTTTTATCAAAACAAAACAAGTTATCAATTAGAAAAGAAATGTTTGGCATATGTTCCAACTAATTAAGGAAGATTTTTTTATTTCACCGCATCAGAATTTAATTTTTGTTCCAATTAAGAAAGCTTTTTTATTAAAACATATACATATCATTATATAGATCAATGATAATTTAATATTCTAATTTACCACAAATTAATATTATATAATTTTATTCTATTATTTATTTAATATTTTAATAAAAAATTACATTTACTTTTAAAAAATTAACAAACTAAAATTAATAATTAATATTTAAATAATTAAAATTTTTTAAATTTAATTTAAAGCTAAAATTAACTTTTTTAAATTATAACAAATAAAAAAAACAAAACATAAAAATTAAAAATAATAAAGTAAATAATAAATTTTAAATTTTAAGACTAAAATTATTAAATTAAAAACCGATATCCTAAAGTATGGCTTTAGTTGTGTTTTCAATTTAATTTTTTTTCAATGTCAATAAATCAAAATGAGTTTTATAGTGGTTGTGAACTTTATACTGTGAACTTAGTGGTTTTTTCATATTAAAATTTAAAATTTCTCACATTAATTTTCATTTTTTAGGTTTTTATATTTTATGTTTTTTTTAAATTATGAAAATATTAAATAAATGAAAAAAAATAATAGTTTATTAAATTAAATTGTAAGTATTCATTATATTAAATAATTGTTTATGGGTATAATGGTATGTATATGCTTTAAATTTACAATGTTGCATTTATACAAAATATAGTATAATATATTTTAATAGAAAATTTTATTAGTTAAGATACTCAAACCCTTATGTCTTTTTTGTAAGCTCAAAAACATTTATTCATTAATTAAAGTAAGCCCTAAATATTTCTTTCTTAATGGATAATTAATTTTTTTAAAAATACTTGTGTGTTGCATTACGTTGAATGGATTATAAATTACTTGTAGAATACCTTTATAAGAGAGAGTATTTATTTATATTTTTATGCAAACATACATACATATAATCCACATAGGCATTGATGATAAAAGTTATATTTCATTCTACTTATTATTGGTTTGTTGGGAAAAATAACAAATAATTCCCCTCGACCATGTGACAATAATACCCGCAATAGTAGATGTTGAATTTAGAAGAATTAGTGTTTATGGAAAGAAGAAGTAGGAGACTTATATTGAGTACGAAGATCTGGAGAAAAAAAATTAGGAGCTTGCACTCTTGCTAACACTATTTCACACTATATTTATATAATGAGTAAAAGATGGCCTTTTATACCGTTCTATTTATTTGTCTAGGACACACAAGTATCATCGGTTGTCCGGTTTATACACATTTCCTTCTCGACAAAAAGATACATACAAGTGACAACTTAATAATCAATTGTTATACAAATAAGTACAAAATCCCTTGTCGCAAGGGATCCCTAGCTATTCTTTAACATCCAGTTTTTGCTCACTAATGGTTCTTGAACATACCCCTTGGTTGTCATCCTAGTGATCATACTTTGCTTATGTCCTTGTTGACGCCCCTAGCTAACGTCTTTTGCAATCACACTTTACTTGTGTCTTTGATGACAGCTATGACCGATGCCCCTGCTAGTTGCCTCCTTGGTACACAACCCTTTGGCTTACGACCACTGACCTAATCCCCTAGTCGGTGATCCTTGGTCTATGAATCTATGATCCTGGCTAACGGCCTTGGTTGTTTCCCAATCCGACAATCCCTTGGCTCATTGCCTTTGACTGTTGCCCTTGGTTGACTTTTCTTGCCGACGATGCTTTGTGGTCACGGATCGATGGCCATCGGCTTCTTCTTTGTGGAGAAATTTCCAAAAGGTTTGTATTGCAAAAGGTTTTGGATCTAAATTGTACATATATAAATTTTCAGATAAAAAAATAATATAATAATAATAGGCATTAATTTTTGGATAAAGTAATAAAATAAACAACTACGGTCGCCGACACTCGATGACAGTTTGATTTTGTGGAGTGTAGAGGGTGCTGACGCAACCCTCCTTGGTATCAAAACATTTGTATGAGATCATTAAGTAGTGAAACCATTTATATTTCTATTTTATTATGTTTTGATTTGTTATCTAAGATATGGATTATGAGCACTGCATATGGGATGAACTACGTACGGAGGTCATACCCAAATGTCGAAGAAAGCATGTAGCTGTACAAATATTGATAGTTGTTGGATCATGTGCGTAAAAAATCTTGAAACGGAAGAGACGTGATTCGGAAAAAGCCGGCTTTACCAATCTGATAAAGACCGACCTCCAAACCTACTCTTTATTGGCTCTACTCGAAATATCCTACGTAGAAATATGTCCTTATCTACGTGATAGTTCCCTCAAGCCATTTTTTTTTTCTTAATTCACCTCACACTCAATCATGCAGCTCCTCAAAGCTAATGCACCTGTACTAATAATGTTAGCAGCGGACCAAAACGGCTTAGGATGACATAATTAACGAACAATTGTTGGGACATTATTGTTTGAACAACAGAAGGTGATTTCATAAGAAACCGGAAGCATAATGTTGTTTGACTGTCATCTGGTATGTTGCAAATTAGTAGTAAATCTAATATTGTTATATAAATTTAGTTTTAGGCTGAATACGGAAGGTGATGTGTGGAAATTTCATCGAGCCGATGTTAGGGGGTTGTGTTGTGTGGTATGGGCGAACGGAAATGAGGCTTCATCAGAGGTTTCACGACGGGAGATGATTATTTTGTTAGTGGTAAAGTTAAGACATCTATAACCTTTGTGGTTAGCTGCATGACTAAGGAATACACATGGCATGGAATGAGGGGCAAATTTATATGGTGTGGTGGCGGATAGATTTGGAAAGCAAAGGCATCCAAATACATGTAAATATGAGTAAGAGGGAGTGTAGTGGTAGAGAGCTTGATGGGGGGTATAGAAGAGAGGGTTGCGGTAGGTAAAATATTGTGAAGGCGAGTTGCAGTGTGTAAGGCTTCGGCCCAAATAAGTAGGGGGTATGTGTGCTTGAAATAGACATGTTTGGATAATGTTATTGAGAGTTAGTAGCATATAACCAATTTTATCGTTTTATTGACAGGTGTAGGGATAAGAGTAACAAAGATAAATGGCATGAAGTTTTGAAAATTGTTGTAGAGTAGTAGTATTGAATTCTTTGTCATTATCGCATTGGATGTTTTGAATTGATATTTAAAGTGAGTAGTGATATAAGCATAAAATTGTTGTGGGTGAGTAGAAGTTTTTTATTTAAATTGTAATGGAAAACCTATATATAATGTGTGTAATCATCCAACACAACGAGGTAATATTTGAAGCTAGAAACAATAAGAATGAGAGAAATCTATAGATTACAACATAGTAATTCAAAGGGTGATTGAGTTTGGGACGTAGATGGATGAAATGGGGAATGGGTATGTTTGCTGATTTAGAAAGCAATACAAATGGGACCTGGCATATGTTTATTGCAACGAATAGCGTTGGAGTTGACTAATTTTGTGAAGACATGAGCTTCGGGATGACCAAGACAGTTTGCCAACATTTAGAGGATGGGGTAGTAGTTGCGTTGAGAGCAAGTGAGGATGTAGATGCAATGTGTGGATGAAACGGATAGAGATTGTCGGAACTATCGCTCCTCAAAAGTACTTTGTGAGTTTGAAGATCCTTCAAAGAAAAATCAAATGGTTCAAATTCAATGGAACGATAATTATCTATGGTGAATTGTTGGACAGATATAAGATTTTTAATAAGTTTAAGAGTAACAAGCACATTATGCAATTGTAGGGATTGGGAAGGACAAAAGTTGGAGTGACCAATATGTGATATGGGTAATAAGGAGTCATTACCAACAATAATATGCTTTGACGAATTAATTTGAGGAAGAAAAATAGTTGAGAGGTTACTAGTGTGGGATGTCATATACTCGGATGCACCAGAGTTTATGTACAAAGCATAATCAAGGGAGGACATATAGTTATCTGATCAAGGGCATTGACAAGAGTTGTTGAGTCCCAAGAGGGTGATTGAGGGGAGGTCCATTGAAGGCAACCTGTGATAGGAGAATTCTATAGAGGGAAGTTGGTGAACATGGCTTGTCCTAGATTTGGATTGTGAGATTGTGGGCCAGTAGGCATGGTTTGTGGTCTTAGGCCGAGAAAACCAGGTCTAATAGTGGGTAAAAGCCAAGGTTGGGGCTAGTGTGCAAGAGGGGGATACAGGTAGTAGGGATACCAATTCGAAGGATATTGGTATCGGTGATTTCTAGAATGATTGTCACCTCTGTTGGTGATTGGTGACTATGTTGGTCAGAAGGCTTCCATTTGATTAGAAGATTTTGTGGTGGTGCGAGGAAGCATTGAAAGAGGAGGCGAAAAGCGATGTGTCGTTAGAGGAGCCAAGGGTGGATGTGCGATAAGATTCTTTAAGGAGGAGGATGGAACATGTGACAATAAAAGAGGGAAATGGGGATTAAAGGAGGATGATGGAAGCAATTGTGGAAATTTTGTTGTTAATACCATGAAGGGTCTGAAGGACCAGAGTTTCATCGTAGATTGGCTGGTTGACATCCACAAGGTTATCAGCAAGATTTTATACCGACGAAAGTAATCGGAGATGGAGAGATGGCCTTGGGAGAGACCACAAAATGTAGCCTTCAATTGAATTGCACAACTCTTATTGTTATCAAGAAATAAGGTTTTTACGGCGACCCTGATGGTGAGAGAAGTAGCATTAGGTTTCATGACAATATTGAAGATGTCAAAGGAGATGGAGCCATAGAGATAGGAGAGTATGATGCAACCCGAACTTTGCTAGACACCATCGTTAGAGGTGGGAGAGGAGGAGGTGCCATCAATGTGGCCATTGAGGGCAAATTTGCCGACGGTAATAAGAAAAAGTTCATACCATTTGTTGTAATTGGAGTGTTTGAAATCAAGGGTGATGGGAGCATAGGTTTTGATGTTGGATATGTTGAATGCATGAAGAGATGGAAAGAGGAGGTCATGGTTGAGTAGGTGTCAAAGTTTGCAGAAGAATCGGTGGTTATAGGCTATAGACGATGGAAGGGGGATTAATTGGCTTTAAACCATGTAATATGAGAGAATCTCACAGCCAGGATGAGATGTGTTCTATTATATTTACAATAATAAAGTAGAGGAAGAATAGAAGTTTGTTGTACAAAGTAGTAAGCATAAGATAAGGATTACAATATTTTACTTCTGGATTATCTTATGATTAGTTATTCTGTAGGTGGATTCTATCAGTTTTTTGTCTTGAAAGCAAGTGTTTATTTTCCATTATCATACATCTATTTTTCGAAAAATACATAAATATACTCTTATATATTTAGAATCTACATGCTTTATTTCGTTGTGTTATGGTTCCCTCATCTTTGTCTCGTGCGATGCCGAATAAGTATCCTTGGTTCCAAATATATATATATATATATTTCTAAATTATGCTAAACTTTAGGGCATGCCTTTGTTATTGTTGCTATTATTTTCTAGGGTTTAGTTGCTGAGCAGACAAAAGAAGGAAAAAGAATTGCTAGTTAACAAAAAACAAGCGACAACTTTGAATTCAAAACAAGAGGTAATGATGGTGGAAGCATCATATGGTAAAACCCAGAGAATTTGCATCATCTTTTCCACGGAGAGAAAGACTGAGTCATTAGTCCAGTGACAAGAAGCGAGTGTAATAATTAATTAAGAACAAAGAAAGAAAGCCGTGCCACTCAAATCTCCTAAAGAGGCTACACAACAACTCCACTTCGATGGCCAAAAGTAAAAGAAAAGAAAGTACCCCCAAAAGAAATATATATTTTTAAAAAATAAAATAAAATAAAAAAGAAAAAGAAGATATCTCTTCGGGGCTGCTGCTTTCAAGTAAAATGCAAGAGAGAACAAGTAAGCAAGCTTTTGAACAAAAGAAATGACCCAGAGGAGGAGCGTCAATTAAGCGTGCATATGCAGGCAGCAGAATCCTAGGCAAAAGGAGAAGCGAAGCTGAAGGAGCCATAAATTGATCATCGAAGTAGATTTATAACCAAACGGCACTAAACAAATAACAACCCTCCCCGCTTCTTATACTTCCATTCACTTGTTTTATATTCAAATATGCGAATGATATATAGCACAAAACACCAACCATTTCTCGTCCTCTGCAACTGCTTCCATCCATAGTCACACACACACACAGAGACACCGATCGCAACAATGTTGTTAAGGAACTCGATTTCCAGTACTAAGAAGTTCTTTCAAAAAACAATAGATAACGTCAAGTCATTCCTGTCTAAAACTCCATACGAGCGTCTACCCAAGACTCCGCCTTTCAATCCTTTCTCCTGCGGCCGCAGACGAAAGATGGAGATTCACATCGCCGGCCGCTACAAAGACAGCCAGGAAAGTACTACTGGTACAGACTACTGCAGTACTCGTCATCGTCATCACGACTTTACCGATAATCAATGGAGCCTGTCGAAGGGTAGTACTACTAAGGCCACAACAGAAGCTGTAGCCGATGATCAGAAGAACAAGGGAAGTGCAGCTGCAACAGGCAAGGAAAATTACCTAGATCAGAAGTTGGCGACTATAGAAGAAAAGGCTAGCGACAGTCCCGTTAAGGGAAATATTGATAATAATGGGAGAAGGGAATTTGGAAGGGGGATGAATAATGGAGGAGGAGGAGGAGGAGGAAGAAGAAGACAAGAAACTTGCTTCAGAGATACAAGGAGGATGAACTGTTGGGTGACCCAGAAGTTGAAGGAGTTCGAGATGGTCGATAGAAGTAATATAGATTATTTGTTGGACATCGAAGAGGTACTGCATTACTATTCTCGACTTACTTGTCCGCCTTACCTCGAATTGGTTGATAACTTCTTTGTGGAGATGTATGCAGAATTCTGTGATGGTCCGCAATCAGTACCGGCTGGGGGTACGCAGTCAGCTGAGCTCTAATCCATAAGCCAAGGTGCAATCTGCAGTATTGCATTAAAGCCCCCCCCCCCACCCCAAAAATAACACGTATTTTGACAAATAAGAACCATGATATATTGCAACCTGTTTGCTTGTAATCCTCGTAGAGATTCATTTGTTGTCGGATATTTGAAAATCATTAATAATAACTACTCATGTACTTAATCATCTACTGAGTTTTTTTTTTTGAAATCATTTATATAATTATCAGAAAACCAACCTCACCTTTCCTTCTTTAAGACACTAGCTAGCCGGGCATTCGATCTTTTTTTTATTTATTAGGAGACCCTATCCACTTGTTTGGCTCTTCTCCGAACTATTTTATTAGTTCGTACATGTATCATGTATGTATCATGATCATACGATGTATATGAACCAGCCTTATATGCCTCTTCCCAAATGCAATCTATAAAGGTGGTCGAGTAAAAAGCTGTAGGAATTATGACAAGGCATGATCGCCACAAATACCGACAGTTGGCTGGATTAAAGCTTCCAATTCCGCATCACTAAGCTACTGATATTTCACACGGTCATTCTCTGCTGCTGCTGCTATATGACTTCAGGTCCATAGATAGAGCCAACATCCAGTCCAGACTTGAGTTCGACAGAAAGGACAGAAAATGTATGGACGAAAACAAAGAAACAAATGGAAACACAAAATATGAATGTTTTAATCAAACCAACACATATATAGATAGTCAAAAATATTTATAATGTGGTCCGTCTGACCACTTACAATTTTTTTCCTGAAACTCAGGTCTTCTTTGGCATGTGTAACATTACATGACTTATTCAGGAAGTTCAATTACCCAACTGATTTACTGGAGTAGGAAATATGAGGTTGAGGACTAGGTACGTAATTTTGTGTTGGATTCACATTAATAAACTAAGAGAGTAAATTATTTTTGTTTTTATATATATATATTTCTAAATTGAGGGGAAACAACAATGAGAGCTACTCTCTCTATTTTATAATATAAGATACAGTAGTTTTTTTACACGTATTACAAAGATTAAAAATCAAAGGACAAAATGATAGAAATTAATTATAGGATCGCATGTAAATTCATTAAGATTAATCAATATAATTAAGTCAGAAGCGAACCTGAATCCATAATAATAAAAGTTTTATCTTGTACCGTTGAATCTGATGTCAAACCCTAACGGTCGGTTTTGTAGTCTTCTAGATCAGGCACGTGCCCGCTACTTGCCAATGACTGATGGGAACCAATTGGAGCAAAGTACGTGTGACCTAGGGACCATAACCGCATATATATAGATAACAAACCTGTTATCTATCGGGCTATCCTAGTTCGGTCCATCAACGATCTAAGACTCCCATAGTCTCTACACATATCGGTCCACATTCAATCAGATACATTAGGCCCAACTGAATTAAACCTAATTTGATCACATTTATTCGGGCTTAACCGTTACGACAACGTCCAATTCGTATCGTTCATATGCAAACCCAACGTTGGATAATAATCCAACAATCTCCTACTTGGGCTATATGTGCAACGTTCCTAATTGTGACATAACCGAATGAGCTCAAATCTGTTGCCGTTATATAATGTATCTTTAACCAATCCGGTCCATCAATCACATAAACATAGGATCAAAGCGGCTTTCGTCACATATCTACGTAACTAAACCCTCAATGGTCACATATGTTGACATGACAGAATGACATGGATCAAGATGTGGATGTGTAGCATGGAAATATCATGCAATATGATCCTAACATGCATATTTCCAACTGGTCCACCTTAAAACTTTAGTGAGATCAAACCATACCAAAAGATAGAAAGGAAATAAACTGAAACTTTATTTCTGCAGAAAACATATGGTCAAAATATCCATAAATCAAACCAAAGAGAGTCTATACATAAAGCAACTGAAGTTACAAACTCCCACTGAAACTAAATATCATTAACTGATATAACACCCATACGAGCTACATGCTCGAGAAACTGCTTGGGTGGTAAGGCTTTAGTAAATGGATCCGCAATCATGGAGTTTGTACTGATATGCTCTATAGACAATTCTCCTTTCTGAACCTTTTCTTTAACAACTAAGAACTTGATATCGATACTCTTCGATTTCGTAGAACTTAGGTTATTGTTGGAATACTAAACTGCAGCCTTATTGTCACATAACAACTTGAGTGGTTTTTCAATACCATCAACTATACGCAGCCTAGTGATAAAATTTCGCAGCCATATACCATAATTAGAAGCCTCATAGCATGCCACAAATTCTGCTACCATGGTGGAAGAGGCAACAACTGTCTGTTTGGAACTCTTTCAAGACACAGCTCCTCCAGCCATCAGAAAAACAAAACCTGATGTGAACTTCATACTATCTTGGCATCCATCAAAGTCGGAGTCAGTGTATCCTACGATCTCAAGCTTGCCTGACATCCGATATGTGAGCATGTATTCTTTCATTTTTTGTAAGTACCGCATGACTCGTTTGGCTGCTGTCCAATGGTCAAGTCCTGGATTGCTCATATATCTTCCCAACATCCCAGTAATGTACGCAATATCCGGACGTGTACATACCTGAGTGTGCATAAGACTTCCCACAGCTGAAGCATAGAGAATATTCTACATTTTCTTTCTTTTATAGTCATTTTTAGGGCACAGACTGAGACTAAACTTGTCTCCCTTAGCCACAGGGGTATTTTCCGGTTTGCAGTTATGAATTCCATATCATTTGAGAACTCTTTCAACATAGGCCTTTTGTGACAACCCTAGGATACCTTGAGAACTATCCCGGTATATCTCTATGCCTAATACAAAAGATGCATCACCAAGATCTTTCATTTCGAAATTCTTAGCTAGAAATCTCTTGGTCTCATGCAACAAACCTATGTTATTACTTGATAGCAATATGTCATCAACATATAAAACTAGAAATATGCTCTTACTCCCACAGAACTTATGATATACACATTCATCAACCAAATTCATCTCAAAGCCAAAAGAGGTGATTACTTAATGAAATTTAAAATACCATTGTCGAGACGCTTGTTTGAGCCCATAGATAGATTTCTTAAGTTTGCAAGCCATATTCTTTGGGTCTCCGGACACAAAGTTTTCTGGTTGTACCATATAGATCGTCTCCTCAATGTCACCATTGAGAAAGGCAGTCTTTACGTCCATCTGATGTAACTCAAGATTAAAATGCGCCACTAATGCCATAATTACCCTTAAGGAGTCCTTAGAAGAGACCGGAGAGAATGTCTCTTTGAAATCTTCTCCTTCCTTTTGTGTAAAGCCCTTAGCGACTAGACGCGCCTTATATCTTTCCACATTGCCTTTTGAATCCCTCTTAGTCTTAAATATCCATTTGCAACCAATGGGCTTCTTTCCTTCAAGCAATGGGACAAGATCCCATACGTCATTGTCCATCATGGACTTTATTTCCTCATTCATGGCATCAATCCACCTTTGAGAATTTGAACTCTCCATGGCTTGACGGAAGTTGATTGGATCATCTTCCATCATGCCAATGCCAACCTCATGTTCTAGGAGAAATACAATATAATCATCCGGAATATCACTTCTCCTTTCTCTAGTAGATTTCCTTAGCTCTTGAGGTTGTTGAGCTTGTCCTTCTGGAACAATCACTTCATGTTGAATGGGTGGTTGTTCTGCATTGTCTTGTTGAGGTTCTTGATTTGCCTCCTGATCGATGACAGGTGCTGGGACTTATACATCGTCAGAGACAATAGTAGGAATAGTGACTAATTCCTCCTCAAAGACAATGTTTCTAACCTCATTTCTCCCCCAAACTCAACATCCTCAAAAAATGTGGTAGTTCCCGTCTCGAAAATTGACTTAAGTGTGGGATTATAAAACTTATAGCCCCTAGATCGCTCCACATAACCAATAAAGTAACTACTAACTGTTTTGGAGTCCAATGACTTTTCATGTGGTCTATAAGGCCTTGCCTCAGCTAGACATCCCCAAATATGGAAGTGCCTTAAACTAGGCATTTTGCCTGTCCAAATCTCATAAGGTGTTTTAGTAGTTCCTTTAGTTGGTACTCTGTTTAGAATGTAAGATGCTGTTTTTAGTGCTTCTCCCCAAAGTGATTCTGGTAAGGTAGAATAACTAATCATATTCCTCACCATGTCCTTAAGAGTTCTGTTTCGTCTTTCAGCTACACCATTCATGTTAGGAGATCTCGGCATGGTGTACTCTGGGACGATACTGCACTCCTTTAGGAATTTAGCGAATGGTCCTGGACATTGTTCACCTGAACCGTCATATCTACCATAGTACTAACCACCACGATCAGATCTAACGCACTTAATTCGTTTGTTGAGTTGATTCTCAACCTCAACCTTAAATGATTTGAACACGTCCAGCGACTGTGATTTCTCGTGAATGAGATACAAGTACCCATAACGTGAGTAGTCGTCTATAAATGATATGAAATAATGTTGACCATTTCAAGAAGCCGTAGGGAATGGTCCACAGATATCTGTGTGAATCAATTCTAAGACATCCGAAGATCTATTTGCACCTGTTCTCTTAGTTTTGGTATGTTTTCCCTTAGCACAATTGACACAAGTGTTTAAGTCCACAAAGTCAAGGGAATTAAGTATACCATCAGACACAAGCCTCTCAATTCTAGCTTTTGAGATATGACCAAAGCGCTTATGCCATAATGATGTTGAATTTTCCTTATTTAATTTGCGTTTGGTACCACGTGATTCCACGTCCAGGGTTTCATGATATGAAGTGATGATTTCAAGCATATATAGGTTATCGTAAGTGCATAATGAACCGGTGCCAATCATATTTGAATTTAATGAAAGACTAAATTTATTATTTCCAAATGAACAAAAATAACTAGACTTGTCCAATAAGGAAATAGAAACCAAATTCTGTCTAAAAGACGGTACAATGAAAGTTTCTTTCAGATCCAAATAGAAACCAGTTTCTAATAATAACCTAAAGGTTCCAATCGCTTCAACTGGTGCTGCCTTGCCATCTCCCACATAGATGTATCTTTCGCCATCACTTAGCTTTCGGCAGTTTAGACAACCCTGCATAGAAACACTTATGTGAGTAGTAGCTCCAGAATCTAACCACCAAGTGTTTCTAGGTACTGAGGCTAAATTAATCTTAGAACAGACCAAAGTAAGGATTGTACCTTTCTTTGCATGCCAAGCATGGTATTTAGGACAATCCTTCTTTACATGTCCAGTTTTGTTGCAAAAGAAGCAGCTATCATTTTCCTTCTGTTGTTTCTTTTGAACCGGACCCTTAGGAGCAGCTTCATCCTTTCTTTTCTTGCCCTTGCCCTTAGAGGTACTGGTTAAGTGAGCACTTTCAGTCCTGTCATGCTTCAGTCTTTCCTCTTCTTGCACACAATAAGAAATGAGCTCATTGAGAGTCCATTTCTCCTTCTGGCAGTTATAACTGACCTTAAACTGATTGAATTGTGCAGGAAGTGAAAGCAACACCAAGTGCACGAGCAAATCATCTGATAACTCGAGCTTTAGCACTTTCAGTTTCGATGCAATGTTGTACATTTTCATTATGTACTCCCTTATATTTCCTTTGCCTTTATACTTCATTGAAATCAAGCGCTGCAAGAGAGTGCTTGTTTCTACCTTATCGTTTTTTGCAAAACATTTCTCAATTTCGGCAAGGAAATTCTTAGCATTGGTGATGTCCTCAGACACACCACCCCTAAAGGTTTCTGGAATGCTGCGCTTAATGATCATTAGACTCATGTGATTCGACCTATCCCACTTCTCAAAGTTCCTCTTATCATCAGAGGTACTTTCAGCTGTCAGATCAGCGAGTTTCGGAAGCCTAAGTGCATGATCCAGATCCATGCAGCCAAGGACAATGATAACATTGTCCTTCCATTCCTTAAAGTTATTCCTGTTCAGCATGGGAATAGAGCTTAAGTTAGCAGATATAGTAGTAGCAGACATGGCTGTACAGAAAACATAAACATAAATAAATATTCATGCTCACAAAAATAATTCACATAATAAAATAATCAAAGAATTTATATTTTGGTGATCCCATCACAAGAAACCGGCACAACATTAATATCAAGTCTTTGGACAATAATATTAACTGCAAGTGGTGTTCCAGTTGCAATAATCAAATACTGACAATAAGGCCTGTCAGATAATAAGCCCATCTTTGGATTAACTTATTATCCACATGGCAACCAAATAATCGTCACATATTTATTATCGCACGTGCATATGAAAATCTGCCAGATATTTGTCTTCCTTTGGGCCGACTGAATAACCGCACGAATAGATATATACACAAACATCTAATATGTTCGATAAACCAATTTTCATAAAAGATGTCACTTTGGCGACATATTATTTCAGCCAGCTTATCTATTAATATTAGATAACCAATCATTTAAATGAATTGATCCCTTAATTTTATTTCATAAATTTGGACCTACAATATTTGGACCAACCTTATTTAGATTTAATATATATACAATAATATCAAATCTAGCTTTATTTGCATAAATTTCAAGTAACGCACATAAATAGGCCCATATGAAATTTTAATTGGAATAAAAGAAAATAAAATTTATATCCAATTAAAATAAAATTAATTAAGTCAATTATGTATTATTATTATTTTGATATAGGAATAATAATACACAACAAATATAAGGCCCAAACTATAAGTCCAAATAGTATAAAAGGAAAATTGGGCTATAGAAAAAATAACCATAGGCCCAAAGCTAGACCGGCCCAACTTAAGAATTTATCGGCCCAAAACAAAAAAAAACTAAATATGTATATATGTATGTGTGAGCTGTTGAGCCAAACTCGTCGATGACCCAATAGCCCACCCAATCCTTTGCTCGGCCCGCAATTTATAACTACCAGACGAGCCAGGTGACTGAAAAAAGAACTTGCAGCCTGGTCCATTCCACTGTCCGCCGCAGCCCTACCTCCCTTCTTTTTTGTTTGCTAAAAATAGCCGGGCCATCCCTAAAACTATCGACACAAAAAGAAACAAAAAAGCTGCGAGCAGCATCTGCCGCCACAGTCCTACCCTTTTTTTTTGGGTCAAACACAGCTTAATCCATATCAATACCTCAAGCAATGAATGAACAATAACAGTAACGACGAAAACTAAAAAAAAACTGAATCCGTAAGTTCCGAACAGTATAAACAATGTCGAATGAATAGTCCGATGAACAGTACCAATAGCCAATCGCATGAACAGTTTTTTTTTGTTAAAAAACTGGGCCACATGCCTCGACAAAAAGGAGAGGGTGCGAGGCAGTCAGGCAGCACCTGCCACCGCAGCCCTCCTTAATTTTTTTTTCTTGAATGGCCAATGAAACAAATAGTGATTAAGAGCATATATTAATACTTATATACAGGGCAAGTATATCAATCCATGGATACAGATATAAACGGAGGAAATTTAATATGGAACCAAAACAGGGCAACAGCAACAAAAAGGAAACCGAATATGAATTTAAAAAATATATATCTCAATGAATCAAGCATGCAGGCTCTGATACCAATTGATAGAAATTAATTATAGGATCGCATGTCAATTCATTAAGATTAATCAATATAATTAAGTCGGAAGCGAACCTGAATCCATAATAATAAAAGTTTTATCCTGTACCGTTGAATCTGATGTTAAACTCTAACGGTCGGTTTTGTAGTCTTTTAGATCACGCACGTGCCCGCTACTTGCCAATGACTGATGGGAACCAATTGGAGCGAAGTACGTGTGACCTAGGGGCCATAACCACATATATATAGATAACAAACCTGTTATCTAGCGGGTCATCCTAGTTCGGTCCATCAATGATCTAGAACTCCCACAGTCTCTACACATATCGGTCCACATTCAATCAGATATATTAGACCCAACTTAATTAAACCTAATTCGATCACGTTTATTCAGGCTTAACCGTTATGACAACGTCCAATTCGTATCGTTCACATGCAAGCCCAATGTTGGATAATAATCCAACACAAAAACCTCCATCAACTATTCCTATTATAGGTCTTTATTTTAATACTTTTTTCTTAAAATGCCTTACGTCGCGAGGGACAAATGGGGATAAGATTAAAACTACATCATTCAACTTGTGATGTTTTTCTTAAAAGGTCTTATGTTGTTAAACAAAATTAAAAACATGCACTTCATAGATCATAAATAAAATAAAAGGGGTCCGAAACTCACAAAGGTAGATAGGTGAACCTTAATTAGTAATTAATTTCCTTAGAAAATATATACTTTAAATAAGGGAACTCGCACTTACTTTTAACATTTTTATTTATACCAACTGACCAAAAAATATCACTTCTTCTTAAATGCAACTCGCAATAACTTGTGACATTTTTATTCACTTTATACAAAACAACTAAAAAAGATATCTATATAAGGAAAAACAACTTCTATTTATTACTGACATTTTTATTCACTAACAACGGAAAAAAGATCACTTCATAAAAGTTCCTAGTTCCTTAACTCGCATGAGGTATACAAAACTAGGCCTAAACTCGTTGGCTAGGGAAGTTAAAGAAAAAAGGTTCGTGTGAGCAATACCAATACCTATATGTATATCATGAGATCCTTCACACATGGAAAAAGTAGCATTCCTTAAATAATAATAATAACAATTAATGAAAACATTAAAATATATATACTATAATATTTTTGAAGTTTTTCCATAAATAGACATCCATATTGATAAATTTTGTATTTAAAAAATGATTTACATATATCTTTTACTATTGTTGTACTCATCTTTCACCATATATGAAATGATATTTCACCATAATTAACTAGTTGCATCTTCCACCAGCTTTGAAATTAACTTTCACCATAGAAAAATTAGTCAATGTTTTATTATAATTAAAGTAATACTTCACCACAACTGAAATGATATTGTATCATACACTATAGTAAATTAGGGTTTTAAAGACCAATAATTTTCGTCGTTAATGGTCAACTTTTGGTCATTAGTGTCAATAACAACCAAAAAAAGTATTGCTTATAAGTGGTTGTCACTGCTTTCTTACTAAAGGCTTTAACAACCAACCAAAATGTTTCTGTCACTAAAGCAATAACGATAACATATAATGTTAGTCGCTAAAACAATAGCGACGACGCATAATGTTGGTCATTAAAAGAAATAATAACAACATATAATGTTGGTCATCATAAGATATAATAATAACGTATAATGTTAGTCGCTACAAGAAATAACAACGAACAATATATACCATCGTAAATAATATTAACGATCAATTTTTTTGTTGTAATTAAATAAATATATAAAATTATCACTTATAAGGCTATAACAACCAAAATTTTCTATTATGATTAAATAAATTATCGCACCAATAACAACCATTTTTTGTCACTACTAAAATCAATTCTTTATTAGTGACATAATTTATTGGTCATAAATGCCATAAATATATATTCAATAATATAATGACATTTCAGGATTCTTCTCAAGTGCTGCACTTGTATACACATATATCCATTTCTTCTCAAGCCTTAAACATATCCATTTCAATCATCTCATGGGTATAAATTTCTAAGTACCTGCCTTCAAACATTCAACTAAATATTCATACAAAAAGTTGTGTGTGTCTATATATACATATAGAAAAAAATTACAAAAGATCTACAAGATACCATTGCATTATAAAAATATCATGATTAGTATGGCTGTGCATAAAAACCGGGATCCAAAAAACCGATCCGATATCTAAAAAAACTGATCCAAAATTTTGGATATCTGATCCAATTTTTTAGTAAATTATCCGATCCGCTAAAAGTATCTGGTTCTAAGAATAAGTATGTTATATTTAAACCTAATCCAATTTATAATCTAATTTTTTTCTTTCCCACTACAAATATTAACAATAAGTTTCAATACATTTTCTGCATAGCACAGCCTTACCTTTGGGCCTGTGGCCACGGGACAACCCACACAACACACACACACACACTGCATCGCTGCCTTGTTGGCACCCAGACCAAGAAAAAAAATGAAGGCCCACACACTCACACAAGCACACCGCACACACACAATCACGAGACTCATGACTTAGCCCTACTACACAAGTACACATACACACTACACACAGACACAGTGATACAGACTCGCAGACCAGACTCGCAGCACTCGGCACCTCGTCCATTTTCTTTCTCTTCAAGTATAAAATTTAAAACCTAACTCTACTTCCATGATTCAGCTCTTTGATCTCCTTTTCCATTTCCTTCCTCTTCGATCTCCTCTTCTTCCATTTCCTAAACTCTACTTCCAAGCTCCACCACTGACTCGCTGTTAATTCCGTCGCCTATCATCATCCGAGGTGAGTGTTGTGCTATTCTTCTTTCTTTCCTTTCATTTTTTGTGTTTTGTTTGCCATTTATCATCTATCATTTCCATTTACAACCGTTAATTTTTTTTGTGTTGTTGACTTGATCCTTGTTCTTAGGGTTTATATTTCAAACAACATTTCGCTAAGACAGCGAGTATACAAGAGGTAATATTCTTTAATTTTTCTTTTATTTAGTTCTTTGGCTGATTTAAGCATTTCTATGTTGATTTTCTTGTTGAGTTTGTTGTTGGGTGGTCGATTTTGTTGTTGCATCATCTAATTAGTTGAAGGCTGGTATTTATGTTTTTTGGCCGATTTACAGTTAGAAATCTTAGGATGGTTAGGGATGCTTTGTTTGTTTGCGTGTGTTCTACTAATTTCCAAGCTTATATGCTGCTGAATTTTTATTTTTTTTATCTCTGTTGACTGTTTATTTTTTATTCTTCAGTCTCCTTTTTTTTATCTTCAAAATTTTATTTATATTGATAAAATTCCTCTTATTTTCTTGTTATCTTGTTTAGACTCATTAATTTTTTTGCCTTATACTTGATATGAAAATGGTAGAATAACCAAACTTATAATGAGTAATTGAGTACGGTTTTAAGTGTTAACACCCAATTATTTTACATTTATCTTCTGCAAGAATAGAAAAAAAATTGAATTAAACTTTGAGGTGTTAAAAAAATGATTTGTTCAGAAATTGTATAATCTAAAGGATTTTGCTCCTTGTCGAGATTCTGGTCAATTTTAAACATCTAAGGCACAATGATAAAATATGTTAATCCATGTTGCATTCCCCACTCCTCTGTGTAGGGTAAATTACACTTTGAAGGGGGGGGGTCTTACTAGTTACACCTAGAGGTGGCAATCGGGTCGAGTAGGTCGGCTTCGAGCCAGGTCATTATCGGGTCAGGTCATTTGACTTTTGCAGGTCGGGTGTGGCTCTGTTCAGGTCATTCAATTTGTCGGGTCATTTCGAGTCAATTTGTCTGGTCGGGTCATTTCGGTTCTAGGTTGGGTTATTTTGGTTTCGGGTTAATTTGTCGGGTTGAGTTGAGTTTGGGTTAAGAAAACTCGAATTCGGGTCATTTTGGGATAACTTGACTTGTAGGTTCGGGTTGGTTTCGGGTCATTTCGGGTTAACTTGACTGGTAGGTTCGGGTTGGTTTTGGGTCATTTTCTAGTTCATATGAGTAGGTGGCTTCAGCCCGTTTAGGTCATTTCATGTAATATAACGGGTTACTCCCGCTGTGTCCGAGTTATTTCGAGTTAAGTTGATGGGTGGGGTTATTTCATACAATTTGACAGGTTGGATTCGATTAGTTACGGGTTAACTTAATGGGTTAGGTAGGGTCCAGTTTTGACCAGTTGACTTATATTCGATTCTAAACAATTATCATTTCATAAATCGTAAATATTAGAGACAAACAACCATAAGATTAATATTACAGATAAAAGAATTAAAAATATTAAATACGCTTTATTTTCACAAATAAATAGTAAATATATTTATAAATTTTAATAATAAAAAATATTGCGCTTTGAATCAAAAAAAGATATTTATAATTGATTATAATTTATTTGATAACTTAAAATATTTAATTACTTAAAAAAAGATAATTTTATAAAATAAAGATGATCAAAATAAGACTATACAATGTATAATTATCATTTATTACATTGTAAATATTAAAGACAATCATAAGATTACTAGTAAAGATAAAAGAAATAAAAATATTATATGTGTTTTATTTTTACAAAGGTAAATAATAAAGATATTTATAAGTTTTAATTATATTATATTTGATTGCTTAAAATATTTATAAATTTTACACGTAAAAATATTAGAGGTTTATCATATATTATATTTAACTGATTACTTAAAATATATGATTACTTAAAAAAAGATAATTTTATAAAATAAAGGTGAGCAAAACAAGAATATACAATGTATAATTATCATTTATTACATTGTAAATATTAGATACAATAATAAGATTAGTAATCTTAGATTACTAGTAAAGATAAATGAACTAAGAATATTATGTGTGTTTTATTTTTACAAAGATAAATAATAAGGTTATTTATAAGTTTTAATAGTATTATATTTGATTGCTTTAAACAATTATAAATTTTACAAGTAAAAGTATTAGATGTTTATCATATATTATATTTAATTGATTACTTAAAAAAAGATAATTTTATAAAATAAAGGTGAGCATAACAAGAATATACAATGTATAATTATCATTTATTACATTGTAAATATTAGATATAATCATAAGATTACTAATAAAAATAAATGAAATAAGAATATTATATATGTTTTATTTATACAAAGGTAAATAATAAAGATATTTATAAGTTTTAAAGTATTATATTTGATTGCTTTAAATATTTATAAATTTTACAAGTAAAAATATTAGATGTTTATCATATATTATATTTATTTGATTACTTAAAAAAGATAATTTTATAAAATAAAGGTGAGCATAACAAGAATATATGATGTATAATTATAATTATAATTTATTACATTGTAAATATTAGATACAATCATAAGATTACTGGTAAAGATAAATGAAATAAGAATATTATATGTGTTTTATTTATACAAAGGTAAATAATAAAGATATTTATAAATTTTAACAATATTATATATTTTTTTAAGAAATTAGTCTACTTATTTTATTCATCAAAACATAAGAATTCTATACACCCTCAACATCAAAATAAGCATAGAATCACAAGTCAAAGGACAAAACAGAAGCTAGGTTTGAATGTGTTGTACAATGCTTTGATAATCTAGATTAGAGCTAAATTTTCCAAGAATTTTAGAAGTCACCTCAAGCCGGATCAAACTGTGAAGCTGTCGAGGCATTCTACACTTGTCTAAAAAGAGTCTTCCATTTCTTTTCCTCCAAATATAATAGATAGTTGCTACCAATTCACTTCTCCTCCAACATTTTATCCACTTCTTTCCTCTATTATGTCTTTTGAACCATCTAAGTTCGTGAGTCAGGTTCACTACTCTCCTATGCATCCCCATCCATGCATAACTACACTTAATAACCTCTTTGGAGTATGTACAGGCAAACCACAGGTGATTCCTGGATTCTACAGCTTCCAAACACAAAGGACACCTATTTGCAAGATGGAAACCCCTTTTGCACAGATTATCTTGAGTGAGCACACTATTCTGTGTAACTAGAGCGGTTATGACAGAATGCTTTGGAACACAACAATTATTCCAAACAATTCTCTTCCAGTAGACTATAGACTCTTTCCCTTTAAAAAGCTAGTAGGCTTCTTTAGCATTAAAATTTTCTCCCTGCCCCCATTTCTGGATCAAACCTTTTACTCCATCGATACTTCCAGCTGCTTGTATCAGATTATCTCTAATTTGTAAAAGATTCTTCCATCTTCCTGAGAGATTCCCTTTTATTGCCACTACCTAAGGATCTGCACCTTTTAAATTGTAAATACTATCCCATTCCACCAATACATTCTGTTTAGCATTTACAAGTGCAACCAGGCACTTAGTCATGAGGGCTTTGCTCCAGAAAAGGATTTCTTTTATCCCCATAGGTATACATATTTTCTTCCAAATGCAGGGGTGCAATCTCTTTTGTTTACCATTATTCCAAAAGAAATCTCTGCACAGCTTGTCAATCTGGTTGAGGACTCCCCTAGGAAGGGCAAACACACTACACCAGAAGTTATGCATGCCAAAAATCACAGAGTTTATTAATTCTAATCTTCCTGCATAGCTAAGGTAGTGGGAGCCCCAAGCATGGATTTTCCTTCTAATGGGATCTATAAGAGTAGCACAAGAGGAATTAGACAAACCTTTACTGCATAAAGGTAGGCCTAAATATCTGAAAGGTAAATTCCCCTCACAGAAATCAGTCTGAGATAAAATGTAGTCCTTCTGTTCTCTATCCAGCCCTCCAAAATAAATGTTTTTCTTCTATGGATTGGCCTATAATCCTGACATCTTAGAGAATACACCTATGGTCTGCATAACAACTTAAATAGAGGGGAGGTCTCCTCTAGAAAAAATAAGCAGATCATCTGCAAAGGTTAAATGAGTGAGGTTGGTGGCTTTACATTTGGGGTGCATTTTAAACTCTGCTATATTCCTTAGATCTCTGAGTTGCCTTGAGAGGGCTTCTATACACAGCACAAATATATAGGGGGAGAGGGGATCTCCTTATCTTACCCCCTAGCACCTTTGAAATAACCATGCACTTCTCCATTTATATTAATTGAATATCTAGCAGAGCTAACACATGTCATTATCCACTTAACAAACTTTTCTAGAAATCCATAACACTGTAGAATATTTTTCAAGAAACTCCAATTAACAGTGTCATATGCTTTATGAATGTCCACTTTTATAATGGCTCTTGGGGAGATAGTCTTCCTTCCATAGTGGCTTCCCAGCTCTTTATCCATAATTACATTATCAAAGATACATCTAGTGGGGACAAATGCAGCTTACTCCTTACCAACCAGGGTGGTTATAAGAGGTTTTATATGATTTGCCAATATTTTTGTGATGGTCTTGTAAAGAACAAAACAACAAGATATTGGACAAAATTCTGTAACATTAGAAGGACTCACTGTCTTTGGGATGACAGAAATATAGGTGGAGTTTATTTGATTCAGAATTTTCCCTGTGTAAAAAAAATCAGCAATAGCTTCACATGCCTCTACACCCACCAGGCTTCAATTCTTCTTAAAAAATGCTGATGTGTATCCATCAGACCCTGGGCTTTTATCATCATGAATGGAGAAAAGGGCACTCTTGATTTCCTCATTATTTACTGGACCAGTAAGTTGAGCATACACATTGGGAGAAATATGCGGCCCTTCCTCATATAACTCTTTTTGGATAACATCCACAGTGTTGTCTGTTCCCATTAAATTGGTGTAATATTTCACAAAAGCCTTTGCAACTTCATGCTGCCCTTCTCTTAGGACTCCCTCTTGGTCTTTTAGTGCCCCCACCCTGTGAATAATCTTCCTTTCCTTTACTTTGTAGTGGAAATAAGCAGAATTTTCATCACTCTTTTGGATATGGAAAGCCTTTGCTCTTTGATAATGGGCACTCAGCTCAAACTACTTCAGCTGCAGGTAATGTTGTTTTAATTCCCTTTCTTTGTCAATCTTTGGCTGATCCCTCTCCCCCTGCATCAATTGATGTTGAACTTCAATCCACTCCTCATAACTCTGGTTGACTCTCTCTTCTATATTGGAGTAATTTTTCCTGTGGAATTCCTTAAGCAGGCTCCTCAAAAACTTCAATTTGCAGACTATCTTGTACATTGGGCATCCCTGGAAATATTGAGACCAGGCTTGGTGAATTAGGGAATAAACTCTATTGTCCTGAAGCCAAAAATTTAAGAATATGAATGGCCTTGGACCTGCTATCTCACCTCTGAGACTGAATCTTATTGGAGAATGATCAGAGATCCTAGGCTCTAAGAAAACAACATCACTTTGGATTCCTTGACTTATCCAGGTTGTATCAATCATTGTTCTATCCAGTTTTGCCCAGACCCTATCTTCTGCATCTTGGTTATTACTCCAAGTAAACAAGGGTCCAGTGGAAGCCATGTCAATTAGGCCCAAATGGTGAATAATATTTGAAAAGTCTACAATATCATTCATCATAGGGGGAAACAACTACTTCTTTCCATAATCTCCCATTAGTAGCCAAGGTAATTGATTATTCTGAGAGATCTGATGTAATTCTACCCATGGCTGATTCCTCTCCTGAGTACCATTTGATCCATAGACAAAAGAGATGCAAATGTTCTTATTCAGAATTTTTCATTTCACTTTACAGTGAATAGCTTGCTTTGAGGAATTCATGACTTTTAGATGTAGTTCCTGGATTACTCACAACCCAAATCCTACCATTCTGATGGTAGTTATAGTTATGTGTCACCATATATTTAGAGAATCTCCTGTTTTTGATCCTTTCGTAATTCTGATGTTTAACTCTTGTCTCCAGAACAGCCATAATATCCAGCTTTCAACTATTTACATATTAAATCACTACTTGTTGTTTGAGGCTCTCATTGAGCCCCCTTATATTCCATGCCCCTATGTTCATGTTACAAGGGATTGATACATCATCTCCCCTTCCTTTGTCTCCAGTTCACTTAATGCCTCGGGATCTACTTCCTGTTCTTCTGCATCTTCAGTCCAGGATAATGCTATATACTGATTTGAGATGGAAGTCAGTGGATTTTTGTTATTTGTGTTGACCACTGCTATGTTTCTAGGAGTAGACCTCTCATCTTCTTGAGAACTCTTCCTGCATTTGCTCTCCATTTTCTCCCAATTTCCTGAGTTTTCCCCATTTAGAACTAGAGTCGACTCTTTGATATCATCATCCTTTTTTTCCTGATCATTGTCTTAAGGAGGAGTAGGATTCTCCTTTGCTTGTTTTGGTCTCCAAATTTTTTTAGTCATACAGCCCTTTTCCTCATGACCCAGTCTTTTGCAGGTATGGCAATAGAAGGGTACCCATTCATATATAAATTTATGAATTTCGGTACCTGAGAAAGGAGTCTTCACTATGATTTCCTTAGTAAGGGGTTTTGACACATCTATCTCCACTTGTACTCTAGCAAATGCACTTTTTTCTTTTGTTGTGGTAATTCTGTCGGCTATCAATGGGGTGCCCAATTGACTAGTTATTTTACTTAAGGCCTTGTTTGATCAAAAGCATGGCTCCAACTCTGGTAGAAGAACCTAGACAGGCACTATACTATTGTCCTCAATTTCACAATTGAAACTAGGTGCCCATTTTTTTCAGAATGAGACTCTTTGAGCCAAGGTTCCATGGTCCTCCCCTCAGAATTTTATCCCTATCCTCTGCATTCTCAAATCGAAATTAGTACCAACACCTTTTGTAATGCAACACTTTTGGCTTGGCAACATGATTCCAATTATTTTCCACATAAGCCTGAATCTGCTGAACATTTATCTTTCCTCCTAAAATACACCCAACCAATGTGTTCTCCCAATATTCAATTTCCTATGCAATATCCTCCATCATGATTTCAACCACACCATCCGAATTATTATTAGGATGGAATTCCAGATTCATGTTAGAGTTATTATCAGACTTCAATTTCATTGCCCATGAAGTTTTAGAATTTGTCCTGTTCTCATCAACCACAATATGGGGGATTTCAATTTGTGTCTCATGGATTTGGGCAATCAATTCAGCAGGGTCAGGATCTGATTCAGGGCAGATTTTGATTGAGAATCTTTACTTGCATTACCAAATGTCGGGGGTAGGAAATCCCCAAAATGGATCTGCGATGGCGATTGTAAGTTATTCTCCAGGTATTCGGTCTGTGAGTCATTTGCCTCATTTAAACCTTACCATTTATTATATTTATTCGATTACTTAAAATATTTGCTTACTTAAAAAAAGATAATTTTATAAAATAAAGGTGAGCATAACAAGAATATACAATGTATAATTAACATTTATTACATTGTAAATATTAGATACAATCATAAGATTAGTAATCTTAGATTACTAGTTAAGATAAATGAACTAAGAATATTATATGTGTTTTATTTTTACAAAGGTAAATAATAAAGATATTTATAAGTTTTAATAGTATTATATTTGATTGCTTTAAACATTTATAAATTTTACAAGTAAAAATATTAGATGTTTATCGTATATTATATTTATTTGATTACTTAAAATATTTGATTATTTAAAAAAAGATAATTTTATAAAATAAAGGTGAGCATAACAAGAATATACAATGTATAATTATCATTTATTACATTGTAAATATTAGATACAATCATAAGATTAGTAATCTTAGATTACTAGTTAAGATAAATGAACTAAGAATATTATATGTGTTTTATTTTTACAAAGGTAAATAATAAAGATATTTATAAGTTTTAATAGTATTATATTTGATTGCTTTAAACATTTATAAATTTTACAAGTAAAAATATTAGATGTTTATCGTATATTATATTTATTTGATTACTTAAAATATTTGATTATTTAAAAAAAGATAATTTTATAAAATAAAGGTGAGCATAACAAGAATATACAATGTATAATTATCATTTATTACATTGTAAATATTAGATACAATCATAAGATCACTAGTAAAGATAAATGAAATAAGAATATTATATGTGTTTTATTTATACAAAGGTAAATAATAAAGATATTTATAAGTTTTAAAAGTATTATATTTGATTGCTTTAAATATTTATAAATTTACAAGTAAAAATATTAGATGTTTATCATATATTATATTTATTTGATTACTTAAAAACAGATAATTTTATAAAATAAAGGTGAGCATAACAAGAATATACAATGTATAATTATCATTTATTACATTTTAAATATTAGATACAATTATAAGATTACTAATAAAGATAAATGAAGTAAGAATATTATAAGTGTTTTATTTATACAAAGGTAAATAATAAAGATATTTATAAGTTTTAAAAGTATTATATTTGATTGCTTTAAATATTTATAAATTTTACAAGTAAAAATATTAGATGTTGATCGTATATTATATTTATTTGATTACTTAAGAAAAGATAATTTTATAAAATAAAGGTGAGCATAACAATAATATACAATATATAATTATCATTTATTACATTGTATATATTAGATACAATTATAAGATTACTAGTTCTAAAGTGTTGAGTTTTTCCCATTATCCTCCTCCCTACACCGGTCTTGAAATCTACAACTTGTTATATTTAATATTTAAAGAGTGGAGTATTGAGAAGAAGGTATTCACTATGACAGTGGATAATGCATCTAATATGGACAACATGATTAGTCACTTGAAACCCACTTTGCTTCAAAATTTGGTATGTGAGGGGAAATACTTCCACATCAGATGTTCGGCTCATATCCTTAATTTGATAGTGAGGGAAGGGTTGAAAAATATTGAAGGATGTATGCTCAAAATTAGAGAGAATTTGAAGTATAGAGATGCTTCAGAAGGAAGGATAATCCAGTTTTACGAATGTGCTACAAAATTGAATATCTCAATTTTTGGGAAGTTGTGGCTAGATTTTGCTACAAGATGGAATTCTACATATCTTATGCTTCTTAGAGCATTAGATTATTGTCATGCTTTGGATTTTGGTATTTTTGAAGCAAGTTACAAGTTTAAATTTTTGCAGAATGAGTGGAGTAAAGTGGAAAAGATTTGTGAGTTATTGGAACCTTTCTATCAAAATTACCTATTTATTTTCTGGATCTGAATATCCTACCGCCAACTTGTATTTTCTAATTATTTGGAGGATTCAACTGAGATTAGAGAAGGCAATGGGGTGTGTTGATAATGATATCCACAGAATCGAACTACAAATGATGCAAAATTTTGAAAAGTATTGGTCGCACAACAGTAATATTCTTGCTTTTGCCGTAATTTTGGATCCACGTTATAAGTTTGACTTTTTAAAGTTTGCCTTAGTCAAACTACATGGTAATGAGAAGGGTACAAAGTTCGCTAATGATATATATGTCAAATTTGTCGAGCTATACAAACACTATGAATATCATTGTCCTAATGCTCCAAATTCATTTGATGAAGGGACATCTGTTAATAGAGAAGTGAATAGAGGAAATGATGAAATGGAGGTAAATCGAGCTATATCTCACTAAATATTTTTTTATCTTTATCACATGTTTATTTTTGTTATTACTAATTTATGTTTACATCAAGTCTAATTATTATTTTTTCCCTTGTTTAAAATTTAGGATTTTGATGCTTCTACTTCTGTTGGAAGTAGAGGTAACAGCTGTAAAAGTGAATTTGAGATGTATATCGAATGTCAGCGATTGGATCATATAATTTCACTTGATGTGCTCCAATTTTGAAAAAATAATTCTAAGAATTCTCCAATTATTTCTTCTATGGCTAAAGATATCATTGCCATTCTTATTACTACCGTTGCATCTGAGTTAACCTTTAGCATGGGTGGTAGAATTTTAAATAAGTGGAGGAGTTCTTTGTTGTCAAAAAATGTTGATGCTTTGGTAACTAATCATAATTGGTTATACGGATATGATGGTAATAACATTAGTTGTTATGAATTTGTATTTTTTTATCTGATAATTTTTTTATCAATGAATTTTAAAGATAATAATGTAAAATTTTTTATTTACAGAAATAGAAGAAGAAGAAGAAGAAGAAGAAGAAGGAACTGCTGTGGAGCCATCAAAGTCAATGAGTAACAATAATGAAATGGATTAAGGAGCTTAAAAAATAGCGGTAAAAGTTTTAGATGCTTTTACTTGTAAACATGGGTAATTGTTATCTTTTGTAGGTAATGAATTTAATTTTTATTCAATCATGTCATTTGTTCCTTATGTTGTAGATTTACCATAATTGGATAATCTTTATGTTTTTGGCCAACTAATATCTATTGGTGTTCTTTTATTGTTGTTATAAGCATTGTGTTAAAACTTATAAATGGCATATTCTGATATTGATGCTCTTATTCTATTGCCTTGTTAGTTTTTCTACCATGTTTTATGTAGTAGACATTTTGTGTGGAAGTTGTTGTTATAGTTTGTAGGTGGTGTGTATCTTGGTGCCTTGATTGTCATTTTGATGTTTGTTTTCTTTTTATGTTTTTTTTTTATTATCTATATAGCCTATAGGTTGTAACTTGTAATTTTATAATTTATGCATGAATTATGGATGTTACTGGAGATTTTTCAGCATCTTTTAATTTTGTTAAGTTATTGTTGGATATAGTTATTGCTTGTTGGATTTTGTGGGTGATAACTGATAAATGACACTACTATGCTCTTCTATTAAGAGTTTCTTCAAATAGGTGGATTAGTGGATGTAATGGAAGACTTTTTGAAAACTATTTTACAGGCTTACAACTGGATGTTTACCTTTTTTATTTTGGTTTTTTATTTATTAATAATATATCTTATTAGGATATCAGTAATAAATAAGAATGTCTAGGGCAAAATTATGAAAAATAAGTACAATTTATAAAATACTATATTTTTAAAAGCTTTAAATGAATAATAAAATATGTATAATTTATTATTATTATTATTATTATATATTTTGATGTCTGATCGGGTTAATGTCGGGTCAGATCGGGTGAAGGTTGGGCCGGGTCAACGTTGGGTTTGGTCGGCTCCGGGTCGGGTTGAAGCAGGTCGGGTTAATATCGGGTCGTGTCGCTATCGGCTCGGGCCAATGACGGGTCATGGGTTGGGATCGGGTAGGGTTGTGTTCGGGTCAGGTTTATTTTTATCGAGTCAGTGCCCGATCGAGTTTGGATCGGGTCGGTTTGCTAAATTTTTCGTGTCTTATCGGGTCGGGTTTCGCTCGGGTCGGGTCAGGTCAACTTTTGCCAGCTCTAGTTACACCATGTAAATTTAGGTCTACTAGTAGGTAATCCACACACATATAGGTAATATTTGAAATATTGTGTATCTTCTTAGTGTAGGAATCCCCTAGCCTTTTCATCGGTTGCTAAGGTGGCATTGAATTCTCCTATGACCAACTAAGGGCCATTAATTTTCTAACTAAGATGATGTAGTTTATTTCCACAAGTCCTTTAAAACACTATTAGAGCTGAAACTATAAACAAAAATAAGTTATACTTTAGTGTGGCTAGGTAAATTCCACTGTATAATGCATGATCTTGGTTGCTTCCTTCAATACTACTACAAGAGCTTCCTTCAAGTCCTTTTTGGTCGATTGATCTCTCTAACTTGGAGGAGGTTGGGTTTTGTTTTGCCATGTACCTACTAGACTGCTAGTGACCATGCTAAGTCCTGCTATAAAGAGTCTAAAGACCCGAAGCTTGAATGATGTTGTTCTTGTTTTGCTGCTCTTGTGATTATTTATCTAAAAAATAATAATGTCTCTTTCCAGCAGTCTTGTTATTGGTGGTGGCTTTACTGTTTTAATTTAGTTGCTAAAATAACTTACTAAAATCTAATTATTAACTTGTGTTTCATTTTTATGATTGTGTAGTGCGGAGTTGATATAATGGAGAGTATAGATCTTGGGGATGAAACTAAGAGCCCTCCTCCAGGTTTTTCACCAGATATGTTTTATGTCCCTCCTACTCCACTAACCCCTGTTGCGCCTAACATTGCTGATGATATTGAAGCCTCTGATATTGTGAAACCTAAAATTAAGAAGTATAGATCATGGGTGTGGGAACACTTTAAGAAGTTGCCACGCATTGATAAGAGAGACCAGAAAGCAATGTGTTTATATTGTAATATGCAATATGTTGCTGCTCCATCAAAAGGCACTTCAAACTTGAGTAATCACTTAAAATGTTATAAAAGATACCCACCAAATGTAGAGAAGAATTAAAAGCTTCTTGCATATCAATCTACTCTTAGGAATGATACTATTGATAATGAAAAAGTTATAATGGGGGGTCTTCATCGTAATTGGTCATTTAATAGTGCAGATCATAGGAAATCATTGGCTGAAATGATAGTCCTTGATGAATTCCCTTTAGATATGTGGAAAGGGAGGGCTTTAGAAGGTATATGCAAGTCACACAACCAAAAGCTGTAATTCCTTCTCGAACCACTATTGCTAGGGATATTTTAGAATTATTTATAAAGAAAAAAAGAAGTTGAGTTCATTCTTTAAGAAAAATTCAGTTCGAGTTTGTCTCACCACTGATGCTTGGTCTTCAATTCAAAACTTGGGTTATATGGTTCTAACTGCTCACTTCATTGACAAGAATTAGAAGCTGCAAAAAAAATTATGAACTTCTGTCCTATAGCAGGTCATTCAGGTGAGGTTATTGGGCGGTCTATAGATCGATGCTTGCTTGATTGGAATATTTATAAGGTCTTAACAATAACTCTTGATAATGTGAGTTCCAAAGATAAATGTGTTGATTATTTAAGAGAAAGACTCAATTGTTGGGGTAGGTTTGTTTTGGATGGCTCTTGTTTACATGTAAGATGTGCTACCCACATATAGAGTCTTGTTGTAAAGGAGGGTTTGAAAGACTCTAGAGATCATATTCTTAGAGTTCGGTTTGCTGTTAGATATGTGAGGTCTTCATCAGCTAGAATGAAAAAGTTTAAGACATGTGTTGAACAAGAGAAAATAGAATCCAAAAAACTTCTTTGCTTGGATGTAGAAACTAGGTAGAACTCTATCTATTTGATCTTAGATGTTGCTTTGCAATTGAGGAAAGCTTTTGATTTGTTAAAAAGAGATAAAAAAAAGTATCGTGATGAAATGGAGAAGCTCAAAGGTGTGCCTACGAATGATGATTGGGACCACATTCGTGTCTTACTTCCTTTCTTGGAATCTTTTTATGACACTACTTTAAGAATTTCTGGTTCATTATATGTCACAAGGAATATGTATTTGCAAGAGATTGTTGCGATTTTGAATATGATTTATATTGCATGTTATGGTGATGATTTTGACATGGGTACAATGGCTCTGAGAATGAAGAGAAAATATGATAAATATTGGGGAGGGTCAAAAAATACAAATGTGTTGTTGTTTGTTGCTGTTATCATTGACCCTAGGAGGAAGATGAAATATGTTGAATGGGCAATTAATAAGTTTTTTGGAGCTAGGGTTGGTTGTGAGCTACTTGAAAAAGTTAAGGATACTTTAAAGAAGTTATTTGAGTTTTATGCTTCGAAGGTTCATTTTTCTTCAACTCCACATCAATCTTCGGTGTTTGTTGAATATGAGACTGATTTTGGGTGTCATATGCTGAAAAAATGCAAGAGATATGACTAAGAAATAATTTCAAGATTCTGTCCAAGCTATAGAGTCTTCTTTGGTTGCTGAAAAAACTGACTTGGATAGGTATTTAGAAGAGAAATTATATGTTACTCCAATTGGTAGAAATTTTGACATTTTTTCTCGGTAGAAGCATGATGGAAAGTGTTTTGAGGTTCTTGCTCTAATGGCCAAGGATGTATTAGCTATGCCAATATCGACTGTTGCATCTGAGCCTGCTTTCAGTACCCAAGGTCGTGTATTAGATTCATTTCGGAGTTCCTTAACTCCTAGTATGGTGGAAGCTTTAATCTGTACTCAAGACTGGTTGCAATCATCTCGTGAGCCTCTTTGTGTTGAAGAACGTCTTGAGGATCTTAATAGGATTGAAGAAGGTAATTGTATTATTTTATTCTATCATTTATTCTTAGTATTTTTTTCTATTATGTTATTATGTTATCTTTAATAATCATGTCATTTTAATTCAAGTCAATTTATTTTTTCAAATGTTAAGTTCCTACCTTCTGTCGTGGAAATAGATGAATTAGATATCACTGAGTTTGATGGCATGTAATGTTGCCATGAATCAATTAAGTTATTATTGGTTGTTATTTTCAACTATTTTCCATACATGATCTATAAAGTTATGTGTGTTTTGGTTTATTGTAGCAGATTTGCAGCACTGGCTTGCAGGAGCTATGCAAAAGCTGACTTGACTGCAGCTATGCAGGAGCACTAGGAGTATGGAGACGACTTGCAGCTTACTATCTTTTGGAAAAATTACTTCAATCAAGCATATATATATATAATTAATTAGCAGGAAGAACTATTTTTTTTGTGAATGTCATGTGCTGATATTTAATTTGAGCAAGGGCATATGTAATTAGTTGTTGTTGTATTTGGCCTGGTATATGTAATTTTTGGAAGGCCTGGTATATGTTATTAGTTCTTGCAGTATGTAGTGTAATCAAGTAGGAACATATGTAATTAGTTCTTGCTATATTTGACCTGGTATTTTTGAAAAATTAATGTAAGTAGGGACGGTTCATTTTGGAAAATTAGGGGCCTGATGTATTTTTGTATGGCTAAAATTATTATTTGAATGCTAGCAGCCTAGCATGTGTATGCTTTGTATATTTTATTGCTATGCTAGGCTGATATCTACTTAGGAGTTAATGTTTATAAAGTTATTTATATGTTATATTTTGAATATAGATTTCTTAAATCTACTGTAATAGTATATTGCGGATAATGTATTAAATTTTGTTGTATGCAGGTTGAGCAATTAAATAAGTGTTTCTGCAAATTTTCTTTTTTTTTTTCATTATAGATTATACAGCATACAGGTAATGAAAGGAAATTGGATATTTTTTTTCAATAATAGGATATATCCGAAATCCGATTAGATATTTCGGATATCCGGAACATCGGATATCCGGAGTATTCATATGCGGATTCGGATGTTGGATATCCAATATCCGGTCGGATCAGATATCCGAAAAGAATATCCATTTGGATGTGGATATCTGAAAATGTACACCCCTAATGATTAGCATCCATCTAAAAATTAACGCTTCTATTCACCGGACATAGAAGACTTAGTTGGTCAATTTGTCAAACAAACAATGACATATCATATCAAAAAAAAAAACCAGCACATTGAATAATAAAAACAAGAGTATATCATTACTCTTCAACCCAAGATAAAAATTACTTTCAAACCAAGTTGGTAATATCCAAAATGAGCATCATCAACAAAATGCAACATAAGCCTTACCCATCAATCCTGCCACATCCAAATAACTCTTCTAAGATATCCTGGATAACAAACGATTCAAACAAAGTAAATCAAACTAATCAAGTAGACACCACTTGACTCATAAAAAGAAGGAAAAAAATTACCAAGCACATTCATTCATATCACCAAAGCCACCCTCACAATAGGAGAGGAACACCAAAAAACAACTCAATACACTAGCATTTCCATCCAGTCATCTATTGGTCACAACATTAAAAAAAACTCATCCAAAATAATAAAAATCTGAACAACACAAACCCTTAAAAGAAAACCAATCAATCAACCAACAAAGATCACAAATAGTCTACAAAATAATTGTACACCCTATTTTGTTAGGTCTTTCGCTATTGTTATTAAGTGATTTAACACATGTTATCTAAAACAATATACAATATAAAAATTAATTACATGATATTCATAGCCAACTGCCAATTTTCCATTATCAATCGTTAACTATCAATAATATATAGTGATTCAACAAAATTAATGAATAAGGTTTAAGTTTGTATCAAAATTAAAGAATTAGCTTTTAATTATTATGAGAAGAAACCCCACCTCTGCACAATGAATGTTGGAGGAGATGGATAAGCCTGTAATGGAAAAAGCTAACTTTTGGAATTGTGTAAGTGTTCTTAATGGAGGACCTCTATTAGTTTTTCATAAAGATGTGGCATCCCTTAAAAAGCTCATAAGTCACCTATAGGGATGGTAACAAATCGGGTACCCCCTATCCGTTATCCAAATGAGATAAGAAAATCTATACCCATATCCGTATCCAAACTCGACAGATATTTTTTTCCTTCATCCATATCCATATCCGTTTACATATCCATCGGGTAAAATCTATCGAGTGTCAGGTAAAACGCATTAAGCATAAAGTAAAAATCATTTAATGTTATAATTATATACTTAGATTATTAAATTTAGTTATATCTTCATTTTTAGCCTTAGAAAATATACTTAAGGTCATATAAATGAGGGTAAAAATGTAATTTTATATCGAGTAAATGGATACAGGTATGGGTACAGATTTGAGGATCCCTTACCCATATCCATACCCAAACCCGGTAGAAATTTCTCTATTTTCCTCTATATTCGTATCCATATTCATTTACATGTCTAATGGATAAAACCCATCAGATTTTGGGTAAAAACCCGTCTGATTAACATCCCTAGTCACATATAAAGTGTGTACACCTCCTATAGACATCGTAAGTCACATATCAAGTAGAAATAAGGACATCACTAAAGGCAAAAACCTCAATATCAAACACAAAATATGTTACTGCATTCAAATAGGTATCAACATATAAAATCATAGTGAAGGAATATATTGTATGATGCATGACCGTACCTTAGAGGTCATCCCAAGTCTACTCAAGGTAGACTATATACAACCACAAGCTAAGATATGTGTGTATGTCTGTATGTATACTTTTGGTTAAGTATTTTCATGAGGATATGTGTTGGAGATTGAAACCCGTTTATATTAGGACTCATAGGGTTTTTGTAAAAAATGGTATTTTGGTTATCTTAAGGGCAAATCAGTCAATATGGGTTAAATGGGAAATACATGGTATTATAATGTGTTTATTGGGTCAAAATGTTCAAAATATATCATGTGGAATTGTTGGAGTAATTATGAGTGGATTAAGTCTGATAAAATAAGAAAATAACTTAAAGTAGGAATAGTAACGCTAAAGGAGAGTCATCATAGCATGTGTAAAACATTAGACTTAGACCTTTGTTTTAGGATATGTTTTTAATATTGGCATTTTATTAATTTTTACTAAATTTTGTGGTTATATGATTGTTACAGAAAAATTTATGTCCAACTTGCAAAATTAGGGTTTTGTAAGGAATCATGAATATTAACTCTAAGAAAAAGTTGTTATCGCATGTGTAAAATATTGAATTTAGAAATTGACTTTTGGATTTATTTTTAATAATGATAGGTAAGGAATGTGAATAAAATTTTGTGTTCAAATGAGTCTTATAAAAAAAAAAGTTATGCCTAACTTGTGAAATTAGGGTTTCGTAGATGTTGGAGTTAGACCTTGATTTTTAGATATGTTGTCAAAAATAATATTTTAAGAAATTTTATTGAATTTGGTGTTTAAATGTGTATTATGAGATAATGTATGCTTGTCTTGTGAAGTTAGGGTTTTTTAGGATCAATATGGCATTTTTCCTTAAAGGAATGTCTAGAAATTCATGCAGTTGTGTTTTATAATTTTCAAATGATTATGTCAAGTTGGTTTATGTGCCTTGTATATCTCTTGAAATAGTCAAAGTTCTAATAAGGCATTATTATATAAATTAAAAGTTCACACGAGTTAGGACCGATTGCACATGTCTATTCTACCGAACAAGAATAGTGGTCAGAAATATTTTGCTATGAAGTTGTATATTATTGATATTGTTTCACTAGTGGAGAATAATGGGTGACCTGAAATAAACATGAAATAAATATTTAGAATGATCATAATCATTAGAAAGATATTAATATTTAAAGTGAGAGACAACGTAAGTCAGGACCGATTGTACCAATATGTTTTGTCGGATGAGAATAATGGTTAAGAGTGTTTCTCCCTTGGGTTGTACCCATTCGTTCCATCAGACATGAATTATGGATAGGAGCTTGTGTTTCCTATGGTTGTACATGTCTATTCCATTGGATAATAATAGTGGCCAGGAAACTTTTCTCCGTGGGTTGTATATTATTGTTACCGTTCTAGCAATTATGAATAGTAGAGTCCCTAAACTCAATGTAAATAAGAATATGGGTTATGATCATATTATAAAATATTAATATTTAAATTGAGAGATAGCATGAGTCAGGACTGGTTGTACCAATTTGTTCCACCGAACGAGAATAGTGGCCAAGAGTATTTTTCCCTTAGGTTGTACCCATTCATTCCACCAAACATGAATTGTGGCTAGGAGCTTGTGTTTCCTAGGATTGTCCCTATCCATTCCACCGGACAAAAATAGTAGTCACGAGACTTTTCCTCCATGGGTTATATATTATTGATAGTGTTCCACCAATTACGAATAATGGAGTCCCTAAACTCAATGTAAATAAGAATATGGGTTATGATCATATCTATTAATGAGACTTGGAATTAGTCCCTACTTGGCATCATCTAATATTAATTTAAATGCATGTTTAATCCTTCATTTGACATTATTCTATTGTATAATCTTGTTATGATTGTATTGTTACCTTACTTAGTACGCAACATATTAATCATCTTTTTTATGGTTGTTGCTCATTCCTATGAGCAGATGGCCGAGATGATTGTGTGTAGCTCAAAGAGGACTTATTGGGTCCCTTTGTTTCTTATGATGGTATTCTTAGGAAGGATTGACCTTGGTGTCTTTGGGACTTGGGGCATAAAGTCATATTATCTTAATCTTAGCTTTGCCCGAATACCTTTTGAGACTATTAGTTTCGGTATATCCCTTTTTTATGTATTTTAGATATTATATTCAAAAATAAACTCCAAGCTCTTGTTTAAGTTTTTGAATCTATCTTGTTCTCTATTTTATTCATGTTTTAAGTTTTGAATGGTTTGCCTTACATTCAATATAATGGTGGTATGATAATCCAAACGTATATCTAGTAGGATGATAACACCAATTTATGTTGTTATTACTTTTATACTTAAATGAAATTTTTCAATAGTAAATTTTGAGGTGTTACAATTTGAACAGGTTGCATGTGAAAGATGATGTAGAGATAAAAATTCTATAATTAAATCTTAGATTTCAAATAGAGACACAGACATAGTAGTGATACCATCTCTTAAGGCTCATAGTTCTGTTGCAAGACTATTTGTTGTGTGTATAGCACGAGCAAAACATGTTACTATATTTGTCCCAAATTAATTCCTATAATATTGCCAACTCTCACTTTTATTGGACTATCAAAACATTTATGGAAATAGTCATCTATATTTTAGTTAGGAACATTATTTTTGGCTTGCAGCTTGCCCTATGCCAAATTTGATACGAACCCTATCTTGTGATTCATACACATCACACCAAGCGGGTCCCTGTTGGGTAATTTGTACTCATCACGCAAAATAAGGCCCACCTGATAATTGGTACTCATTAGGTAAAGTGGGTCCCACCTAGAATCCTAAGGCCTACTAACCTAGAACTAGTAGATATGGACCTCTGAGGCGTAATCACCCAGAAGGACCCAAGCATACTCACCCAGGAAGGGTCGTAACTCAACCTAAAAGCTTACTCAAGAGTATAGGGCTCCCCATATAAACTATCTAGAGATCTCCTCAATAACATATATAGGACGCATGATTCCCTCCCCAGTTAGACTACTCGTACTCAAGCATTGACATAATCACACAGGGTTTTAACACACCCACAGGTGCTCTACCACTGAGGTTTGGCTCTAATACCAACTAATGTGGATCCTATCTAGTAATTCATATCATCATGCTAAAACATCTCTTATTGGGTAATTTGTACTCATCGAGCCAAATAGGGCCTACCTAACAATTCATACTTGTCATGCCAAGTGGGTCCCGCCTAAAATCCTAAGGTATACTCGCCTGGGACCAATTGATATAGACTTACTCACGCAAGAGGCCCCAAGTGTACTCACCTAGTATAGGCCCTAACTACACCCAAAAGCTAGCTCAAGAATGAAATGTTGACCCCTCCCATAAAAACTATCTAGAGATCTCCTTAGGAACGGATATGGGACACATTAAAATTAAAGGAGGTTCATTCCATTCCTATTTGTGTCCTAATCTAGTGATGTGTGCATCATAATTCAGACATTCATAATCAATTTTGTCATAGGATATAAGAAGAAGAAGTAGAAGTAGAAGATGATGATGATGATTTGCTAGTGCACGAAATTGTCACTTCCTATATGGTACACAACCAGTTGTACAACAAAGAACATCATACAACTAGTGGCAGTTTTGCAATTAGAAATAACTTTTAATATTTGATTAGCGAAATATATTTTGAGCATTGAAACTATATTTTTAGATGATTAGTTATTTTTCCTTACATAGACATGGATGTTGTGAATTTTTTTTAATTTTTTTACTTTTTATTATTGATATTAGATTTTCTTTAACTAAAATAATTATACCAAATTAATTTTGAAATTAATTTTTCAACAATGTTCTAATGAGTTTTCAACACTTTTTAGACATCACTCTTTACATAAGTTTTCAACACCACTTTAATAAATTTTAAACTCTCTTCATATAAATTTTCAATACCGTTTTAGTAAATTTTCATGACAATTTGAATAACACTCTTTATAAGAAAAAAAATGCTCTAATAAATTTTCAACAATGTTTTTTATATAAATTTTCAATGTTTTTTATATAAATTTCAATACTGTTCAAATGAATTTTCAATAATCTTTATATGAATTATCAATACTATACAAATGAATTTTCAATAGTTTTTATATAAGTTTTTAATAGTGTTCAAATGAATTTTCAACACTCTTCACACAAATTTTCAACATTGTTATAATAAAATTTCAACCACCTTCACATCATTTTTCTTCTCAACATGATTAAAAAGGACATGTAAAACTTTTTATCTATATTTGCAACACTTTTTAAATAAATTTGTAATACTCTTTATATATATATGAACACTTGTTATAAAATTGCAACATAGTTGTGCTTAATTTTCAAACAAGCTGAAATTAACTTTCAAAGTAGTGTTGCCATGATTTTTCAAGTGCTCTTCAAAATGATTTTTGAAAACTCTCCAAGATGACACATATAAGGTTCTTCCTCATTACCAATCGTTTCCTCTAATAACTCATACTCCTAATTAGGGATGGCAATGGGTAGGGTCTAACTCGGACTCATTTATATTACCTAGATCCATACCCGACCCAGATCCGACGGGTCTTAAAAGTTTACATCCAAACCCAAATCTACTAGGTTTAGCGGGTAAACGGATCCTAAACAAGGCCTAAATGGGTCCAGTTAATTTTTTTTTAAAAATAATTAATAATCTATGTAAATACAAATACATTTATATTTTATATAGATTCATATGTATTTTTTGTTTAAAAAAAATCCTCCGAATGAAAAATTAATATTTTAAAACAGTTACGTTAACTTTTCAAATGGTGTTTTAATACTTTTGGAATACAATATTATACATATTGCTTATAATGTAAATATAAAAAAATAAAATAAAAAATAAATAAGAAGTTTAAATAAGATTACGATAATGATGACAAATATAATATCAGTATATATTTATATATGTATACACACACACACTCATATATATATATATATATATATATATATATATACTAAATAGATCTGGAAGGTCAGGTATGAGTCATGAACTAATAGACTAGATCCAGACCCACTTATATATATATAGATCCAAATCCGATCCAAAATTCCAAACCCATCAGGTCTAAAAATTATTGACCCAAACTCACTAAAAATAAGGAGGGCCTAACAAGTCTGGATCGGGTTCGGGACCCATTGCTATCCCTAACTCCTATCCTTCCTCGATCACCAATTTATCTTCCACTTCCACTAAAAAAAGGATATAAAAAAAACCACCACACAATAGAAATGAATATAAAAAAATGTTAAATCTTTCAAGAAAATCATGCTAATACTTCTACGGAATGATACCAAAACTTCTACAAAAATCTCTTAATATTTTAACATCATCTTACTAATATCACAAAGAATCACGTTAATATGTCAAAGAAATGACGCTAAAACTTCAACAGAATGTTGCTCATATTTAAATATTATCATTAGAGGTGGCAATCGGGTCGGGTGGGTCGGGTTCGGGTCAGGACATAGCGGGTTGGTTCATAGCAGGTTATTTGACTATTGCGAGTCAGTTGTGGGTCGGGTCGGGTCATTTCGGGTTCTGGTCATTTCACATCATTGCTTTGTTTGGGTTGGGTCGGTTTTGGGTCAGGTCATTTCGGGTTAACTTGACTGGTAGGATCGGGTTGGTTTTGGGTCATTTTCTAGTTCACATGACCAGGTAGCTTCAGCTTGTTCAGGTCATTTCGTGTAATATGATGGGTTGGTCCCGTTGGGTCTGAGTTGTTTTGGGTTAACTTAACAGGTCGAATCGTTTTATGTAATTTGACGGGTTGGATTTGAGTAGCTATGGGTTAACTTGATGGGTCGGGTCGGGTCAAGTTTTGACGGGTTGAGTCAATTTCGGATCCAAGTAATTATCATTTATTATATTTTAAATATGAGAGACAATCATAAGATTACTATTGTAGATAAATGAATTAAGAATATTAGATACACTTTATTTTCACAAGTAAATAGTAAAGATATTTATAAATTTTAATAATAAAAAAGCATTGCATGATTGAATCTAACAAAGATATTTTTCATTTATTCTAATTTATTTTATTACTTAAAATATTTAATTACTTAAAAAAGGTAATTTTACAAAATAAAGGTGATCATAACATGACTATACAATGTATAATTATCATTTATTACATTGTAAATATTAGAGACAATCATAAGATTACTAGTACAGATAAATGAAATAATAATATTATATGTGCTTTATTTTTACAAGTAAATAATAAAGATATTTATAAGTTTTAACAATATTATATTTGATTACTTAAAATATTTATAAATTTTACAAGTAAAAAATATTAGATGTTTATCATATATTATATTTATTTGATTACTTAAAAAAAAAGACAATTTTATAAAATACATGTGAGCATAAGCATGATTATACAATGTATAATTATCATTTATTATATTTTAAATATTAGAGACAATCATAAAATTACTAGCATAGATAAATGAAATAAGAATGTTATATGTGCTTTATTTTTATAAGTAAATATTAAAGATTTTTTACCCGGTTATGTTCGGATTTATCGGATTCGTCTAATTAAGCTATTTTGGATAAATTGATTATGAAATATACTTTGAAATGTACTTAATTTCATGTTGGTATTGTTAAATTGGGAAAATAGTATTGAAATATATCGGAATTGGATTGTTAGGTTAAAACTCTTGCGGATTCAAATTGGATTGTATAATTGTGTTATTTTATTAAATTGATTATACAATATGGTTTAGAATATGTCTAATTTCAATCTTGAAGTGTCAATTTAAATATTTGAATAAGATTTGACCGGATTTGTAGTTCGGGCTCAAAAATCCTAATTATGTTAAATTGGGTAGTTCATTAATAGTTTTTTAATCAATTGAGTATACAATATGTTTTAGAATATGTCTAATTTCAATTTTGAACCGTCAATTTAAATATTTGAATAAGATTTGACCAAATTTGTTGTGCAAGCACAAAAACCCTAATTATGTTAAATTGGATAATTCCTTAATATTTTTTAATTAATTGAGTATACAATATATTTTATAATATGTCTAATTTCAATTTTGAACCATCAATTTAAATATCTGAATAATATTTGATCGGATTTGTAGTTCAGGCACAAAAATCCTAATTATGTTAAATTGGACAATTCCTTAATATTTTTTAATCAATTGAGTATACAATATATTTTAGAATATTTCTAATTTCAATTTCGAACCGTCAATTTAAATATTTGAATAATATTTGATCAAATTTATTTTTCGGGCTCAAAAACCCTAATTATGTTAAATTGGGTAATTTCTTAATAATTTTTAATCAATTGAGTATACAATATGTTATAAAACATACCGGATTTATAGCACGATGGTGTTAAGAGTTAGTAATTTTTAGCTGGTAACAATTGTAATTACAATTTCATTAGGTAACCAGTAACCACTATAATTACATTTTCAGAGTCTGAGTTTGATTTTCTATTTGTTATAAACTTATAATCTTTGTACTCCCTATAAATTAATATAATATTTGTTGTTTTAAAAATATGCATCAAAAGTTGGAGCTATGAGATTTTTTTATTCTAAATGATATTATATAGAATGTCTACGATAAAAGTATGAAAAATAAGTACAATTTATAAAATACTATATTTTTAAAAGCTTTAAATGCATAATAAAAACATGTGTAAGTTATTATTATTATAATATATTTTGATGCCTGGTTGGGTCAATGTCGGGTCGGATCGGGTGAATGTGAGGTCGGGTCAACGCTAGATCGGGTCGGATCGGATAGAAGCGAGTCGGGTTAAAGGCGGGTCAAGTCACTATCGAGTCATGGGTTGGCCTCAGGTCGGGTCGGGTTCAGATCTAGTTGATTTTATTGGGTCAATGCCGGGTCGGGTTAATGTCGGGTCGGGTTTGGATCAAGTCAGGTTACTAAAATTTTCGGATCTTATCGAGTCGGGTGGGTTGGGCGGATCGGGTCAACTTTTGCTTGCTCTAATTATCATGCTAAAGAATTACAACATAATCATACTAATATATCAACATAGTCCTACTAATATTTCAATGTAATGATACTAATTTTTTAACATCTTACTAGTATTTCACCTTATTCATCATAAGCTTTTAAAACAAAATCTTATCACACATTATCAGTATTTCAACACTGTTGATATAATATTTCAATAGCAACATATAAATATTTCAACAAGAGAGCTCAGATAATATTCTCCACAGTATCAACTGCTTCCGCTCCTTGTCACTTACCAATATATAGCAAATCTCATAAATTATAAATAGCTACTGCACCTTGAAAAATTGTCGTTCACGAATCAAAATAAACACATTGCTTCAATAATCAAAATAACTTGTCAAAACTATTGATTATACTAAATATGAATTTCAATTAAAAGTAAAAATAACCAAACAATGAATAATCAACAAAACTATAACCTTTTACCTTAAAAAATCTGCAAAATAGATAGACCTAAGAATTGAAATCAAAGTTCAACGTGATCTCTAATTGAGAAAATAAGCAACAACAGACTGCACCTAAGAAACAAAAGCAAAAGCTTTGATAACCTCCTCTAGATATCAACATGAAGAAGAAGAAGAGAATGAAGAAAAACATAGCACGGAATTTCCAATGTGGGAAAGAAGAGGGCGCGGGATTTCGATTGAGGTGGGTAACTGCAGAATAACAAAATACCCCGAGGAATAAATTCTAACATGGCAATCAAAACACAAAACTCTCTACTTTCCCAATTTCATTTCTATGCATTCAATCGTCTCATTGCGAGACAAATGTATTAAGAGCATATTCCCACTAGTACTAGTGGTAGTAGTGATCAAGGGATGTTGGGGGAGAAAACCTAGGAGGAGCACGGATCAAAGGCATAGACTCAAGTGAAGTTCTATCCCTAATCCAATCGATAATGGGAGGGATAGTTCACTAAGTTTATATACTAGACAATACCACCTTAAAGTTTTGATATGGGGCACACCATATATAGCTCACACATGGACCTAACAAGGGACTCTAGAGATCAATGAATACAATGATTGCGCAATAGGGTTGAATGTTTTCGGCCAAGGAGAGCCTGCTAGCTAGTGATTACGGAGACAGAACCTGTGGTGTGTGTTCTTACCTTGAGAAAAGAAAAGGTAAGAGAGAACCGGTGTATTTGAATACAAATTGTAGTTAAATGATGGATCTTTTAGTCATTACAACTTACTTAGTAAAAGGAGGAAAAAAAAAAAGTTTAAGAGGTACGTAATGCCGAGACAAATATATACATAGCTTCACTCTAGTTGATTAATATTGATGGATAGCATAGCATGCAAAGAGCAGCAGGGAGCCTCGCTGTTACACAAACTGAAATAGATAAGCTAGCATAGCATTTCAGGTCTGAGAAACATCATGAGCATCAGTTGCAGTACTACTAGTTTTCTTATCTTCGAACAAGGAACCAATCTCCTCCAAGCTCCTACCTTTAGTCTCGGGCATAAAAAAGAAGAAAAACAAGGTTCCGACAGCCATAATCCCAGACAAAAGAAAAAACATCCCGCCGAACGTCATCTCCTTGGCCAAACTTAAAAACGTCATAGAAACCAATCCACTGACCAACCTATTCACAGAAATCGCCAAGCTCGTCCCCTGCGCACGAAGCCTCAAGGGGAAAATCTCCGACGAGTAAACCCAAGTGATCGGTCCCAAACCAATCGAGAAGAAAGAAACATCAGCACAGACCGCAACTACGCTCAGTGCAATAGCCCATAACGGCTTACGACCCGACGAATGCTCGAGGAACGTAGAGCCTAATGCTAAGACGGAGAGGGAGAGCGTCATTCCGGAAGATCCTAAGAGCATAAGCGGTCTCCTACCGTATTTGTCTAAGAAGAGAGCTGATATGAAGACGAAGAAAGCTTTGGACGTTCCCATTATGCAGTTGATACCGAAGAGTACACGTTTGTTGTGGATTCCAGCGTCTTTGAATACTTCGGGTAAGTAGTATACCACCGCATCGTTGCCCGAAGCTTGCATGAAGAAATTGAGCCCCACTGCTGACACCAAGATCCGTCGGGTGGATCTAGAAGGCTTCCATAACAACTCCTTCCAAACACCCTGACCACGCCATGATCCGGCGGTACCGGCACCCGAAGGTTCCTGACTTCCCTGCTGTTGCTGAAATGCAGCATTAGCAGCTTTAGTTATCTCGCACAACCTCAACTCGGCTTCCTCTTCGCTCTCCGACGTCTTAACCAAAACCTTCTTAGCTTCCCCAAACCTTCCTTTCATAACAAGCCAACGAGGCGATTCCGGCATCGCAATGACACCCAATCCAACTCCGAAAGCAGGCAGAGCAGCCAAGCCGAGCATGATCCTCCAGTTTATATCATGCGGAAGTCCGGATAACGCATAATTCGATACGTAACCGAGAAGAATCCCGATCGTGATGAACAACTCGGGAAGCGAACCGAGGAAGCCTCGAGTCAAAGCAGGGGAAATCTCGGCCGTGTAGAGAGGTGAGATCATGAGGGAATAACCGACGCCTATGCCGGCTATGACTCTACCTGCCATTAGGGATAGATAGGATGGTGCGAGACCCATTAGGACTGCGCCTGTAAAGAACGTGATCGCCGCTAATACGATGGTGTAGCGTCTGCCGATGAAGTCTGATGTTTTCCCTGAGGCTAAGGAGCCGAGCAGGGAACATACGTTTAAGGAACCGACTAGGATTTCTTCTTGTGTTGCCGAGATGTGGAGGTTCTCCCTTATGTACAGGACTGCGCCACTTATCACCCCAATATCTGCACAAGGAAGAAACTGAATGGTTGGTTTCATAATTAATGATGCAACGACAATCTTGAAGTACGCATTGGGCAGGGTCGTTTTATGGCTGGCCGACCCAGTACTTTGTTAGTATAGGCTTTCATGGGATCGGGTTAGGCTGGCTTATGAGCCTTGAATTTTTTTTATATTTATTAGATGGTTATTTTTAATATTTTATTTAAGTCAAAAAATATATAATTATAATAATTATATATAATAATTCTAATATTACCTCAATAAATATTTATTAAACAAATTTATTTGACATGTGACTTTATCAAATCCTCACTTTTAAATAGTATATTATAATAGAGTTAGTTTTTATTGGATAAATAATATCTATAAGGTCAATATTTACCTTTATCATCATTTTTTATATAAAAATACTTTTGGCTAAGTTGGAAGGGGAATAGTTAGGTAGTGGCAAATGAACGTTATTATATTTTTATTAAAAAATAAATTAATAAATAATAATAATAATAATAATAATAATAATAATAATAATAATAATAATAATAATCTGATGGATAAAAATCTATGGGTATCATAGATGTGTAGGATTGGACCATATTTAATAAAGTAAAAAAATAAAGAAAAAAGTCAAGTCACATATATAAACTCTCTGAATTGAATTTTATTAGAATTTAAATCAAACCTAATTGGAGGGACCGGAGAAGCTTCCTCCAGGGCTAACTGTCCAAGTAGTAGTAGGAAGTAGGAACTATATTCGTAAGTAGCGACCTTTTATCCATGCAGATTAATTTCTGTTTTGACAAACGGAAGGTGAAGGCAACAAAGAGAGAGTAGCGAAACTAAGTTTTTGTCTTTTCCTTTTCCTGGGGGCGCGGGCGGTAGCAATCGCATGTATGAAGAACGGATGAATTTAATGCGTGCAACATTCTTCTTCCATGATCCACCTGCTTTTGTTTTCCACTACTACTAGTAGTATTTTCTAATAAATGAGAATTTAATTAAGGGAGTAAATCTTAAAACCAAAAATATTAATAAAAATAGATAATAAAAAGAAGATGAAAACCGTTACCCCCCGTTGCACACTAGAAATGCAAAATACAAAGTAACAAAGCCCTCCTCCCTAGCTCTTTTGTGCTTTGAGTTCCACATCGTCTAATTCTCTCTCTCTGTCTCTCTCTCTCTCTCTCTCTATATATATATATATATCTCTCTCTACATATATATATATATATATATATATATTATTCTACTGGTTTTAACTAACATATCTGGGCACCTAAAAGTGTTTGGTATGAATATATTATTTTCGTACGGCATAAATCTTTTGAAAATAATCCCCCTGCTAGTATACAAGCTAGTAGAGTGAAACCACGGATGTCATGACTCGTTCAAGTCTCAACCACATAATATATGTTTATAACCCAAAAAAAAACATAATTCATCTCGTACCTTTTGCTGAAAGTGTTTTTCTCTATATTCTGAAGCCTCTAAAATTACCTGTAAGTGTAACCTCCAATGCCAAACTCGCCGTATAAAATAACTTAGATAGTGCTCCCTCGGTTATTAAAAAAAAATAGAGAAAATACGTTTGAACTAATAATATCTTTTACGATACTACTATATTAATACAAAATATAAAAAGTAGTATTATAAGATTATTTTTTTCAACAAAAAAAAAATTTGAACGGAGGGAGTCTATAATTAAGTGTCATGCTAAGATAGCGTGTGTCATCATGCGCGGTGCCTGAGGCATATTATTCTATGATTTCTAAGGAAATGGACACTTGTCATAACAAATACATTTCCAAGCATGTAAGTCTAGTTTCATCATGTCATCTAAGGATATGGACACTTGTCATATATAGTAATAATAATGATGATGAAATGTACTAAAAGTTTCATCATGCTTCTAAAATATTAATATAATCATCTATTTGTCGAGATGATTATTACACTTCCAATTAAATATATATATATATATATCCAAAAGCATGCTTGATATGGTTGGCTAGTATTCCCTCATTCTACTTGGTTTATCCGTCAAAGCATCTCAATATTTAGAATCAATATTTACCGTTCAGCTCGCAAAAGAAAAAGGAAGAAAAAGGAAGAAAAAAGATATGGAGACGAGAAAAGAGGATGCATTAAGCTAAGAAGATGAATACGGAAGGCTGAAATTAAAAAAGGGAAAACTTACCATAACCCAATAAAATCGAGTTAGTAGACGCCAAGATACAACACGCTAATGCATATCTATTCATCTTCCCCACCTTGGAACACCCGTTTCCTACCTTAGACTCAGAGATTTGAGCGTGGCTCACCTCCATACAATTTTTTTTTTTTTATTTCCCCCCACCCCTTTCCTTTCTTGCTCTGTGTTAATTCCTCTGATTTGGGCTGAGAATTTAATTAAATTGGGGGGAAGGCCCGGAAGGGAAAGCAGGGTTTGTCTATTATTTTTTTAGGTGGGGGAGGGGGGGACAAAAGGACGGAAATGGGGAACAGGCAAAAAAAATGAAAGAAAGGGAGATAGGGAGGTGAAAGAGAAAAAGGCAATTGAGGTGATGTAAAAAAAAAAAAGAAAGAAAGGACAATTGAAAGAGAGAGGACGTGCTAAGAGCATGATTTGAAGCTGGTGGCTGTGTATTTAAGAACTTCTTTGAATCATAAAATAAGAAGAAATAGAATACTATATATATACATATATATTATTGAAGAATTCAAAATTCTCGCTGATATTGATGTATTTGAAAAAGAATATCTACATAATTGAACCTCGCTGATGTTGATGCATGGGGTGCCTTAAAACGATCATCATCTTCTTCTTCTTCTTCTTTTTCTTCTTTGTCCTCTCTCTCTCTCTCTATATATATATATATATATACTAATAAAATGAAGATAATGAAAATGTAATCCAACAGTCCATTAGCTACCAACAATTGGAACATCTAAGTTATTACAAAAATAAATAAATTATTTTTTATCAACTCATTAACGTAAAGTAAGGATGCAACCAATCTCGGTAATAAGACACCCTCTCCTTTCTTTCCCAAAAGTCCAACAAGAGCTGCTTGGCTTATATACCAATCCCCAAACCGTATGGCTGGTTTTGGATCACATTTTAGGTTCAGAAATAATGCGACCTTTCAATATTCAAGCATAGTAATTTGTCCTGACCACGTCCTACCACTCCTTTTATTATATAATATAAGATGTTCACATACTTTAATATAGAAATATTTATCATCAATGTCTTTCAATATATATTAAAATAATTGCAATAAAAATGCGTTTAAATTTTGAATATAATAATGATATTTTTATTTATTTCTTATATTTTTTTTATAATATAAAAAAAATAAAGAGTTATAAACCTGAGATAGACAGTAGAATAATGTACGTTGGCTGTATCCGTAAAACATTATTAATTGAACTTACCATATCCCAGTAAAATTGAGTTTGTTGAGGCCAATACGGCACACGCTAATGCATATGTGTTCATTCGACTACTACCATTTCGCCTCCCTTCTTCAGCTGAAGAACTACTACCGGAGCCTTTTTCCAACTTCATAATATCAGTCTGAGCTTCCTGTTTCCTCCCACTAATTGGTTAGTATTTACAAGTGGATAATAAAAGCAAAGATAAAAAGAAAGAAAGATGGAAAGAGATTAGAGGTGGAGAGAAAAGTAAAGTTGATCGAAGAAGAACAAGAGGAAGATGAAGGAGACTGAACGGAAGCGGCAGGAAAAAAGTGGGAAAAAGACAAAAATGGTGATCCTGACCCTCAAGCACTTCACACAGCAGCAAAGATTCCAACAGAGAATGCGGACAGTGTGCGTGGATACAAGAGAGACGTTGTCATGATATATATAATGGAAGTTGACACACGCTACAGCTGGATTCAAACCAGCTTCAACTAATAATACATTCAAATCTCACACTAGCCAAGAGGCATGGATCGAGCTCACATGTGGGGCCTTCACTTTGGCCACGTACAAATATAACCTGTTTCGTTTGGGCAATCAAACAACTGGCGTGCATCAGATGTGTATATGTATCAGTAGCCAGTACACATTCTCAATCTGAGGGTGGGGGAAGAGGGGGGTGTGATGCCGGGGGCTGTGGGGGACGGTTTCTTTTACCACCCGCTTTTATATCCGCACATGGGAATCATTAATAACTCTCCTTTAATCATTCAACATACCGTCTCCCTATGGTCAAAAAGTGTTAACAATCATAAGGGTTTACCCCAGTTGGCGATTAAAAACTGACAGAACGATGACTGTATTAAGACGACGGGCAAAAGTAGGCGCTGCTGCAGGTCGCTCGATTTCTGAGTTTCAGCCAATAACGGAATTCTCTCTGCCGCGGACCATTCAGCCAACCACTCCTAAGGTCTAATGACAGTACATGATTCTCCCCATCAACTCAGAACTCAGAAGTGTACCTTAGGTCAACATCTGTTTGTACGGTGGCTGGTCGTCACCATTCATCAGAGCTACCTACCAATTGCTACGTTCATGAGGTAAATGAGTTGGACAAAACTTAGACTTAATTCATTTAATAAACAAAATTTCTGTTCGACTTATTTATTCAAGGGTTAAGTTTTTATCGATCGAACAAAGCCAGCTCACAAATTTTAATAGTAAATAAGCTGATTTCGTAAACTTTTACACCGTAAATAATCTTGAATTAAAATATTTTATGTTCGATTTTGGTTAGTTTAACTAAATAGACGACACGAATTTAGAAAGCTCGTCAGATTTTATTCGTTTAAAACCCTTATCATAAATACAAGAATAGGATTAAAAATGCACAAACAACCCAGGACTCACGAGATACGGCATTTAGAGTTTTCAACATTGTTAGAATGAATTGTGATTTAGCATTTTCTATTTTGATATTTAAGAATATTTACAAATAGGCATCGTGTATCTTTGCTACACTTTATTTGATTAAAACGAATATAGATGTCACATCACCTGTGATTTGTGAACATAATGAATAAGCTCTGAACCAATTTGGGAGGCCCAATCAACAGCCGTACCAAAGAAAAGCTCCCAAAACCAAAGATCCAAGGCAAGTACTGAAGAAAAAATGAGGAGAGCCAGAGTCTGGTACCGGTTCAATGGCCAACCAGAAACTTCAGCCATTTTCTTCAGAACTGGAAATGAAGAACTCTCCAAGTCTCGCTTTCTTATGGACCACGCTGTTATCCACTGTACACGAGATGGGACCAAGTCAAAATCTTCCTTTAATCGTCTTCCAAGATCGGGCATGTGCCCGCCTCCGTACAGTATAGCTATCCTATTGTGGCCCTCGTCCATTGCTCTTTCAAGTGCTTCCATTGCTGCTCTATTTCTCTCGCCAATGATCACTGATTTGGCCTCCACGTCTGCTGTCACCTGAGTGAACCTTCAGATGCAACATTTCATCATCAATTCCTCGTATGATACATCCAACTTATCAAGTTCATTAGGATAAACTTCACCGATTTTATTGCTCAAAATAAGGACAAAACAGACTGCATTCAAACAATACAATCGCCATGAAAGAAGAGTGCCAAAATTTTTGGGGTTTATTCAAGTTATGTGCAATGCATAATAGGGTAGGGGCATAAACATGATTAGAGTTGAATTTAAGGAGCATTATGTCACTCGCGTTTATCATAATTCAAAGTATTATGTCAAGTGAGTTGGCTAAATTGCAACAAGAAGGATCTTCAGCAATTTCAGCAACTTTTTGGCAGAGCAACTGACTTAGCTGCTGCCCAGGAAGTGGATCTTTTCATCAGTGGCTTAAAGGGAACAACTAAAATTGATGTCCCCAAATCTAAACAAGGAGATGAACTTAGCAAGGAAACTTGAGTAATATCAATTGCCGCAATTGCTGATTGCATTTCGTCAACGATGATACCATCAATATCCTCTTCCCTTTTTTTTTTGGGAGAAATTTTTGATAAATAATACCTTCTTCAGTTTCATGATCCCACTTTATTGATGGTGTTCTAATGCGTAATCAGCACAAGAGAGGCCTTATACTTCAACAAAACAAAGTATGAAGTTGTTTTGGCTAAGAATTTTGCGGAAGAAATCCCTCAATTTTGCAGACTAAGAATTTTGTGGACATTTTACAGCTTTTAAATAGGGTTATAAATGAGCCGAACGGCCTGAACCAAGTACCTCACATTGGAGTTCGGGTCGTTTACTAAACTCAAGCTCAACTTATTTAACTAAACGAACGAGTCAAACTGAGCTTGCAAGCTTAGTGCTTAAACAAGTGGAGCTCGCAAGCTTAATGCTATAAACGATCATAAAACTAAGGCTCGAGTTTAGCTCATTTGACTAAATAAACAAGCCGAGCCCGAGCAACTTAACTCATTTACAACCCTACTTTTAAGCATGAGACTTCTATGGATAACCGTAGGGCAACAAACGCATACTCTACTACTTTTAGAGTTTTGTTTTAGTTATGTGTCTAATGGGTTTGGTGCTTCTTACTTTTAAGTAGGGTTGTACATAAACTGAGCACCCCTAAGTTTGGGTTCAACTCATTTAATAAACAAATGAGCCAAACCGAACTTCTAATGAGCAAGGTCAAGTTGAGCTCATGACTTTAGTGCTTAAATGCACCAAGCTCCCAACCTAAATGCTATGGATGAGCCAAGTCTAATTTTTTCATGCTTGGGCTTGGTTTATTATCTGTTAAGGCTCAAACTCGACTCATTTAGTTAAACAATCAAACTGAACCAAGACAAGCTTTAAACGAGACGAATACAAGCTAACTCGATAACAACTAGACTCATTTATAGCCCTACTTTTAAGCATGAGACTTCTATGGATAACCATAGGACAACAAACGCATACTCCACTACTTTTAAAGTTTTGTTTTAGTTATGTGGCTAACGGGTTTGGTGCTTCTTACTTACTGACCCTTTTTTGCTAGTATTAGCTGATAACATTACATTAGTTTGTATAGATATGCTTGAGAAAACTAGCTGTTAGCTAATAATTATAGTTATTTAGATGTGCAAAATGACACAAGGACATCAATACAATCTATTATTTATGTTATCTAATCAATAATATATTTGTTGTGCATAATAGGTGTATACAATGAAGTTAATGATTTGACTAAAGAACCATTATTTTAAGAAACATATAAATTAGCTACTGCTTTACTTGTTTACCTTAATAAATTCATTAATAAAAATGAATTTTGTTCCAAAAACTAACAGCTGTGATTAGTTTAAAACTAAAAAACTTTAACTATTACCTAGTGTTAATAAGAATAATATAAGGTACTATTAACTTTCAAATTTGGTACTGATATGATAAATTATTAGTAATATACAGGCATTTTGGTAACAACAAAATAAATTTTAATGCACGCTTTTGAAACACTCCTATAATGGGTGTTTTCTAAATAACTCAAATCCTCTCAATTCTTAGCCAAATTACAGGTCCATTCTACTATTTGTGTTCACCAAACATGCAGCAGATTGACTAGGTTGGACCGCCAATTTGGCTTCAATCTACTATGCTCTAGCATGGTAACCATTTCCCAGTTGACTTAATCTACAATCTAGACATATATCCAGGTAATTACATCACGGTCACGATTGCGGTCACGGTCGCGTTTGTGGTCGCGGTCGCGGTCACGGTGTCACGTTATCGGAGCGTTGCGAACGATAAATTATGTATTGCGGTTGTCACAGCGTGAATTTTTATTTTTATTTCATCATATACTCTAATTATTATTTATTGATCATTTGAATATAAATATTCAATAAACTAGTGTTTTATATAATGTTAGAAGTATTAAAGTGAGCCATTATATGCTAAATTTTCCTAATAACCCTAAATTTACCTTAGAATAAAAAAAGACATGTTATTTAATAGTAAATGTGAAGATAATAAATAATAATACTTTATTATAATTCAATAGTAACTTGGTCTAAGATATATATAGTAAATAAATAAATAAAAATTATCATGCATGGTTTTTTTCCGTAGATTTAAGAATTCTCAATAAATCGCTGATTTATCAGCGATATTTTTCGATTTATCGGCCAATAAACGTAAAATTTTAAAACCGTAGTGTATCGGTAATTTCACGTCGCAGCCGATCCGAAAACTGCTAAATAGCGGCCGCTACGCTATAGCAGGACCGCCATTTAATTGTATGCATATATTTTGCTATTTGAAGATAAGGGAACTTCTTTTCTTTTCTTTTTGTTTTTTTTGGGGGGGTGGAGTATATCCAAGCCATTATTGGATTCACTCAAATGAGCTCTTATTAAGTCAGCAAATAAAAGCCAAAGGAAAACTAATAAAGTTCCTCTTGACCTTAGTTGCCTCACTGGTTTTAGCATTAATCGTCCATGGGCTCAGTCTCAAAGCAGCTTACACAACACAAAAGTCCGCTCTAATACCCACATTCAGTACCATCAACTTGACTAAAAAGGGTACTTTTGGAGGCATTGCCAATCCATATAACTCCAAAGTGAAGACTTATTCAGTCAGCAAATAAAAGCCAAAGGAAAACTAATAAAGTTCCTCTTGACCTTAGTTGCCTCACTGGTTTTAGCATTAATCGCCCATGGATTCAGTCTCAAAGCAGCTTACACAACACAAAAGTCCACTCTAATACCCACATTCAGTACCATCAACTTGACTAAAAAGGGTACTTTTGGAGGCACTACCAATCCATATAACTCCAAAGTGAAGACAGCCAGACAGGCAGCACTACCTTCCTTAGGAATTTTAGAAATCTGTCTTTCTTGCTGAAAAGGAGCTAAAAATGGCAAGTGGGAGGCTAAACTAGGCTTGGAATGGAAGAACATGGCAAGAGGAAGGACATGGGCGACCTGTAGGCAAGACCACGGTCATACAGAGGTACGACACAAAGGAGGGAGAGTGTCCATTGCCACCACCCACGCCATGCAAGAATTTAATTTTGTGCAAGGCTGCACAACGACACAGGGCCCATGTTGTTCCATTCTTTTGCAAATTCTTTCATTTTAACTTTGGGCACTTAAAAGATATAAACTAGGGCTTTGGGGAACAATTTTTTATCATGATTGAACCCCTTTTCCAGATCTATCATTTCCCTCAACCCTCTCCACTCTACTACTCCCTCATCTTGTGTAATTGTTAGTTTCGATGCCTTTATTGGAGATTGTAATCAACCTGAACATCGGAGGTTTATCTTTCTCTATTTGATTTATGAAACCGAATGCTTTCTATCTGATTAAGTCATATTACATGGAGATGAGTGGCTAATTGATCTTATGCTAAAGTGACAGAAGATGCACCAATCCAATTGTAATTAATTACCTTGCTTTCCCATATTTATTTCAATTGAATCAAATTGCTTTATGTTATTGCTTGCTTTATTGTGATTGGAATTCCGGCTGGATTCCGATGTTGATCTTTTCAAGTGAGATTCAAGAGATGAGTCGGGAATAGATCTAATAACATAATTAGAAATTAAATCACGAGGTCAAAAGGATTTTATTTAACTCCTACAACACAAAATGGGAAGATTCTTATTCATGTATTGCATTGTTTCTGTTGTACTCATGCTAGAGATAGATGAATCGTGGTAAGCAGTAGGGCATAACGGCTTGAGAAAGTGTCATGTTACTTATCCTTATTGGCATAGTAAATTATTGATTGTGATTTACGAAACGTAGGGTATCAATTGCATAGGGGGATCGGGATTATCGAATTGAACCTTAGCCACTTCTCTCATTTTGAACAAGTTTGCTGCCTTTGTTTATGCTTGTGTTTCAGTTATTGCTTTTTATTGATTTTACTTGAACTAGTGCCACGTCCTGATATTTACGTGTGTCTAGACATAATAGATTTTGATCAAGTTCCCGTGCTCACTCTTCAGTCTCTGTGGGATCGACCTCAATTGCTATTCTAACACAATATACTCGCTATTAGGACACATCGCATATCAAAGCCTTTCACAAAAACCTTCCATTTTCCATTCTAAATCTGCAAATGAAGGAACTAAAACTTACAAATAGGAAGTACAAGACTACAACACTGTAAAGGTAACAGACTATATATCCATGAAACAAATCTATTTCAAGATCATAACTTGTAATTACTCCACAGTACACGTGCATAGAATATTGAGGCAGGAAAAAAAAAGCTTGATAAAGGATTGATATTCATAGTTAAGACATGATGAACAAAAGATATAATAACCAAACATAGAAGATCACAGAATCTGATCACTTTAGAGGCAAAAAGTAATCCTGCACGAGTAATTATCGATCCAAGTACAACACGGAAGACTAGAAATCAGCAGTGGTGCTGAATTCAATTGAACTTGAGATGGAAATGCTAAATATGGTTTAAAAGAGATGGACTTACTCAGAGGTGAGTCGCTTTGCCACAAATACCTTCATCGCAGCCCCAAAATCAAGTCTGAACAAGGCTTCCAGCTCAGGATACTCTAAGAACTGACCTCCAACATCAGCACAGACACCTCCAATGATGAGGAGGCCTACAAGTGGCATAGGTAGCACACGAGAAGCCCATAACAGCTTAGATCTCCAAGGATCAACATTAACAGGAATTGAAGCAGGCTGCACCATTGCTTTGGCAGATTTAATGGTCATATCTCTTGCAAATGTGAAGAAACTCTCACCTTTCTCTAGCTGAAATATTAAGTAAATATGCATCATATTTCCACTAATAAGTATCATGTCATACCTTTCATGTGAAAGCAGAACTTTTTTTTTTTTTACATTTTTTTCATTTTTGTGTATATGTGGAGGTGGGGGGGAGGGCTGGAGGGGCAGAGGGTGGGGAGCGCATACAATGGCTGATATGGCATTCCATTAAATAAAGTTACTGCTACTATTTGGTTTTATGTTATGTTCCAACTATGGCTAGTATGCTACAATAACAAAGTTAGTCTAGAACTGCAGCCTCCAAAAGCTCTGAATCTAGAGGTTGCACAATCAAGCTTAAGCGGTTCCAACAGGTGGCGGAAATAAACAGCCAGCTCACTTAAAGCCTGCATGGAAGTGAATTGAATAGAGAGCAAATGGCATCACCCAGTAGATGGAACACATATGCAAACGGTAGTTGTCAAACAAATGCTTAAGCCTTAATAGGTATTACTTATAAAGACCCGGGTATGGTGGTGGTGGAAGTTGCATGACAGTGGGAAAGAAATCAAGATGGATGGGAAGGCACTAGTACCCAAGGCTAGTTGCTATAGAGATAGGTGGGTACGTTGGGGTAGGCAAAGAGTAGTATAGAGATGGACAGCACCTGCCAAAGACCCTGCAAGGAAGTGAACTGAATTAAACGCAGGTTGGAACAGCTAGTGGATGGCATGAGGTTTTGAATGGTGGTTCTCAACAGTGCTAGAGCTCAAAAAGGTAAAAGTGTGATAGACCGCTGATTAAATTCATGTATGTTAGAAGGGGGAAAGGGGGCGGTCAGGGGAGTACCTAAGCTAAGGATGAGGGCAGAAGCAGGGGATTAAATCGGTAATTTGGAGGATAACAGACTCGGGGGGGGGTGGCAGGATTTGCTCAGCCAGGGGCGGGGGTGGGGGATCAGAATTAGTTATTTTGTTGTTAGTATCAGCGTTTATAAGCTGAGATAGAGGAGAGGGGGATAGTGGATCAGTGAGGAAAAGTGTAAGGGGAGGCTTCCAGGTCCTCGAATTCCTGATTCTATCCTTTGCATTTGAGCAGTAAATTCTAGCTTCATCCCATCCTCTAATCTGGTTTTTTCCATTTGTCTCTGTTAGACTGTCTTGTGATCTGTAGGCTATCAAAGTGACACTCAATATGAATCTCATCTTTGATTAGGTTTGGTGAGGTCCAGATGTAAAGAATCATGTGTTAGCAGTGAAATGTTTCAAAAAGACCAAAATGCAACAGGATGGTGGATTTGAACAACACACTTTTAGGTGCACAGACCCCCTCTTTGGTGGTAACATAATGGCATGGTGCAAAAGATATTAATAATGGTACGGCGACACTAGTGTCAAAGGGCTGATGTGTGACTGATATAGGTAGGTGCATCTGTTGGGGTAGGCAGGGAGGAGGATAGAGATAAACAGAAGCTGCCACAACAAAATCTGTCCACTCGAAAAGCATCACTCAAACACCGCACAGCTCTTCTCCATCCCACACAACACCCCCACCCCAAAAAAAAAACCATAAAAATAAAGAGAGAAACAAGGGAAAAAATCAATTACAGAAAGGAAAGGTATAAAATTATATTGTATTAAACACGTTAAATAAAGTTTCCTTAGGATATTAGGGCTCATTTGGTATGTCTTGCTTTTCCAACTAAGATACAGAGGATTTGAACTACACAGAGATTTCGGTTATACAATCAAAATACATGTATAGTTTGCAATTGTGCATACAAAGGAATCTCCAGAGCAACTATCCAGGCACAATAGCACAAGGAAAACAAAGATGACGATCCATAGAGAATAAGCTAACGAGAAATTTGGCAAAAGTCAGATACCTGAAGCAGCTTGAACGTCTCAAAATCCAAATCTGCATGGTACCAATTGTCATCCTGATAGTCTAGACAGTCTAGCTGGAAATCAAGCATAAGAATACGAGCCATCTGTCTCTGTATACATCCAATAATGTTGAAACCTCGTGAATGTGAACCTTTAAGTTTCTTTTTCGCTGCAGACCATTTGCGATTCTCTAAAACCTCTCTACTAGCAACCATCTCAAAAAGCACACAGTCATATGTTTTAAGTTCGTTTTGCAGGGCCGCAAAATACCTGCATAACAAAATTTAGGTTGTGACGAGCCGGTTTAATCGATAAAGAAAAAAGATGGGATAAAAAGCTGAAGTACAAGTCAAACATGTCCTAGAGGCTAGTATCCTACTAGTGACGGACCTCTCCACCCTCACTTACGCAACTTGAATACTACATCCACAAACTTTTAGAGAAGAGTGAAATGCTAAACCAGGAAGTTTCGATGTCTAACAAATTGGCAGTAGAGATGAAACTAATCGCATAACAACGGACAAGTTAAAAATCTACTAAATCTACCAACAAAACGTCAGTCCTGTGCAATCCAACCACATCACATGTTAAAGAATAACAATTTGGAACAATTACAGGTAGAGAGCAAGTAGACATACTCCTTATCTGCAATATGTATCGTGGAAACCAGATCAACCTGCAAAAGCGACGCCACCAAGATCAAAAATTACTCAATAATGAAATCACAACAAGCAGAAAGGAGGAGAAAAATGCCGAATTCATGATCGACAATCACACGCAAAATATAGACCTCATTATACCTGAAGAAAAGGCCGAAGAATAGACCAAGGGAACTTCTTCCGGTAACTAACAACAGCAGTCTGTAACTCGCCATCAACTCCTCCACCGCTCCCATTCTTGAACCTCATAAAATCAGCAATCGAATTGTTCGTAAGGAACTGCTCAGTAGAGCCATCGTCGGATGGCACAGCAGTTAATGAACTCGAAGCTCGCGGTCGAGCAGAGAGAGAACGCGAGTAGTTAGCGTTCCAGTGAGAGGTGGATTTGAAAAGGCGAAAAACGTTAATGGATGGGAGATAATCAGTGGAGCTCGCCGAAGTTGAAGAAGCGGAGGAGGGGGTGATGGTCGTGGCAGAAGTGGGGGGGATTGGGGAGAGGATGGAGAGGGAATGAGAGAGACCATAGCTCAAGGTCATGGATAACGAACGATGGGAATGTACTAAATTGAACGCTGCTTCAGTAAACCAGAAAAATAGGAAATTTCGGATACTGTTGTAACGAATATTACGTGAGCTGTTACTACGAGGGCCGTCGGCGAGGCGAATACGCGGCACCGCTTGGTTCGTTTAATTTTTATTTTAGGTTCAAATTTTCCTCCAATTTGAAATGTATTAAATGAATTAAAGTTCGTGTTTGACTTTATTTTAAAAAATAATAAATTAAATCAACTTAATTATTATAATTTAATTTGTAATTCAATTCGTTTAATTATTCGATTCATTTGAAAATTAAATAAATCAAATCAAATCAAATCAAATCATTTAATAATGCAGCTTATTTAAAGACCCATTTAATTATTTGACTCATTTATAGTATAAATTCTATATAAGCTCAGTCTATTATCGAACGAATCAAATTGAAGAACCGAATTCGAGTAGGCTCACAAACAAACAAGGCGAATCTTCATTAACTCAAGCTCATCTTGTTTAATAAACGAGCCTAAAAATAAGATTTAAATTTGATTCATTTTACTAAACAAATGAAACGAGACAAGTCTTTAACAAATTGAACTAAGTTGGCTTATAAGTCTACTCGGTTTGTCAATAGCCTTAGTCATCAGAGGAGCGGAGAATAAAAATATCCAACCTATTATGAATAGTTAGAAATAAATGAATATAAGTAGAATTTTTTTTTTATTCTTTTGAGTCTTTTGCTTTGCTCTTAACAATTATAACACATTATTAGTACAATCATTACTCAAGATTAAATTCATGATCCAAAAAATTTATATACAATTTAATTTGTCTTGAAGGTCTGCATATATGATTTAATTATAAAGATTGAATTAAAGGTTCTTAGTATCTATATAAGGGATTGAATTAAGAATCCTAAGAATCAATTACTTAACTTAATCTCAAAGATTTAATGGTCCTAGGGACCTATGTACAATTCAACTATAACAATTGAGTTAAAAGTTATAAGGTTGAATATTAAATTAGAGTTCCTTAAGACCTGCATACAATTTAATTCAATCTTCGGGACTTATACATAATTCAATCTTGAAGACTGAATGGTCCCTCACGGCCTATATACAATTCAATCAAATCCTAAAAGTTTAATTAAAGGTCCTAGGGTACTTATATATAATTCAATCATAAAGATTGAATGATCTTTAGAATCTACATACGATTCAACCCTAAAGATTGAACTTAAAACTTTTAGGATCTATATATAATTCAATTATGAATACTAAATTTGAGATCTTGATAACTCATATATAATTCAATTTTAAAGATTAAATTAAAGGTCCAAACGACCTATATATCATTCAATCTAGAAATTTGGATCGCTTAAGATTGAATCCTAAAGATTGAATTTGAGAGCACCTATATATGATTCAATTATGAATATTTAATTAAAGGTCCTAAAGACCTGCATGGAATTCAATCTAAAAGATTGAATAAATTAAGGGTGATATTTATAATTCAATGATGAATATTGAATTTAAGATCTTAAAGAACTTTGTACAATGCAATCTATAAGGTTGAATTAATCGAATACCTCTAAGACATATAGAAAATTCAATTTTGATGACTAAATATGAGATCTTGAAGACCTTTATACAATTTAATCGTTAAGATTGATATATGTGTGTGTGTGTGTGTGTGTGTGTGTAATTTAAAGACCTAAAAAATATATGTGCAACTCATTCTAGAAGATTTATTTCATTTGTACATTTAATTTTTCTATTTTGTTATTGTAATACCCCATAAGTATAAGATTTATAAAATGGGGAATTTTTGTGTTTAATGAAAATTAGATGATGTTTGATCTTGATTTGAAACTATAGCTTGGGTTTAATTTAATAAGGAATCGAAAAAGCATAGAAAATTTGAGTAAAATAAGTTTTCTTGACATACCAGTCAATTGGTTCTATAGATTGATCAACTAGTATGGGAAACTAATCGACTAATTTGTAGGATAGTCAACTAATCTAACCAAATTAATAAACTGGTTGATCGAGTTGAATGCTTTTTGAAACTCTTTTTTTTTTTGGAAAATTTTCTTTCATCAAAATAGCACTTTGTTAATCCAACTCTGAGTTATTCCTAGATAATCCTTAACCTTTTTAATCATCTATCCAACTTTAAGTTTGGCTTCAAGTAGAGTCGAAGGTTCGATTTAGTAGAAAAGGGAGAGGAGGGCCTCACCCTTTGTCTTCTTCTTCCTCTCTCTTTTGTACGACTCTAGAAAATATGATTAGTTCCAAGCTATCAATGCAGTAGGGTGGTATAATAATCAATAGTAGGGACCATGGGAACTATGTTCCATCTTAACCACATTAGCATCATGAGTTTAGTATGTGAGGACTTTCAGGTTTGCTATAAGGCCCGGGAAGCTAAGATGACAACATATTTTTTTGGTAATTTTTTGTCGCATGGCTTTAAGTTTTGGGAGGGGTTAGTTTGGCATGAAAAAGCCGAAAGCAGAGGGGTATGGAAAAATTCGATTTAGAGGGAGGATGTTTACATGCATTGGATAGTCCTTAACAAGAAGTATTAGGCAGTTCTCCTTAAGAGTTAGGGAAAGATCATGAGTAATGCCAACACTTTCCTCAAATTAATAAAATAACTACCTATCAAATTAATAAAAACTTTTTTTTCCGTTGGAACCTTGCTTAGTTTTTTCCCAACAAATTAAATTATCTAAATCCAATTGTTTAGTTTAAATGTTTATTCTTAAACAACTCTTTTTGAGTTTTAATTCTTTCCTTTGAGAAAATAAATTGTTGGAATCAACTAAGCACATTGAGATACAAGAAAGGGAAAGGACTTATCAACATTTTATAAAAATAAATAAATCGGACTAGCCAGTCGGACCGATAAACTGGCTAATCGATCAAGTCACTAACACAATTTCATATAATGGTGTTCTAGATTTCAAAACCAATAAAAACCGGTTAGAAGAATAAATCTAGCTAATTGGTCTAAAAATCAATCAAAAAAATTGCTCGAAAACTAATTAGATTCATAAATAGTTTAATTAGTATATAATTTGTATTATCAATCAAATCAATCAAAATATAAAAAAAAATCTAACTACGAAACTAGTAAACCAATAATAATACAGGTCCAAATATCGTTTTGATTTTCAAAAGTATGCTCACATCCACTAATCGCCGTTCCTTCATGTGGATGTGGCGCAACGTTGATGTAATGAATGGAAATAATTTGTTGACTAATCTACTAACCAAACCAGCTGAACTTCTGAAATATTAATCTGTTCAGATCGATCAATAATATAAAATAATTGTAGTTTTCATTCAAAGCATAAACTGACATTACAAAGAACATAAATGTCAACACAATCCCGTAAGTTCCCAAGCACCGGTGGCATGTAGTGATTTAGATGGTCCGATTAGGAGTATCACCAAAGTAGTTGCTTTCAAAAGAGTAGAAAATATATTTGAGAATTTACATCTCTCTTTTTAATATATGAAATAGGTGGGGTGTCCATTTTACTCCAACAAATATTTAAAACAGATATTTTTTCCAGAAGATAAATCATATTATTTATAACGTAAGAGACGGAAACGGGATACTTTTTCATCCCCATGACCCCACACAAATTTTTTCCCAGACCATCAAGTTATACAAAGCCTTTACGCATATGAATAGTTCATAAACAAACAAATCCTTATTTAACATCAAACTATTGTTCTATTATCTACTTAACTTGCACCGTGAATCCGTGATTTTGAGTTTGGATAGATCGCGACCACTAGAACACAACTACGAGTCCTAGTTTTGACAAACGGTGACCACCGACGAAGCTTGCACGCAAGATCCACAGGAAGTGGAAGAATCAAACTACTTTTGGTGATTAAAAGACAGGCTGAGCTGACTACAACTATTAGAGAACCGATTACAACTGCCCGTAAGTCATTGCAGTAAACTTGAATATGGACAAAATTAGGTACTTAAATCGCCCAAACAGCGTAGAAAAATTGAAATAGTAAGAGCCAAAGATATTGGGAACACCGCCTTTTCCATTCCTGACAGACATGCATGGTACATGTATTCACACATTACAGGAACGAACTCATCGAATGACGAATCAAAAACATGAGAACCGAATCTTGCACCTATAATATTACAAGATTGATTCCTGGCTGTACAAGCTAAAACCCTACACATTCCTCTTCAAAGAATACAAAATGGAATTCGTCATCAAAAGAATCAGGGTAGAGTCTCCATTCTCCAATGCTTTTCAGCAGTCTTTATCTAACATATATGGTAGAAGGAGACGTGATATTGTATAGGGATAACTCTTTCTTTCTACTTGAATGAAGCCTCCTGCCTGCCAAAACTAACTACTAGAAGACAGCTAAGCAGCCTTATTTTTAGCTCGCCAACTGCAATGACAACCACCGAAGACCTGCCCGTAAATCCTCTGAAGTGATCGTCAGCAGTTTATCAATATCTATACAGTCAAAACTGAGTCTAAGGTCCAAATTTTCCCTAACATTAACTAACATAGGACCGATAAGACCTCCATTCATTTCTTGGCGTTGCTTCTCTGATGCCTCCTCCTCAATCAAAGCTGAAATTGCATCTCTTGTGCATGATGGATGTAGCTTGAATCCGTACATAAGCTGCTCTCGGATAGGTTATTCATCTTTACAAGTGTAATCTGGGCTAATTCCTCAGAACTGAAGTCGCTGAAATGGAAAATTTTCGTCACCTTCAGCAGAAACCTTCGTTGGAGGATATCACCCGTTTCATTGGTTCACTGTACCCAACAAAGATTACTACAAGTTTCCCGGTGTCCATGACCGACATGATCTCCTCTAAAGCCTCCAAACCATAATCCTTATCATCATATTTCTGCATAGGTATCAAACGGTAGGCTTCATCTACAAACAGAATTCCTCCTTCAGATTCTTTAATCTGCCAAATAAAAGTACTTTCTATTAGCCTGTATTCCGGGACATCCTTTCTCATTGCGTCTTAGCAGCCAAGTTCCAAAGTCGTAGCCTAGAAGAAAATTAATACGGAAAAATACCAATTTTCTTGTCTTTGGTCTTGTGTGACCAACAAATTCCCCAACCAGGTCGGTCCTCTGCACTTCTGTCACCTTGTCAGTCGGCAGAATCCCAACCATGTGCACCAACTTTCCAAGAATGCGAGCCACCATAGTTTTTCCTGTTAAAAAAGAAGGGAACAAGTAGCCAATGAAATAGTGCAAACACAAATAAAACATTATGACGATGACATGACATCAAAGATCGTGATTTGCACCTCACGAGGCCAAGGAAGAACAACTCATTCTCCACTTACCAGTTCCGGGTACCAACATTAAGTCCAAGGGTCCTTCGCCTTTCATCTAATAAGCATTACCCTGGCCCATTTCCTTAGTTGCAATTTGAGCTCGCCCAAACCCACAATATTTGACAGTTCGTGTTCAAGTTCATCCATCTTAGCCATTGTCCCCTTACAAGCTTCGATAGCTTTATGTTTTCTCCACTCCTCAAGATATCCATAAAGCAGCTCTCTCAATTTATGACAGCCTGGCCCTGGTGATAGGTGATCAAGAGGAGTCAACCCTTCCTATGAACCCCAGTAAGTTAAAGAATATAAGTTTACACAAAATATTCCATCACAAGAAGTGCTAACAATGTAAATTGAGAAATTCTACACATTATCTTTAGCAGTGAAATCAGCATTATGCTCAAGTAATGTCTTCACAATTGCACAACCCTCAGATCGGAGTGAGTTCCACACAGCAAGGTGCAGGGGTGTCATTCCATTCTTTGAGATCGAAATGCAGAAAATGGACCAGCTTGATGATATAATAATAAAAAAAGAAAGAAAAAGAAGTTGAAATACAATTCAGTGAAAGGAAGATAACAGAACACAGACATTGGCTATGGCCTCAATAAAAGCACCATGAGAAAGAAGCACCTCTACAGCTTCATTACAACCATTCTTTGCTGCCATGTGCAATGGGGTTTCCCCATACTGCAAAAGACACCTAAAAAATTTAGTTATCTAATGTGGCTGAGGTATCAAAAAGGAATATCCACTCGTTGAAAGAATCTAAGGATTACCATGTTTTGGGCTTCCAATTCAACTTTCTCTGGTCCATCAAGCAAGAGCGTGAAAATTTGAACATTGTTAGAACCGGCAGAGACACGAAGCAGAGTCTGTGCCATCTGCATGCATACAGATTAATGGAAGCCAATGAATTGACCAAATTCAAATAAATAAACCAGCTCAGCGCATTGTTTTCAACTAGAAATAAATGGAAATTTATCAAAAGCTAGATTCAAAGCACAAGAAAAAATCAGTGGGAAAGTATGGAAAAATAAAAGGAATAGCACCAATGATGTTAACATATTCAGGAAGATCAAGCAAAGCCTAATTTGCCATGATACTAAATGACATATTAAGAAGTTTTTCCTACAATGTAAAATGGTGAAAATCACTGCGCTTCAGGATTTCTCTTGTTCTTCAACAAAAATAAGCACTGCACCGTCTTTGAACTGATTAGTACAGTCCCAAGTCCCAACTAGAAGCCATAGTTTCCAAAGCATCACATCAGACATAAACTTAACCATATTGAAGCAGCCTAACTTTAACACTTCAGTACCAACAAACATTCATTCACTATTTCATGCAATCAAGAAACCTCACCATATCTGTTTCCCAACATCAAGCACACACCTCTGTTTTACAGATTAATCTCCTAATCCCGTAATTTTTTTGCTAGATATTGATCCATATTCGACTCCTGTGCAAACCCATAGATCAATTCCTCGAACTCTATTTACCGAAATGCCCGTCCTCCAATTGATCCACCTATTTAATATAGAAAAATAAATAAATAAATAAAAAGAACAATCAGGTTCTACATTAGATCCACAAACAGAAACAACAAGCGACGTTAATACCAGAAAAGCCAACACATCAGCAGAAACAAGAGATCTCATTCCACATATCACAAGATGAAGAGATCCCAGATCACAATTTTCCCCAAGAACCAAATTAGCCAATTACCCTTTTTCATCAAACAATGCATCAATGCAAATGAACTCAACCCAAAATGAAAGAAGGAAATCGTAAATTCGCCAGCTGCAGAGTTACTACAATAAAAGGAAGAAACGTATCTTCTTGATACGATATACGAAGCTGCATTGGAATGAGAAAAAGATGGAAAGGAAGCGAGTGAAGAGAAAGGAGCATACAATGGGGTTTCTTTCATAGACGAGAGAAGGGTTGGCTTTGAGCATTCTCTGAAATTCAATGACGTCGCCAGACTGCGCGAAGCCGAAAATTGTTGTCGGCTTGGAAGATATTGACCGTTGGTCCCACGCAGGTTGCATTTTCTTTTATTCTCCCTTCTTACTGCCCGTCAAAAATGTCCTCCCAGTCTCCCTGTCTCGGGAGAACGGAGATCAGGGGAGGAAGAAAGAGTAAAAGGAGGCAATTGAAAAGAGCATCTGAATCCTCTGATATTTCAACTAATTTTCTGCTCTTGAATTACGGGGGTGTTTCGCGGTCTCCTGGTTAGAGAAATGAAGAGGAAACCTTCTGCCACCCGCCCACCACCAAGTACCCAATTGTTTCTTTCTCCTGCTATTCCGTCCACCAGATATCTAGCAAACTAGCAATGCCTACGATAGCCGCCGGCAAGTTTAAATTTCTGATGGCTCGAGATCGGCTCGAATGGAGGCGCTCTATCGTGGTTCATGGTCGGCTCGTGTCGAGCTCTCGAGCATTGGTTTGTTTAAGTAAGTCGGATCAAATTACCCTGTTCGTTTGGATCGAAAAGAATTGGGACGAGAACATATATAAAAGATTAATTTAAATAAAATAAATATTTTAAAATATTATTTAAATAAATTTAATTTAACTGAGATAAATTATGATAAATATTATTTTAATTGTACTTAGATTGAGGTAAATGAATATTAAAAATAAAATAAATAATTATTATGTTTAAATTTCTTTTTATAACATATATAATAGGGGATGATATTTTTATCCAATTAGACAAAAAGTTTATTTAGTTTTTTTCATTTATTCTTAAATTAAAGTTTAATAAAAATAAGATGAATCGAGATGGATGAAGGAAAAAAAATAACCTTCATTAACCTATATAAACTTTTTATTTTTATATCCAAACGGAATGAAACAGTTAATTTATTCCGATTCATCCTCAACCAAACAAACTATTCCTATCGTTTTTTAGGTTAATATTACGTAAGGCCAATTTGTTTGTCGGCTTCGTTTGATAATTTTTTTTTATTGAATTTAGGTTTGGTTAAATATTAACAAAATTTAATCTAGATTAATTCTAAAATTATTAACCTCTAAATAACTAGTTAAATATATTATTTTAATAACTATTTATTATTCACTTTCATTTACCATAATTTTAACAATATTATGTCTCATTTACCTAGACTCACTTAATAAATACTCAAATACTCACTCTTTATTAAAAAAAAACTGTTGTTATGTATTTTAAGGATAAATTTTGACCATTAATATCTTTTAATATTTATTAATAAAAAATACTATTATAAAAATATTTTTTAATATGAATATAATCATTATATTTTATAGCATAATATATTATATTTTGAGAAAAAATAATGATCAAATTTTATCTCGAAAATATATGATCACAATCTTTTTAATATGGAAATAGTAATATTTTAAATATTTCACTTTATCCTAATGTGCATATTTAAATTAAGCTGACTTAAATTTACCTCTATTTAAATATATTGTTAATCTTGTTCAGTTGTTCTGATTATATGATCATTTATTAAATGACCTAACAAATGAGTGAAGCTATCTCATCTAATAAGAGCTTGATTATTAATTCCTTGCCTGTTTGATACCAAACTCAAATCTATATATGTTTATCTTTTTTCCTATTCAACTTAATCTTTCATAATGAGGCGTAATATTTTTTATACATGGTTTCACATTTGCAAAATGGGTCAAATATGCTCTAGTTAGACTTTGCTCATTATCAAATAAATAAACTAGGCATTGTTGTTATTGTTCGTTCCTTTTATATGCAAAATGGGGCGTAGTACATTGTTTGTAGTGTGAAGTAGGAAAACCATCAGTGGAGAGAAAGGGGGCAGGAAGTAGGGGCGTCCAAAATGTAATTAAATTATTAATTAAACTGTACCAAATTATAATTTTATCATTTGATTTGGTTAACAGTTAAAAAAAATTATTTGGCTAAGAATTTTGAACAGTTTGGTTAACGATTAGGGGAACAAACAGTTTGGAATTGAATTGTAGTAATTTTTTTAATCATATTATATTTATATATACACACACAAACTCTCTCTCTCTCAATATTAGCTAACACTAATTGTGAATTAAATCATTGTAGGCCTTGTGGTATTGTGGATAGTTTAAAATCATAAGGGTCGGCTGTAATACCTCGTCCTAAAATCCTTCCAATTATATTTAAAATTATGTTGGCATAAAAGAAAATAGTTTTGGTTTTAAAATGAGATAATAATTTTAATGAAAATGTGAATTCTAAACATATTAGTCAATTGGCCGCGATAACTGATTGATCGATATGTTCAAAAACTAACACTTTATTTTTATAATAAACTAGTTTACTGGTTGCTTAGACTGATTGACTAGTTATAATTTTATAATCTTTTTTTGGCTTTTAATATTTATGAAAACTTCTATTTATAATCTATTTGTACTAATAAGCATATTTTGTAACTTTGGGATTATTTTTACATTATTTAGATCATTCTATGATTTTATATAGCTAAAAAAATACTTGTGAGTAGGGATTTTATATAAAAAAAATATTTTATATAGTACGGGTATACCCTCCCTGTATCCGTACCAGATAAAAAAATATGTACTTGTATCCAAATCCATATCCGCTAATACATCAATATCCGTATTTGTTGGATATCCATTACCTAACGAATTATCCGTTTACTCGTTAATAGATATTATCTGGCGGATAAGTCCATTACTCGACAAATAAACCCATTTAGAGTTAAGGTAAATGACAATTTTAACCTAAATTTATACTATATTTATTTTAAACTTAAGGATAAAAAGAAAATTATATATCAGGTAAACAGGTACGGGTATAGTTATGGGTACAGCGTACAGGTATAGATATCCCATACCCGTATCCATACTCGAACCCGATGGGTATTTTTTTCATCATCCATATCCATTTAAATATCCATCAGATAAAATCCGTCGGGTTTCGGGTAAAATTCGTCCTATTTACATCCGTACTTTTGAGATACCTTCTCTCTCTCTCTCTTCCTCACTTTCATCTCTCCTCAGGCAACCATGGTTGTGTGTAGGTCGAGCTGCACATTTGTAATACATCTAAATTTACTACTTCAAAATTTTCATTTTTTGTAAGCGTTAAATACTAAATAATGGATATTACCACTACATTTTGCATAAGTCTGATTCCCTTACCTTTCTTATACCAAGTGCTAAGACTCACAACAATGACACAAATAAAAGTTACAGGTAAATATTTTCATACAACAATGATAATCGAAATATAGGACTTAAAAGTCCAAAAGAAAACCGTTTACAATAAAAACCGGTTTACTCTAATTATTAGACCCAAAAGCTCATTTCAAGATTGAAACCTCTTCTTAAGGACAACATCAATCCTTACCCTACTAATATGCTTCAAACCATTCCATGATCCACACAAAAAAATCTACAAATGTAGTATCAATATGACTTACTCATACTAAGTAAATAATAATACGCCACAATAGGTAGTATGATCATATTTCACATAATCACATAATAATTTAGTAACATGCTCAAAGCATAAGCAATCAAAGGTGAAGCCAAAAAAAATTTTCCCATGGGTCACTATATAATATAATATATAAACATAAATAATAAAAATATTACAAACTAATACATTTTTATATGATATATATTATAGTAATGTAAGAAAATATTAGTATTATAGTAACTTTAAACTCTAATAGTTTGTTTTTTCATAAGACTAATAAGCTATTATTCTATTGCATTTAAAAGTGAAAATAATAATAATAGAATTACTAAAGGCAAATAAAAAAGAATAATGAAACACCCAAACAAATAAATTGTGGTGGACTTTAAAAGAAACGATAGGCATATAGGCAATCATAAGCCATAAGCAAATATAGGTGCGGTATACGTGTAAAAAGTAGTCTGATCCATTACTAAGCAAGAAAAACATAACAAAACTAGTTGGGAACTTGGGATAGCCAAAACCGCAAGTCCGTCTGCCACCACAAGCATGAAGCATGTATATCCCCGTGTCATGTTCATCGTCTATTTTAATGTATTGAAGCGACACACCATCAAGAAGCATGAGGAGGCAACATGTGCAATCGGCATATATAGTTTGTGTTACCGATCGAACTGAAAACACCTATATAACGTACCCCCATCTATGTTGATTGTTTCGTGTCATGTTTCCTGGCCCAACCATGTTGGTTGTTTAGCCGATAGCCACCGTCGAATTCTTCTCATTTACACGGACACTCTCCACCACCGCGTGGCAATGCATCCATATTTCTCAAAAACACCCTGGCAATATACCCATATTCATCGACCACATTCAATTATATAGACTCTACCAAATAACTTATTTCGCCATAATTTAAAGTACTCCTTTATCATCCATGTTATTTATAAAAGTCTGCAGGTAGAAAGAGGTCGACAATCCTTACTTTATTGGAGAGGAGAACATTTTCTCTCTCCGCCGCGATGGGATCTCCCACTCCCATGAATGAATAGGATTGCCACTGCAATTAAGGATGTGTAACTGGATCAGATTAGATATCCATCGTGTATTTCTTAAACTGGATTAGATATCCAAAAAATAGAATAAAACCAGATAAAGTTATTGAATGTATCTAATATATATAAATAATTAAATAAATATATTTGAAAAAAAAATATTACAATAAAATATATTAGACAATTTAATACAGATAAAATTTTTAAAATTTTGGATCTCAATTTTTTTTTTCAATCGCTAACAGCAATCGCCGACCCATTAAGATAGACGGTGCGTAGAAGGAACAAACGCAAACAAGGCGTTCGGATTCTAGGACCAGAGTCCCCAAACAAACGCAAGTCGATATGGAGTCACTGGGAGCACACATTAACACGTGGCGAACAACGATAGATGATTAGGTTTTCTGATTGTTGCGTTAACGTGTGGATGTCACGCTTTTCTCTTTTCTTCCTTCCTCCGCTTGGATTTCCCGATATTCTGGGACACTCTCGCCTCAACTCTCAGCACCCCCTCTCTCCAGATTTTTATCCTATTTAACAACCCGAGGGGAGGGGGATAAAAGAAAGATGATTTTTTTTATTTGAACTTCATTGCCATACATGCACAATTGAGCACCCAACTAATCTACAATGGCCACTCTAACGAAACTTCATGCCTACCCAGAAGTCCGGCCCGGAATTCGGAAGAAAGACTTGAACTTGAGCTCGATTCAGGTTATGGGTCATCGGAATCGGAGCAGGAAGAGTTATGGATTTCATAGGAAGATTTGTAGGTCGTTTAAGGAGGCAGATGAAATTGTGGAAGTAGAGAAAGACAGAGACGGTGGAGATGTTATAAAGGTTAATGATGGGGGTAAAAGGTTTGGGCCTTTGAAGTCCGCGATTCTAGAGATTTGTAAGTGGCCTACGTATTCTGGGCATGAATGTAAGGCCAAATTGGCCGAGCTCGAAGAAGTTCTCTCCGCGGTGGGTTTTTTTTTTCTGATTTCTTGAAATATTACTCCGACGTTTTGTAGAATGAGTATGAATCCAGTGTTTATGTCGGCCGTAGAAAATCTGTTTGCGAATTGGCAGTAATGTTTTAACGTTATATTAAGTTACTTGAATATGGTCAGAAGTTTAGTAAGCTGTTGATTTCTTTATTTTGTTTAGAACTTATTGGTAAGACATGGAGGAAGCTCATGTGATCTTTAAGGCAGCATTTTTAAATTACTCAATTTAATGTCCTATGGGGAGAGGGGAGGGATGGAATGACTCCTCTACTGGGTTAAAGCTATACTTGCCTCAGGGATGTGTGTGAGTGTGTGCTGTCCACCGGGGGTTTCACATCTTACATGCACTAAGCTCGGAGCCTCGCTGAATTAGGAGGCTAGACTGCGTCCTGGTGTGTTTACTTCAATTATTTATGACGAGCTGTATGAAGTAAAGAAAAGTTGTGACAATTATTTCCTTGTAAGATTGAATGCAAAATTTTGTGAACTAGCAACTAGGTCGTCCATTTTGGTGTGAATGTAAATTAGTGCCAGACAGTTGAGAAACAACTTTATCAGCAACTCGCGACAATCCATTGGGTATATTGGAAAGATCGAGTGTTTTTATTATATCACTCCTAATACTTGTCACCCTGTGCTTTGGAGGGGATTCTTCTGAAGAAATTTCAATGGGCAACGATCTAGGTTGTATAGTCATATAATGTGTGCTGTCTGTACAGAAATGATGATCAAAGTGCTGGGTAAAAGAATTTGAGAGGTCAATTAAAAAAATTACGTGCTAGTCTACTGACACTTGTTCATTATGAAAAAGTAATTACTGTTTATATTGCGACTCATTATGAAAAAGTAGTTACTGTTTATATTGGGAGTCTTCATTGTTGATCAGCTTCAAATCGTCAGTTGAAGTCAGCTCTGGGATTCCAAAACTGTTTTCTAGTCAAATAGTTCGGAATGTTCAGATCTGCAACTTGGAACCTGGATAGGCTGTATAGCATTTCAATTAATGCCTGCATACCTCGGGTTCTTTATTTGGGTCACCTCATCAAATTGTGTGTTAGGTATCCGAATGCAATGCAGCATGAAAAATGTGAAAACTTCTGATGGGTACTTACAGCTTTCTGTTCTTGTTTGAATGGGTAGATTGCACTCCAAATTGGAAGATACATAGTGACCATGATGAGCACAGGGGTTGTACTATTAGTTGGATTTCAATTGTCAGGTCAGCTTGCTTGCCCTGTTTTGCAGAAATATCACCTAAACATTTGCATACAAACCTTTTTGCTGATTAAGCCATATATTTCAATTTTATGAAGGTGGAGAAAGTCAGATGAATAACTTGATTTGGTATAGTTGGCTTGGAGGTATTATTATTGGAACAATGGTGGGATCTAATATGGTTCTCGATGAGCATAGTCGAGCTGGTCCAAGAAATGTGGTCATAACTGGGAGGTACTGCCCGGTTCAAGCTATAGTCCATGCTGCATCTTTAGTCAGTTGTTCTTGTTGCCTGGTTTTCATTTTTTGAAAGTTGTGCTGGGTTACTAAATACATAGTGTCATTGGCTTATGCAGTACGAGAGGACTTGGCAAAGCACTAGCTAGGGAATTTCTTCTTTCTGGAGATAGAGTGGTAGTGACATCTCGCAGGTTGAGTAGTGGAGAGTCAGAATTCATTACTGCTTTTGCCATTTGATGTGGAAACATGCGAAAGCATCTTTCCAATATAATCTTTCATTTTATATCTCATTATGGATCATGTTCGAAGACAGCACTGAATCAGTGAATGCAACTGTTGAGGAGCTTCAGGAAAACCTAAGAGAAATGTCTGCGGTCAAAGGAAAGGCTTTGGCACATGCAAAAGTGGTGGGCGTTGCCTGTGATGTTTGTGAACCTAATGATGTGAGGAAGTTGGCTAATTTTGCTGTAAATGAACTGGGCTCAATCAGTATCTGGGTGAGTAATTATGCATTTAGGCTCATGATTCTTGATATCTGTAGTCTCGTTCAACAGGCTGGACCACAGTTTTGCCTTTCCATGCACCTTGCCTTCATTCATTTTTCTATTTTCACATTTATCAACTGATATAGGACCTGAAAGACATCAAACTGTGATGCTGCGTAAGTTGTGTGTGACATAGTATTGCCAATTGATAAATATGGGGAAAAAAGGATCTGCGGGTTCTAGATTGAGATCCAATCAATTTGATATGGTGCTCTCTAGAGTTTAAAGATGGTGCACATTAATATATCTTGGTAAGAAGAGGTTGCATATTACATTAATATATGTTGGTGAGAAAAGTTTGCATATTGATCTTGACTACAGTGGAAAATACTGGTCATTCTGCATTTACATTTTACGTTTTACTCCCACCATTTCACAAGAGAAGGCCCTATTATGTTTTAGAGCGCATATTAAGAAGTATTAAAATTTATAATAAATGATATACAAATCGACTAAAATGCCTGCGTTGGAACTTGAACACTTTTATTGTTATGAGATATATTAATTAGGTGATAGGGAAAAATTTAGGAAATATAAATGTATTGGTACTTGAAAGAGAACTTATATTATGAAACAAAAAAAATGAAAAATTATAGGCCCTCTATATGGAGGGAGTAGCCCATTTCAATGCAGGTATGCCATCTTGTGATTTTATCTGGGTGTCATTTTTTCTCTTCTTTTGCCATATATGAGTGTCTAACATAATTTTTTGTTCTACCTTTTGAGTGCTTGACAGATAAACAATGCTGGGGCAAATAAAGGTTTTAGACCCTTGCTGCAGTTTTCTGATGAAGATATCAGACAGGTGGGACTAGTGCGGTTTGAAATCCTATATTGCACTTTCATTTCTGAGCATTTAACTTATCTGCTTGCAAAATATCTCGCTCTTTTACCCCTCAGTGTGTGCTCTTGTCTCAAAAAAATAATGAAAACATAATGAAAGTATCTATGATGATTCTTTTTTATTATTATGTAGTCGTTCACCAAACTTATTCGTTTAAGTTCTTGGATGTTGACACATTTGTGGGGTTGTGATCCATAGTCCATATACCAACGAAACATGTTTCATATGCCTCCAATATATGTAGCCTTGCTTACTTTTGTTGAGTCTTCTGGAGAAAAAAAAAATTATTTGGGTTTGATGGAAAATGGAAATAGGAAAAGAGCTTTCACTCTTACTCTAGCTCTCTTCCTCCCACTTATTTTCAGGCTTTGCTTGTCTGCCTTGCTCTGGTGCAACATGGATTTTTATGGGACACTGTCAAATAACATGCAACATATATCTTGCCCCCCCCCCCTCCAAAAAAAATATGGATCGCCAAGTCACCTGTTTCTGGTTTGTGAAATATGGTCAATGTTTTTCACGGTATATTCTGGATTGTAGTGGGAGAAATGTTTATTACATGATTGGAACTTGAAATGTCATCATGTAAGGAAGATTCAAAATTAAAGAGATTAATATTGGAGGTTAATCTATCCTTGTTGATTAATTTAGATGGATCTCCGTTATATTCTATTTGCAGATTGTGTCTACAAATTTGGTTGGGTCTATACTATGCACACGGGAAGCAATGCGTGTTATGAGTAGCCAGCATAATGGAGGTCATATATTTAACATGGATGGTGCAGGCTCTGGGGGATCTAGCACCCCATTAACAGCTGTGTAGGTTTTGTACCTAACTATCCATGTTTTGGCAAGTGACAGGAACTTAATTTGCATGAATTTCATCTTGGGCACGTTAAGTAATTACTGATGATCTAACCTGTATATATACATCTATTCTTAATGACTTACGGTTGTTTTTTTGATAAAAGTTATGGGTCTACCAAGTGTGGTCTGAGGCAGCTTCAGGCTTCACTCTTGAAAGAATGCCGACGGACGAAGGTGGGTGTGCACACGGCATCTCCAGGGATGGTACTGACGGAACTGCTTCTAAGGTAACTCAAAAGCATCTCCATTTCGGGCATGAAAATGATTTTTTTTTCACCATTCGTTGTTTACATCTATTTAATTCTGGTATGCTATCGTACCCTTCTGCACTTGAATTTGAAGTTTGCAATGTAAGATCCAGTTAGGGAGAATTGAAAAGGCTTAGAAGATAAACATCACTTCACTAGGTGACATTTTTCAAAGATTGTCGCAGTACTGCATTTCTTTTATGAATCCGTCTTATGTGGTATTTGCTATGATTGCGTAGCTCACTGATGATCTGTTATTTTGATTAGACACAGTATCTGGATTCTGGATTTTTATGGTATCTGACACGAGTATTGTGCTTGGCTTTCCCAGTGGGTCCAGTCTTAAAAATAAACAAATGTTCAATATCATCTGTGAGCTGCCAGAGACGGTTGCAAGAACACTTGTTCCTCGTATGCGGGTTGTCAAAGGTAGTGGTAAAGCCGTCAACTATTTGACACCACCGAGAATTTTGCTTGCTCTTGTCACTGCATGGCTAAGGAGAGGTCGCTGGTTCGATGATCAGGTAATCGTCTGTGGATGAAAATTCCAGTAGCGAGAGGTAACAAGAATAGAGAAGAGAAAAGAGCAAGAAGCGTGTTAATGACTATTACCTGCCAAAACGAGCCTATATGATCAGTTAGTTATTAAAATTAAGCAGCCCATCTGCCATTTCATGTTCTGTGATCCCTGACTACTGAAGTATTGATTCCAATGAACTCATGCTTACATGCGTCATCTGCCTAAATAGCTATATAATCTCGAACTTCATATTTTATGCAAATAGCTAGGGATGAATTTGAGACTGCTTGACATGGCATGCATGATGGTATATGCGCTTTGCATTTATTATTACGGCTTGAGGCTCTTTAAAACCGGTACTTCGACGTAATTTTGTCGGAGGTGGCGATTGTACTTGTATGCTAAGTTGGAAGGCTATGAGCTCATTTGCTCTATAATTACCTTCTTTTCCAGGGACGGGCGTTATATGCAGCGGAAGCTGATCGTATCCGGAACTGGGCAGAAGATCGTACACGGTTTGCTTTCACAGATGCCATGGAGATGTACACGGAAAACACTTGGGTCTCGGTGTTCTCACTCTCAGTTGTTTGTGCTTTCATCATCCTTTCAAGTACGGGCAGCTCACTTCCTGGCACCTGAGGTCTCGTGAGCACATAAGCCAGCTGCAAAACCTACTCTTCTGCCAGGCTTTACTAACAAGTACGGTAAGATGACCGGAGAAACAGAATGGGCCAGAAAATCCCAGATAGTGGAAGTTGTTGGACGCTTAATTCCTGTATAATTAATGATTTGCATAAGCGATTGACAATTGGGAGCAATTATGCTCGACTCGATGTGGGTGTATTTCCTTGTAAACATGGGGTTTGACCAGCTGCGTGGGGTCTGTATATGGAAGAACTGTACAGATAGATATGATTCTTGGCACGAGTAAATGTAGGTTCTTCTTCGGAAGATGTCAAAAGCGTGTGTATTTATTTCTCCCCGTTACGTTGGCTATTCCGTAGCAAGTAAAGAGTGTATGATTTATGGTTAATTATGTGCATCTTCTTTCTTTTTCTTTTTTGCCTTTTTGAGATAGCAACAGTGCATGAATGCATCAACAGTGGACTGATCCAAAAAGATTAAAAAAAAAAAAAAAAAGATGTTTGATAAATTATAGCTTAATTGAAAGCGACAGAATTGTTCAATAAACTATACTAAAAAGCGTGTTAAAACCATGTTGCGAGGCATTGATATATATTATGCGTGGGGATATAGGACCGTCGACCAATTGAAGAAATTCACGATGTCCTGATTTAGCTATCGAAATTTTAGGTTCAATTTTGCTCTTTTAAGGTATGCATTATTATTATTATTATTACTATAAGGAATAATACCGAGTATAATTACATTGCATATGGGAAGTGTTAGAGAATCAGGAATTCTCCATGTAGTTTGGCCTACCTGGAATTGCTACCTTATGTATAAGCTATGGGCTTATGACATTTTCTTGTTCTAAATACATGCTTCCCTACGATATTAGGACAATGCTTTAGAAATTTCCTACATTAGGGATAATGTGTTGGATTCTCTAATTCACTTCCTAGGGATGACCAGCAAGTATGGTACGTGGTGATCATAATTGCATGTATTTTATTATCACATGTGAAAATATGACATATCATGATTACTTCCAATCCTAGCAGCACCGTCTTAACTTCAATCAGTAATGGCAACGAATGAGTAATAATCATGAGCTCATATTCGGCTGCACAATACCGGCTGGCTTAATCTTTATTATATTGTATCATTATATTCCTACCATTGGTTAAATCACAACGGACGGTAAGTTATCTAAGATTCGTGCATTTAGCAAAAGATTCAACTGAAATAGTGTGTGGCTACCGACATAATATAATTGAATAAGCTAACTATTTGTGCTACTAATAAAAAAAAACACCCTTATTTCTATATTTTTATGTATACGAACTAAAGGATGACGCAACTCCATTGATCAGCTAACTAGATGTATTGACGAGTCTAGGGTTAGGATTGAAAGAGGGAGGATATTGGTGATATATTGTTGTGTTTGGGTTTCGAGTAACCTTATCCCACACGTTGTACTTAAGGAACCAAACTATATTTTGATAAATAAGTGGGTGTTTATTTCTTCATTGTCATCATACAATAGATACACGTTATAAAATTATGGTAAATAGGACATATAGTAATTAATTATGGTTTCTAATCTATATCTTTAAAGAAAGAGGCGGGAAAAAGTCGCACGAACACTAATGAAGTCAAACTTTTGATTCTATTATTTCATTGATGGTGGTTGTTGTTGTCGTTGCTGTTGTTGTTGTTATCATCATCTATATTAATATACTTACTATCACAAGTAATATATTATCTATTTTGCATCAAAAAAATTCATTTTTAAAATATGAATTTCATAACTAACCATGTTAAATTATATTCAACTTTTTACCAAAAGAATCATTTATTCACCAATTAAATATCCGATTTTCTAACACATTTTTAATAAATTTGTATTTAAAATGGTTTGGTGCATGTATTCATAAGCTTAAAACGTAATACACCTATCAAATAATTAAAAAATATTAGCACCATATTTCAAAAATCTTGATTTACAATTTAACATATGTACCACATAATCGTGTGTCTAATTCTCTAGAAACAATACTAATATTATGGCCACGTCGAAATATGGGTACGGCGAACTAATGGAGAGTTTGAGGGAACGGCACTCAGGTCTGCCATCATACACAAGAAAAGTGACCAACCAATTTACCGCAAAAGGACTCAATTACTTACACGACCTACTACTACTACTACCGGTGCCACTAAACCGAGCGCTTTACATGTATGTAATGCTATAAAACTATACTCAAACGCGAATATCAAGGCGGCATGTGACGTCAGTTCTCTCGACGAGAGGGGCGAGTGTGTGACGGTATGCATGTTAGTATCCATTTTTAGATAATAATTATTTTTTTTAAAAGAGTAATGTTTTAAATTTGAATTTTAGACAAGAATACGTAAGATATTATAATTGCCTATGGACGTAGATGGTAGTATGATTGCTAAAAGGAGAACAGAGTCGTTAGCTTATAATGCCGATGTAGAAATATTTTATGATATCTAACACATTCAATACTAGTGATGTTATTACTGAATTAATAAATTAAAAAAGTAGTAATAAAAGTGTCGATTTCTATTTATAAATATGTGCAATTATGGATATTTACTACTGCCGTAAAAGAATATATTATCTCTATATTCAAAAAGCTATTACCGTATATTTTAAATGATAAAATTTGATAATTAATAACTTTTAATATATATTAATAAAAAATATTACAAAAATATAAAATAATATAAATGTAATAATTATATTTTTATATTATAATACATTATAATTTGATAGAAATTAATGTTTATAATTTATCATCAAAATAAGTAACAATAATCTTTTGAATATATAAAACATAAGATTTTATGGATCTTAAAAACGACTCTAACTATCAATATTTTTAAAAATATATTGATAACAAAATTATAAAAGAAAAATATTATAAAAATATTTTTAATATAAATATAAATTAGATATATATATTATAATTTTAGAGCGATTAATGATTAAGATTTTCCCACGAAATCTATAACGTCTAATACTGTCTGGGGGTACTTTGTAGATTTAGCAAAAGAAGTGAATAAAGTCGGGGTAGCTAAAGTTAGTTGTTCGTTTCAACTCCCTTCTCTTAACGCTAACGGACGCTCGACGCGTTTGCCAGAGTGGATACAGAGGAGGCCCGCGCTAGCTTTAGCCTTTAAGCAATCGGAAATAAGTGAGAGCCAGTAGCTGGCGTTTGGTCGAGTAGGTTGTGGGCATGAAATTAAAAAGTAAAAACTGACCTGCCGCCGCATAGATTAGAGAGGGAGAAACAAAAATAGGAGGAAACAGGTTCTAATATATTAATTAAAAGTTGGCGATGCGAATATTTTCCGGATATGTGTCGTTCACGGGCACTTTACTTTGTTTCTTGGAAGTCATTCGCAAATATATATATAATTTCGTTCCCCCAACACTTTTATTTTTTTTATGATTTTTTATTGGTCGTATTGAAGTTATAATAGCTATATTTAGTCGAACGTTTAATGTTGAAGCAGAATTTTTTTTAATAACATATTTTAAAATTTTATATTATTTTTAATAAATTTATTTCTAAATATAATATAACTATAAATAACAACGGTCAACAAATAAACGTTCTAAATCTCAACCGAGTGAGTTTGACGGTTGATCCACTTACGAGACAAGTTTGCGTGTATAAAGGATGCATATCTTGAGTTCTTGAAACTGATTTAGTTTGCCTTATAACGCACTTCTTTAATAATTTCGTGTCCACCCATTTGACATTTCAAGTTTCGGATTTTATTCGCGTGATTAAATTCTGCTAATAATTAAAAATAAATTAGCTAGAGAATGAAGTAAAGATAAATGAATCCTAATGTTAGTGTGAAATAAGTAATATATATGAATAGTGAAAGAAAATTCTATATATATATTAATTTTTAAGATATGACGTGAAAACAATATAAAATTAACCCAAATCTCCTTTTTCATCTATATATAATATATTTTAGAATGGTAAAAAATTTAAAATAAAAAATCTTAGAATCCATCATTTTTTTAATCCATTTAATTTAGTATTTTTTATGCATTTTTTATATTTTGTATTTATCAATATATCTAGGATTCCTACCGTAAAAACTACATATTATATTATTGGATTATTTTATATACACACACATATTTTCTATTCCAAAAAGGTGTATTATCACTATAACTTATCACCAGTAAAACATTATAATGTAATATTCAATAATGATCGGCAATAACTCTAGACTTAAAAATTTATGATTATTATCCTTATCCGAGTAAATATGGTGCTTATAAATGCTGCATAAATTCAATAATATATCACTCCTCTGCATTATATATAGTTGTAATATCACAAGCGTCCATCTTTGCGGTCTTTTCATGTATATTTTACAATTTTTATTAGAAATCTCTCCTCTTATTTTGGAAATAAATATTGCATGAATCAGGCATATCTAATTTTAGATGCATTACTTTCATATTAAATGTAATTATAAAATATTTGTAATATATTTTTATAATTATACATAAAATATATATGATAATTGTATTAAATACATACATAGTTCACCAATATACTTAATTTTTGATATACTATCTATATATTTAATATAAATTGTATATACTTTTAATAAGTTTTTATATATATTTTATAAATATATATATATATATATATCAAAATATATTATAATTATATTAAATATAAAAATGGTGCAACCAAAATTACGTTCATCTAAGTCCGCACACTCAGTTCTTCTTTTTCAGGTCAAATTTGGCAAATTTCTTTTGCCCCAGCGATATGCGTCGTGATGAGTGGCGGCATTATTATGCGTGCACATGTAATAATGGGGGCCGTCTAGACCGGGCCAAGTAGCCTAAGTTGACGTTCATGCGGTCTAGTGGCGCTGCTGTCCCAATCATTTTGGTCGCTGCTTGTCAAATACTGGCCTGCCCCGTTTTTCCGCCGGGGACGACCAACAACTTATGCTTCGTTTTCGTAGTTATTTTCGTGTATCTAGTTATCTCTCCATTATTATTTGTATTAACGCACTCGAAAGTCCAATCAATTTAATCCGTGTCGGTGATACACTGGTAAAAAAAATTATAGATTATTATTGGTAAATAAGAGTGTGTATTATGTATAATTAGATGTCTATAGTTAGAATTTTTTTAAATATTTAAAAAATATGGATCGGATATAGATAATATTTAGATATATTTAATATCTACATAAAAATATTATTTTATTATTTTTTCAAAAAAAATTAAAAATAAAATCAAATATCGGCTAATATTCATATATATATATATATATATATATATATATATATATTCATAAAAATATTTATTATATCTAAAAAAGTATTAAAATATTCTTATAAAAGTTTAAAAATATACAAATAAATATATTTTAAAAACTTTAAACTACAAAAATATAATAGTATGATTTATTGTTGGAATAATTAATAAAATATCGGATATAGTTTTAGATAATATAATCTAGTTAAAAATTAGATATTCTAAATATCGTATATTATTTTGACTAAAACTGCATCAGGTATCCTAAAAGTTGGATTAAATTTTTTAAAATGTAGAAAGTTTTGCACAACCTTGCTCTTGATAAGGTCTTTTCCTTTTAGCTTTATTATATAACCTTCTTTGAACAAACATATATTTCCACGAGCACCAAATTCATTTCAACTATTAGTTGGGTGTAAGAAAAGTCTCATATTTATATGACCAATCTATTTTTTTTAAAATTACAAATTATATTCAAGTAAAATGAAGCAATATAGAATCTAGATAATATATATTGCCAAAATTTTCTAAAATTTCTTTATATTACTAGTATCTACTAGATAAGATATTATATTGTTTATTAACACTACTAAAGGTTGTTACTTAAAAATAAAAAGGAAATATGTACGCACACACACTAACCTAGCACTTAACTTTATAAATAGGATCTCCTTAACATATTTTTAGATAGTTTTTAAGTTTTAAATCTCCTTTGTAAAATAGAATATCTACCAAGTGAATGACAAACATAATGTTAATATCTATGGAGTATGTGCTAAACCCGTGGTGGAGACAATCCTGGTCATGTACTTCTTTGAGTAAGATTATATCATAAGATCAATTGACAATAGGGAAAATGTTGATTTATTAGGTCATTAATCCTTATTTTAATAATAACAAACCTAGTTAAGGGTTTAACAAGTTTGGTTAATTGTGTATATTAAATAAGACTTTATATGAAGTGCATGCACTCAATCAAATCCTCAAAATGCTTCAATTTTAAAAGGCAATTAAGTTTCAAGAATAATTCTATATACAAGACCTCAAGACTTCAAGTTTATTGTAGATTTTATGAAGTCTTCTACGTAATAATGTATAAATGTTTGATCTTTGAACACTTAAAAGTTCTCATGAAAATATGCTCTTAAACCTTCTGAATTTTCATGCATACATGTTTGATCTTTGAGCACTTAGAAATTCTCATGAAAATATGCTTTTAAACCTTCCAAATTTTCACATTTAGAAAGGTTTTTAAATTGATTTAAAATATTCAAATTTTCACATCTAGAAAGGTTTTAAAATTTAAAATTCTAATATTCCAAATTTATTAAATCTTCTAGGTAATAATGTTTACATGTTTGATCTTTGAGCACTTAGAAATTCTTCATGTATACATGTTTGATCCTTGACTACTTAGAAATTCTCATGAAAATATGCTTTTAAACCTTCCAAATTTTCACATATAGAAACGTTTTTAAATTAATTTTAAAATTTCCAAATTTCACATCTAGAAAGGTTTTAAAATTGATTTAAAATTTCCAAATTTAAATTTAAAATTTAAAATCTAGAAAGGTTTCAATGGTTTAAAAGCTACATTCCCCCTCTTCCATTACCTAATAATGCTAGTACAAAATTTGGTAAAATAGGACATGTTAAGTCAGGTAAAATATTATGTGTACCAAAACATGTTAAAATGGGTTTATTTTCATGAATAAATTATGTATGTTATATATATATTTAATATTATAGATTGATCATGCTTAGGTGTATTTTTGGCATAATTATTATCATTGTATACCCTAGGGTTAATTCGGACTTCTTAAGCTTATTTTGATATTTATTCCAATAATCATGCCTAATATGTGTTATTTATTATTGAGCATGGAAATATGTGATTGTAAATGAATTAGATATATATGTTAGGATTTTACAGGTTTAATCATATATAAGGGTACAATGGTCATTTACTGTGTTCGTTAATTTATTTGTATCCTACAACATTTAAATTATTGTGTTTTAGCCTTTTCATAAAAAACTTATTAAATAAAATAATAATATTATTTAAATTGGATAATTATGGTATCAAATGCATTTTGGTCATTTTTGGCCTAAAGCACGTAAGTGTGAATAATTGAACTTAAGACGGCCTTAGTAGATTGCCAGGCTGACTTTAATATTGACTTTGATTATAGTTGTCGTGAATAATTAGAATAAGGTAAAAAAGGGTTAAGTATGGAAATTGATTTACTTTTGTTCATATGATAACCTATGATCACCCTAATAAAATATTAATATTTAAAGTGAATTACCTTGAAATCAAGAATTGTGACTCTTCAGGGGTCACTATCTTGATGACGTAGTTTAACCCATAATTGGTTTGGATTTTCCCAACCAAGTCTTATATATTACTCTATTTAACTCTATACACTTATTAGATGATAGGGTATTGTGTCAGTGCAATTAGGGTACCTTAGTATCCTTAGGTAAATAGTCGATAGGATATTATATTGTCTTAGTGCGGTAGTATGATCGGAGTACCTCAGTATCTTTTGATTGATATGATCTTGCCTTGAGTGGTTTGGAATGTTTTTGGATTGGAGATTCGGTATTTGCATGTGTGCACTACTCTTAATATAATTTTTCTTATGAATTATGATGTTGTGACATTGAAGTAAGATATTAATATTTAAAGTAAAAGATCACACGAGTCAAGATCGAGGTATTTTGTCCATTCCATCAGAAAATAGTAGTGGCTCAAGAGTGTTTGGTCCTAAGAGGTGCTTTAAACTATTCCACTAGTTTAAGAATAGTGCTCAAGAGCATATTGCCTTAATAGTGTTGTGTCTATTCCACTTAACAATAATAGTGGCTTAGGATCATTTTACCCTAAGTTGTGTTTAAGTTTGTTCCACCAGATTAAGAATAGTAGAATCTCTAAACTTAATGTGAATAAACAATTGGAATGATTGTAATCACTAATTGGTTTTGTTTACAGTTAAGAATAATGATGTAGATGTTAACTCGAGATATATCGCTAATGTTATGGTTATTGGGTTAAAATTGGTTCTAGTTATATTTACTTTAGAAAACATCCCTTGGATGCTTGGTTGACAAGTCTTCATTTATGGTTTAGATGAGTTAGTAAAAGGATCATGTGGTCTTAGTGATATTTGTTTATCTAGCATGATCATCGTACTTGCTATCACATGTATATCTCATTATTTTATATCATGTTATCTCGTGATACCTTCTATATGTTTCATGTGATATTTTTATGCTTAGTTTTGTATCGTAGGTTACTCATGTACTGATGGATTTTGTTTCATAATCTTCTACTTATACAGTAGGAAGTGTTGACTTTATAAGAATATTTGATGGTACTTGCTGATTCAATACTTTTGTTGAGTTGCTTTTAGTGATTGTGATCATATTTGATATAGAGTTTGTTATATGAATTATATATCTCTCTTTGGATATTTACGTCCTATGTTTTCTTTATACATATTCTCTTTTCTCTATTCTATATTATGTATCGTGGTAGAATCAAGCGCTTCCCACAATTGATTCCCAAGTACAAGGTTATTTCTGCTTTGAACCCGATATAAAGTAGGTACAGGGAGTTTCTCTCCTATGTTAGATGCAAGGTAGTACCCTTGTGTGTGTGTGTGTTTTAGGTTCCACACATTTTTTTTAAAGAAAATTTTTTGTCCATAAAGTTTGAAGTCTTACATTAAGTATTGGGAAGTACAGAATTCATTCACATCCCCAAAAAAATACCTTAGGCAAATGAGATTTGTGGATTCTCTAATGTGCACCTATTCATCTATGCAATCAATAGGTAGTCCATATGCAAACATATGTATTGTTGTAGTGCATTTTTGTAATGGAAAAAGCTCATTTCTACCATTTGCTTCATGTATCCTTTGAAAACATGGGCAATGAGTAGTAACTGCTCTGACAATCTAAAAAAATAAGGGTCATCTCATTCTCAATCTATAACAAAATTTTGTTTTGTTATATGTTGGATTATCAAAAAAATAATCATTGTACAATTGTTAATGGCTTTCTTTATGACCCAGTATGATGTAGACTCTCCACTTTCTTGTACTATGATTGACCCTATGAATTTCTCTTTTACCATCTTCAAATTTAGTATCAATTACTTTAGCAACTAATATCTCTTCAAAACTCATGATCAATTGCCATAAATTTATGGAAAATTATTTGAAAGAGATGTGAGGGGTGTGATTACATACGCTTCTTCTATTTTAGATGAAGGTAGGTTATGGATGTATAAGAAAACTCTCTATTTATAGGTTTCATATGATATGTGTAAGGAAATCAAATGTTATATTGCCACATATGATTTAGTTGATTCATATATACTAGAGCAACATTATAATGATAAATTTGTGTAAGGGAATCAAACAGTACATTATCACATGGGTTTTAGTCAATTCATATATGTCAATGTGAGAATATAATGATAGATATGTGTAAGGAAATCAAATGATACATTGCCATATGGCCTTTAGTTGATTCATATCGGTTGAGCTGGCAATATTATGACAAATATTTGTAAGGGAATCAAATTGTGCATTATCATATGGACTTTAGTCAATTTATATCTACTAAGGTGATAATACAATGATAAATATGTGTACAAGAATCAAATGGTACATTATTACATGAGCTTTAGTCGATTCATATTTGTTATGATAGATATGTATAATGGAATCAAATGGTACATTATCTCATGGGTTATAGTTGACTCATATCTTTTGAGGTAACAATACAATGATAGAGATGTGTAAAGTAATCAAATGGTAATCAAAAATATTAAATGAAGGAGAAAATTAAATATAAGTATAACAGTGCATTACAATAATATTATATAAATGAAGGAGAAAAGTAGGGCACTTTGGGGATAATAAGATGTTGTAGATACTCCAACAGCATTTCTCTTAGCCATGAATGTATGAGGGAGTTCAAGTTATGGTTCTTTGCATAGCTATGATGCTCTAGAGCAAGTTGAGTATTTCAAGCATATACATGATCAAGTGAGAACCAACATTGAGAAGGCCAATGTTATGTATCAAGCTCAAGAAAATAAGGCCAAAGTCAACATGTGTTTGCTCCATGAGACTTGGTTTGGCTAGACTTGAGTAAGGAGAGGTATCTTAACCTATGGAATAATAAGCTCATGTCAAGGGTAGATGATTCTTTTAAATTCCTTTAAATTTTGGGAAGAGTGCTTACGAGATTAATTTGCCAAACTTTTAGGGAGGTGCATGGAGGATGTTTAATGTTTGTGATTTGTCTTCATACAATAATGACAACAACTTGATGGTTAATTCTCCTCAACCAGGGGAGAGTGACGTGGGGGCATATCTTACAATTATAGCGTATGCTATTGAGAGTTATACGAAAGGGACACATAGGCACTACCTTATGAGAGAGACAATGTACCCTATGAAAGGGACATATGGTACTATAAGCGAAGGGTTGGTGTGCCTTTTCTTAGATTCCATTACCCTAGACCAACATGATAGATTGAGCTATACACTTGAAGATGGGCATAAATTTAAAGGGGTCACATATTTGTGCATGGGTTAAGCGAACGTTGGGCTCGATCAATATGCATGGGTGCTTGTACAAGAAGGATGGCATATGTGACTTATGAATGAGTCTGATATAATTTATTTGCTTTCTTATTATTTAAGATTGATTTACTAGAGTTAATAAAAAAAATAATCTTTTGATATCTTTTAAAATTTGAATTTAACTAGGTAATAGTGTGATTTTAGGGGCTGGTTGATTTTTTTAATTTGAATTTACCTTGCTAGTGGCATGATTACGAGAGCTGATGGATATCTTTTTTGACATGATTATGGGAGCTGGTGGATATCTTTTTTGTTTTTGTTTTTCAATTTAAATTTACCTATTCAGTGGTGTGATTATGGGGGAAGATTGATTTTTTTTAATTTGAATTTACCTAGCTAGTGGAGTAATTATGGAGGTTGATTGTGGATGATTGGGGGCTAGAAAAAAGTCTATGTAGCACTTTGAGCTGAATTGAAATTTGAAATTAAATTTATTCAAATGTTGTCTTTGAGAGATTAGTAATTACATGCCGAGTAAGTTCAATTAGAAGTAAATTAGTTTGTGATTATTAATCACATTCGTAACCTCAATCAATCACACCATCCAAACTTACTCTAAACGATCCATACGCTCCTAGCCACGCACCACTAAAACTACCCATGAATTAGCCTTTGGTCTAGGAAAGATGGTTGGGGTGAAGTCAACACACGTATTTCTAGGTCGCGAGAGAAATTAGATAAAAATTTCCAAACATGAATTCTCATCGCCAACTCATTGTCCATTATTAGAGCGTCTATATTACTTCATTAAATTTGATGAATCCAATTGTATTATTTAATTATTTTCTCTTTTATCTCTTATACTTTTATTAATTTATCTCAAATTTAATTCTCCGCTCTACATCTAACTACCTCAAATTTATACCATCCAATTACTTTTACCAATCACATCACTAATTATTTATACTTTATAATATTTAACTTTTAATTTATATTAATCTATAAATATCAATTAATAATCTTATATAATCAAATTCTATTAAATATAATTTTACAAATAATTTAATTAATAACAATAATTTTATTTATTTATGAAGTCCTTGCGATCTCTCTTGATTGCGTCGGACTACTCTAGGCATGAGGAAAAAGCACATATTCCTTTCACATGTAAGTATAACTCCTCTTGTTGAAGTAATATGCCTTGGTTGACCCATGCCCCTAGCGAGCTCATTTTTATCAATATTCTCCTTCGTAATACCCCCCCCCCCTCCATCCTATGATCCGCGTTTTTCGTAACTATTTTTGTTTCACATTGCATTAAATCTACTATTTAATGAGCGAACTACAGTCAAAATATCTTTATTCATAAACGATGACTACGAAAAAATCATAACAATTTTAAAGCTGATTATAAAACCTAATCGAATGACATTTCTATTAAGTTATAATTAGAAAAAATAATATGTGTAGTCTAAGTTATAGTACATTTAGGCCTATTTATTTATATGAATATAGACTTAGCCCTAGAAAATTAGATCATACCCATTCTAATCTAGCATGTAAATAGGCCCGGAGATTTTTTCATAAGAAAGAACGTATAAATTAATAAGAGAGATAGTATTAATCGATTTGTTCAGACATAAAGTACAAAGCGACATGTACAATGTTTAATAAGCTCCGCATACAATAAACAAATAACATACTACTACAATATACAACAAAACTACGTACTGGGCACAAATTAAATACCCATAAATATAATCCAATATTGTTATTGAGGAGGCAAAAGCTCCCGTAATAAACAAATAAATCCGCTTTGCTAAAACCGGACCATTATCATCATCGGTCGCCATCAGGATCGATCAACAATTATTAAATATATAAAGAAATTTATGGAGATAGTCGTCGTTACCGACATCATCATCGTCGATCAAAAAAGGGATCGATAAGATTTGTGGAAATCTGTAAGATTGAGGATTGGATTATTTGTCACTTTTTGTTTTTCCACCTATATTCCATACATTAAAAAAAATATAGAAAATTGGTTTTTTGAATAAAAAATATATAAAAAATTAATTTACAGTCCATTTAAGTAAAATTAATAGAATAACAATCAATATGGTCCTAAAGTATTTAGTTTCAAGTACAAAATATTATGTACATATAATTATACTAATATACATATCCAATTAGGCACAAATATACAGATAATATTATTTATATATACATGTAAATTGGATACTACTAAAAGTAAATTAAATACCAAATCGATTGTTCAATTTTAAATAGTTTGACTTAAATAAATTTTAAAATGATTTTTCTAAAAATACATTTTTACATGGTCGACTCTAACAATCTTGTTGAATCAAAAATACTACTCGGCCATAGGGACATCTAAAATCTTATGGCCTATTTTCTTTTATTACATATATAAAAGTACTCTTATAAAAAAAATGCAAAGTAAAAGAGTCTCGTTCACAAGCTCAAAAACTATTGCTCCTGATTTGCTTCAAAAAAATACTAAAAAGATAGGAAGTTTCTAATAAAATTTAAAAACCAAAAACTTAATGATATTGGAATTTTATGCTCCATAAAAATTAGGAAGAATTCTTTAAAACAATTGAGAAGAAAAGGAAAGGGAAAGGAAACAGGAGCATGCAATTTATATTATACAATCTATTGCATAGTCCAGCACTTTATAATAGATGTTATATTAATATTTTTTAAATTTGTTCTAATTAATTTATTTTTAGTTTTATTTATTAAAAAAACATGCCATAATATTTCTAAAATTTTACTTTATAAATAAAGATCTAAATTAATATATTTTGATAAAAAAAATTGTGAAAAATTGGTATATTAGTGGTAAAATATTAGTTTTAAAGTGAATAATTGTAAAAAAAAATTATTTTTCTAGTGAAAAATTAGTACATAGTGGTAAAAGATCGGTTTTAAGTAGAATGATAGGAAAATATCAACTTGTTCGTGAAAAGTTAGTACATTAGTATTATATATTGGTAATGAAAGATCAATTTTAAGTTCAATAATGGTAAAATAATAATTTTTTGATAAAAAAAAGCACATTAATGATAAAAAAAATTCATACATTAGTGGTAAAATATTAATATTTTTGGTGAAAGATTAATACATTTGTAATTAAAGATCAATTTAAAGTAGAATAATAGTGAAATATCAATTTTCTAGTGAAAAATTAGTATATTGGTGGTGAAAGATGAATATATATATATATAAAAATTTTAAGTAGAATAATAATTGTAAAATATCAATCTACCAGTGAAAAGTTATTATATTAGGGATGGAATCAATATATTAATTATGGAATATCAGTTCGCACAATGGAAGATCATACTGGACAATCACATAGTGAAAGATCTTTATGTCTATGGTGATTTTTTTTTAAATATATATATATATATATATATATATATATATATTGTAATCTTATAGAGTGAAATATCAAATAGATAGTGATAAAATTTTAGGTAAATAATGGTGAAACATATTGAGAGTAATGATAAAATATTAGATTCTATAAGAGAATTGTTAAATTTAAATAGTTGTGGTAAAAGATTGGTAGAATTTTAATGAAATATATATGTAGATATAGTAAAAAAAAATGTATAAAATTGGTGAAATATAAATAAATTAATGTTGAAATTTTCTGAGGAGGTATTATGAAAAAATACATGTAATTATGGTTAAAGATACTTAGATTTATGGTAATATATATATATATATGATTAAAGATGCTTAGATTTGTAGTAAAATATATGTAATTATGATTTAAAAAGAAAAAGGAACATAGGATTGGTGATATATGCTTAGATTAATTTTAAAAAGTTAAAAGAAAATAATGTTGAAAATATATTTTAAAATAGTGATATATATGTAGCAAAAGATATACATAAGACTAGTGATATATTTAAATGAATGTTGATTTTTTTTTTAAATAATGGTGAAAAATCTATGTAGCAGTGATGCACGTCTTTAGATGTGTACTTAAATATATATGCATTTATAGTAAAAAATACGCATAAGTTTTAGATTAATGATGATTTTATTAAAAAATATCACAAAAAATACTTAGATATATGGTAAAATATGTGTATAGTTATGGTGTAATATTTATTATAACTAAAGTGGTAAAATTAAGATTGATATAATAATGGTAAAAAAATACATACAAATTATTTTTTTAATTAAAAATATATCAATATAAATATTAATTTATAGAAAAAAAAATTAAAAATCTTTCGGTATAATTTTTTTTTCTAGTGATATATATTTTAGTTTTTTTTAATACTTACACTACGTTGATATCAATAGTTTACACCTATTTTGTACGATCAACCGATCCTATAGTTTTAAACTATAGTTACCATAACTTAGGTATCGACGGAAGTGGGGACTGAGAGTGGGACAGCACACAAGGGGGAAACCTCACATGGGTTTGAAAGGGCAAATGGGTGGAGGTATCGGGGAGAGTGAGAGTTTTGTGTTTTTTAGATTAAATTATTTTTACTTTAGGTTATTAAAAAAATAAAATAATTATTTAACAAAAAAATCTTAGATTTCTTTCTACGAATAAATACCTATATTCATATACTTTATAATATTATACAATTATTATTGAAAATATTAATTTATTAAAAGTAAAATATGTTGAATGTAAATTGAATGCTTATAGAACTATTGATGTTGATGTAAAATTGAGTTCATTTTTTAATTGGTTTCATAACACTTTTTTGTCTGAAAAATTAATTTTGGAGATCTCCGATGCAAATATTCTTAACTGTGTTTATGGTAGTTATATTATATGAAATAATTTACACTGTTATATATTTGAATGCACTAATTATTTAATTTTCTGATGTATAAATTGAACTTTGTTCAATGATATTATATTCAAGCATATAACTTTATTTTAGTATATATATGGCCCAGCTTTTTTCGTCTAGGACACTAGAATGGGTGCTGAATTTTCATTTCCATTTTTATTCGCAAAATTAACGAACAATAAAAGATTCTAAAATGATGACAGTGAAAATTTCCCTCAAACAAATTCTTTCTTAACAAATATTGAACTAAACGTATAATGTACATGTACGAGATTAAAGAGTAGTAATATTTTGCAAATTATAAATTAATAACTGAAAACGTTACTCCACAAGTTGGCACCAAGTCGATGAAATCAAGAAACGTCGACGTCCAGTTGGGTTTGGCCATTTACGTAACGTCACTGTTACTTTTATATACCAGATCTGGTAAGATAAAAAAAAAATGGGGCATAGAAGCAATAATTTATTTCATCAAGTAAACTTATGCACACCTAATCTTGACTTTCCTTATATGGTGATTAGTCTCAGAATTATGATTTACTATCTTATTTATAGTTACTGCTGCAGTATTTAGCCGTGATAACAATGTGCAATGAAATATGTCTTATTGTTGGTGACTTGAGTATTCCATCGTTATTATAAAACATGCATGCCATTTTTCTGAATTGATTGAAAAGGATGGATGAAACTTAATGTTGATGATACACACTTTTAAAGACAGCTTATTGTTGCTAAAAAAAAAAGATATCTTATTGTTAATGTATTTTGCAGTTTTTTTTTAATATATAAATACACCTTTGAAATGTTTTTTAATCAAATGTGTACTCAGATTGTATTTTATGACTAATAATCAAAGCTTGTAATTACAAACTTGTAATGTTCTTGTATATTTTGTATTTCCTTCATCCAAATAAATGAGTATATTATGAGTTCATCCTTATTCATTTACAAATACACAATAAGATATTTGATAATATTTAAGATATAAATTGCGACTATATATATACGTCTTACATATATTTGTTATCGAATACAATTTTGAGGTGATTATTCTATATTCCATTTCTATGATTGCCTGTCTTCTTAGGTCATTGGTAGTTGGTGATTCAAGTCCATGTATGTAAGCTAGGGAGGGTATATAATAGAAGACATCAAAGAGGAGAAGGGGTCTTCAAGGGCTATACAGGTAAGGGATAATACAAAATACATTCATATCAAAGTGGAGAGAAGAACAAAGCCTTTCGGGTTAAAAAAGGGAAGGATAACTATCCAGGGGATATTCATAAACACCACACATGTTTTTTCTTTACTTTTTCATGTTAATTCATGATATATCTTTTAGTTTTGTTTTCTACTCTCTTTTTTTAGTTCTAGGATTCAATTAGACTATATAAAGGTATTATTTTATAGAACATTTGAGAACAAAAATAATAATTAGAAAAGTGAATCATAGTATCTAGATCTAGCAGTGAGATCTAGCAAAAGCTTGATTGAGAGTAAAGAGTTTTTATTCAAGTAGGGAATCTAGAATGGTATTTCTATATTTTCTTGAGAGAGATCTTAATTAAGGGATTAGAGTACCTAATTGAGTAGGTTATCAAGAGATCTCAATGACAAAAAAAACACATGAGGTAAGCCTTATTGAATTTTGTATTGCTTGAGATGATTTTAATAAAATTTAAGTTTTGATGTAATGGTTCCTTAATTCGTTTCTACTTTTGCTACCTTGTGTTGCTTTGGTTACTTTGGATACAGATAGGTTTTGCAAGACGCAACTATTATACGTAGTCAAATTTATTTGAGAAGGTTATACACAATGCAGAATAATAGGATCAAGTTTGGGAAAACTCAGTGAAAAGGTATCAAACATCCACGATTTCATGTTCTATTTTTGACAGATACGATTAGGGCTGTAAATGAGCTGAGCCAGTTAGGTATTCGGCTCGGCTCGGCTCGACTCGTTAAAAGCTCGGTTCGGCTTGTTTGTTTAGTTAAACGAGCCTAAAAGTGAGGCTCGGGCTTGGCTTATTTATTAAACGAGTCGAGCCCGAGCTAAAAAAAAGTTCGGCTCAGTTCATTTTTTGGCTTTGGTTCGTGAGCTCGGCTCGTTAAAAGCTAGGTTCGACTCGTTCATTTTGTTAAATGAGCCAAGCCCAAATATCATTTTAGGCTCGTTTAGTTAAACGAGCCGAACCCAAGCCTAGGGGTATTTGGCTTGGCTCGGCTCGTTTACAACCCTAGATACGATCCACCACTTCTTCAAGCAGACTAGGACTTAGTCTACCGCAACAAGTTGTACTTTATTCATAAATTAGTGTACCATTAATTATGATATTATTACAATAGAATCATCTAAATAGTCATTTGATACTGGATGAAGGATGCATACTTGGCTAAAAGTTATGAGTACGCTACCTGAGACTACTGTTGGCTTTCTTTTGAAGCACAACGATCAAATTAATGTGTGTTTCAATTAGTGATTTAAAAAAGAGGGAGATCATAGATTACTTTCATTTGTATGTCTTTTAAATCTATCCTATAAATATTAAAATTAAAAAAAATATTAGTTTAGTGTACTCATATTTTGATATAAAGATTATAAACAATATTTTTGAAAATAAAATTAATATATTTTACAATGACATGATCAATATATTTATAATCAAGAACAACAATAAATTATATGACACAAAAAGAGAGTTAAGAAATTTGTAAAGATATCAACTATCTATTGTTGCTTAAATCCTAATTCGATCCTACGAATATATGGTTCTGATCCAAAAACACCAAATAATCCACGATTCTAAGTAGTGTCTTAAAGTGATAGAATTGTAGTAAGATCTTAAAATAAGTAAAAGAGTACCAAAACCTAAAAGTTAAGAGTTGCTCTATTCATTAATATACCAATCTTCAATATTTACAAATGATATGCCAAGTTTATACAACATTCCAAAATACAAGAATCAAAGATAAAAGCATAAATAACTAAAAAGCTAAAAAACAAACCCAATGGATAAAATAAAATATCTAGTGTGGTTAGCCTAATCTTCGACTACAAAAGTAAACACTTCCCAAGAAACAACTTGCTATTAAACACGTCATCATTCTCAAAGTACTCAAATTGAGAATTATAGCTATACAAATCATCATTTGCTCCCCAAAACAAAGGTCGGATCATTACAATGATCACATAAGGCAGTATTAATTTGACAAGTACTAGTAAAAAAAAACATACGCTAATTTAAGGTAAGGCTCATGCTGCACATGGGGGATCAGGGTAAACATGCTTAGATTTACAATAGGAATTGTCCTAGCACATATAATACAGCTTAAAACTTAATCCCAACATATAAGTCAAACATGTCTGGCATCATTTTAAGATACCTAAAGCCACCTAAGGAATCTATACTATTTATCTCTTGATTAGTTGTCATTATCTCAACAAGGATAAACGTAGGGCTGTAATTTCCACCACCACTATACACTAGTGCCAAGGGACTTGTATCATAATCTTCAATATCAATCACACTTAGATTCCTAGGCAAGGGGCATGCCCTCAATTTTAGGTATGCAACATCCATCACACCTATAACTAGTGTCTAGCGGCTTGTATCGGAATCTTCAACATCCACCATACTTGGACTCTTAGGTCATAGGGCACTTAGTAATGATGGTAACCCAACCCTAAGTATGCATACTTAATAAAGGTACCTAATATTCTTTAATTAAATACTGATTCCTTATGTTTAATTATTCAAGACCAAACATAAATATGAAAGCGAATCTCTAAGGTTAGACACGCATACCAATGTCAAAGACCGAGGTCAAACCCATAGTCAACCCTACAAAAATACCAAAAGTGTCCCAAAGGACTAGTTAATTGGTTCCACAAATTATTTGACTCGTTTAGGAACAACAACAACAAATAGGACATGCAAAATAAACAAACTAGTAAATTGGTAGGAGGGTAACTAGTCAATTGGTGAACCAACATACTATTTAACTCATTGAATAGTTGACTATTATAGGGTCAAACTTAGCACATGCAACAAAAAAACCGGTTAATTGGTTCAGTTGATTGGTTTAGGGTAACTAATCGACTAGTGAGCTATTGGACTAGTTCTTCTCTGACCAGTTTACTAGCACATGGCCAAACCAACACAATACTATAGCTAAACAAGTCAATTAGTAGACCAAAATCAATTAACTAGTTTTGCCACATACCAGTTGTCTGGTTTCTCTAGCAGAATAAACGTGACATGTAATTAATTCCAATGAATTCCTAAATCATCCATGTTTTTCTAACGTGCTTTTAAACAGAGAATCATACAAAATTATGTTAAACATTTATAGATCATGCTTAGAAAATCAAATTAACCATCATGCTCCAGAATCACCAAACCTCACCCAAAATGGCCCAAATAAGCTTACATATTCCCTCTATATCATACATATTATCAAAACATGCTTCCATAATCTCATGGCTAAGCATGTGCTACTTAAAACACATAAATCCTGTTTCATGCTCGAATTTATAAAGAAACATTTGTAGGTAATTGAAAAGCACATTATCAAATCATTTAGCCAACCACATCTGAAGGTAAGTTTGATTAACCTTGAGCAAATAAACCTTCTAGCAAAGAAGATCTAGCTTGATAGCAACCCTATCAAGCCTTCTCGATTTCCATGTTGAAATCAAAAGAGCTAAATCAGAAAAAAAAAAACTTTTAAAAATTTTGTAAAGTAACCTCGACCTTTACCCAAAATCCAAGAACCCTAAGAAGAGGAAATTCAAAATTCTTCAAACCTAACCTTACATTTACCCTTCTTTTTTAAGGAAAACAAAGAGGAGTTAAAATGAAGATTAAGAAGAAGAAATAAGGAGGGGATGTAGACTACAAGGAGAAGTAAAAGAAACTCAAGGTCCAAACACTTAAAATTCTAATGGAATAAAAGAGAGAATAAAGAGAGATAAGTATGAGGGGGAAAATGGATCAGTTGAGGGAGTTGGGCAGCCCTGAATGAAGGAGGAAAATGAATGAGAGGTGGAGTCTGAGATATGAGTGTAAAGGTTTGTATGATGGGAGTAAGAGATATATGGAAGGAAATCTAGCCATAATAGATAAGAGATATATGAGATCACTATAATCATGTTTTGTAATACTCCAAATTGAGCGGAGTATTATAAGGATTAATTTGGCTACTTATATCAATATGGTATACCATCCTTTTGATGAATCCGTCCTAAAAATTCCACAGTTAAGCGTGCTAGTTGTAGGGCAATTTTTAGGATGGGTGACCCTCTTGAGAAGTTTCAAAAATTTTCTAAAAATTTCTCAAGAAGCCCTTGAGTGAGGACAAAGCATACTGAAATGACTCGTGTTGATCTATGGGGCCAGCCGATCAATCTAAAAGTGCTCCAAGGTAGTCCCCGCGTGGTCATGTCGACTCGAGGTATTACAAATGGTGCCAGAGTGAAACCGTGACCGTGTGCTGAACTTGGATAAGCCAGTTAGCCACCTAGCGGGACGATTCTTGGAATAAACTGTATTGAGACAATTAATGGTTGAGGCGTAATGAGGACGTTGCGTTCTTTGAGTGGGGGTGAATGTAATACCCCAAATTGAGCGGAGTGTTATAACAATCGATTTGGCTACTTATATCAACATGGTGTACCATCATTTTGGTGAATCCATCCTAAGAACTCCACAGTTAAGCGTGCTAGTTGTAGAGCAATTTTTATGATGGGTGACCCTTCTGGGAAGTTTCAGAAATTTTCTAAAAATTTCTCAGGAAGCGCATGAGTGAGGAAAAAACATGCTGAAAGGACTTGTGTTGATCTGTGGAGCCAGCTGATCAATCCAAAAGCGCTCCAAGATAACCCCCATGTGGTCGTGTCGACTCGGGGTGTTACATGTTTACATACATGGACCTGAGATAGAGGAGATGAGGGAGGGAGTGAGAAGATGGTAGGTGAGAAAAGTATTTCAAAAAAATAATTTTGGGAGATTTTTATCTCAATAAAATAGAATAATGACTCAAATAAGGTGGAAATAGTCTCAATGTACTCAAATATACTTATTCACAAAGAGATCATAATAATAAGATTTCATAAACATTTAAAGAAGAATATAAAAAAACACCTAAAAGTTCTAATAAAAATAGTTGATCGATTTCAAGATATTGGTCAACTGGTTTTCATAGACCAACTAACTAGTTCTTTCGGAATAATAATTTAGGTTCTAGGATGTTTATGCCATAGTCACTTGACTTCAAGCTCATTCTAAAGCCAACCTCATTTTATTTTTAAACACATTTTAAAAGATTTTAGAATGAGGTATTACAATTGATCTAACACCTAATACAAATACCATTTTGGCCACTCAAAATGTGGAGTGTTGCCTGTAGGCTGGTCATCCATGAATCCCAAACTTTAATAAAATCAAAATAAAATACAGTAAGTGTTTATTCCTAAATTTTTAACACATAAAAATAATATAATTTAAATAGATTATTTTAGAGAAAAAAACAAGTTTGAATTCACATAAAATATTGAATTTTTTTATTAAATGATCATTGTAAGCTCTTATAAAAGAAAAAGAAAGCAAGTTGCATACATTTTAATTCTGAATTTCTAATGATAATGATGAAATCATAAAATAATTTCATATTATAACATAAAATGTAATTCCTCACGTTCTACTTGCTCAAACAAAAATCATAAAATTACCACAAAACATATAGAAGAATAAAGTAAAACTTTTTTTTGATAACATATTTTGAAAAAACCACCTTATCATTTTCTTGTTCTTATAAAACACTATAGTATCATTTTTAAGCCTCAAATTATCAAATAGAAACTCGTAAATGCTTTGTAAGGATTTTAATTTTAATTTTTTTAATTCATTACATCTATAAGACAAATTTAAAGCTTCAAAATATAATCTTTGTAATTTCAAAAAGGAATTTGAACTTCATGAAAATAAAATATTTAAAATAAATTTATTATTGCAAGATAATTTTTAGGTTACAATGACTTGTATATCTTAACAAAATATGACTTAAAAAAAAGTAGTAATCTTCACACATTTAAATATTAAATCAAAATATCTATCCATAACTAAAAAAAAGTATTAATTTAGATATATTTTGAAGCACAAGTAATATTAAAAAAACACCATTCATGTTAACCAAAATAAAAAATCTATAGATTTAGAAAATATTAAGTCAAACACAAAATCGAGAGCAAAATATATTTTTAAATTAAAGTTGTAATTATATGAGTTAACATAGTTATAGTTGTAAATAAATTTATAAATAATTAAAGCTAGGACAACACTTATTAATTATAACTTCAATATAAAGTTGAAACTATTCATAAAAGGACAATGTAGTTGTGGTTAAAAAAACATGTGGGGAATTGATCATAATGGTGAATGCATTCCTTACACACATCTTTTAACTAAATTAAAACTTGTATGAAGAGGGTATTTTCACTTATATGATCAGTACAATGTTATCCAAATTATACTTTAAAATTTAAATATCATTATTCCAATATTTGGAAGTGCATAAATGAATTTTAAAGCTATGATTAATGGACTATCATAGAATTTATAAATCCAAACAATTAGAAAACATTATTAAAAACTTTGACAATCATAATTTAAATGAAAAATATATATCAATAGTGTGCAGATTTAATTCTTTTAAAAAGGAAAAATTATCATAATGTAACTCATAGATTTGTATGAAAGATTTAAATCATCAAATAAAGATATACAAAACAAAATTCATTAATAAATTTGAGAATTTATGAAAATTAGATTTTAATTTAAATGAATTAACTTGAGGTTTAAGTGAAACGAGTGAATCAAAATTTCAATCAAGATGACATTGGTAATGAGAAACCCTTCATATAGAACCAAGATGAAAAACGAGTATAGAACACATACAAGGCATACAAAAAAATACGGTATAAGACATTTAAATATACATAGGGGGATTGAAATACGATGACCATTCATAAAACCACATACCACCAAGGCCATATACTATTTATACTCGTTCTTCTGGAATAAACTAAAACTTACCAATTGAACTTCCAAGAGATGCTCATTGAAGTATAATTAGATACAGCATAAACCTAAAAGTGAGACAATAACAACATATAATATATCTCTTTATCAATATCGATAAATCTCACACATTACAAGTTGGCATATAGGCATAGACCAATAAAAATCCATAGCATCACAAGTAGGCACAAATGTTGCTACCAAAATACAAGTAGGTATAAAGGCTGCTACTAAAACATAGGTAATAGGTAGGCACAAAGGTTACTACCGAACCACATGTAGGCACAAAGGTTACTATCGAATTAGAGGTAGGTATGAAGGCTACTATCGAAGTACGAGTAGGCACAAAGGATTCAACCAAGTAATCCAATAATTAAATAATCGATCAATTATTTCCATTTTTATTTAGTCAAGGGGAGATTAATCAACCTGGAGACACTAAGGTACTTCCTTCATACCGATCTACCAAGGCAACGTAGTTTTCTACTAACTATTAACCTAAGAACACAAAGGTGCCCTAATCGCATTGGTATATAAAGATAACACAATATCATTCCAAAAATAACACTTAATCTATAAATATACATACCCCTTATTAGTTAGCTGAACTTAATAGAGGCGGATATAGGGCTTGGTTGGGGCACTAAGGCTAACTAATAAAAATCTAGAATCCACCGTGGGCTAAACCACGTATTTAGGTTGGTGACTGCTAAATATCCATCATTTTTGATCTATAGGTCTGTCATTTTAAGTATTAGTATTATATGAAGGTAACCACAAAATTGCATAGATCAAATTTCCATTTAATTATTCCAAGACAACTATAAACAAGATCATTATCAAGGTCAACTATAAAGATATACTAAAGCCATCCTAGGCTCAATTATTCATTATTAGGCACATTAGGATAAACATGGCCAAAATGGTCCTGAAATCAAAATTACTAAAATGCCCCTAAGATCAAAATTATCACATTAACATCCTCTTTAATTACTAAATATATTTCATTTATCATATTATCATGAAAAAGGATAAAAAAATAATAATTAGAGTAATATATCATACAATTAATTTTTTAGATATGCCAAATGACCAATTTTTCCTTATTCAAGATTTTACATATAAAACCCCAACATGCATATCTAATACATCCACGATCATATAATATCATTTTCAATAATATATAATACATATTGGACATGGTGGTTAAGATAAATATCATATCACTTATAAAATGACCAAATTTCCTTTGAGCACACATTCGTATTCTTATTCCATAAATTTATCTAAGCATGCTCATCCTATTATTTTCGACGTACATGTCATACATTATTATAAAATTCATTTTGCCATAATTTTGTATCCAAAATATTTTACATATGATAACAAGCTCTTTTTTTTATCGATTTTCATTATATAATAAATAACACATAATTATGGCATAACGATTCATGTGTAACATATTTTAGACACAAAAATCTTAATATTTTATCATGCGATGTCTGACATTTTAGGTGAGTATTAAATTTACAATAACAAACATACTTAACATGATTTGCACTTCAAACCCTAATGTGCTATCATGTGATATTTACCATTTTAGTAAATTATAAAAATTATAATATAGCAAACATACTTAAAATAGTTTATATATCAAAATCTTAATGTGCTATCATGAAATATTTACCATTTTAGCTAAATATAATAGTTATCATAATTCTACCAAAAATACAAATTAGTGGTATCCTATTAAATACTGCAAGGTATTTCTAATCAACTTTCTTGCTTAAAAATAATACCACAATTAGTAAATTAATATTTTTAAAATAAAATAATTATTATAATAATAAAATATTTATTTTTCAAAATTTCCAAAATACTCTTACATTTAAAATAGGTAACAAAATTTTTAAAGAACATTTCTCATTTTGCATGCACAACGTGAGCTCATCCATGAAGAGGGGGTTGAACTGGGTACAGCAGTTGTTTGGTTTGGCTAAGGAGGAAGGGTGAGTCATGGGTGGTGGAAATGGTGGTGATGGTAGGTACTTATTCACAAAATGGAAGGTGGTAGTGGTGGCGTAAGAAAGGTGGTTGGTAGCCATGGGTGGTGTGGTGGGATGAGGGATGCGATGGGGGAAAGATGATGGTGGATGTTGGTGATGGGCTTAAAAGGATAGTGTAGGAAGGAGGGAAGGGAAGGCAGTGTGGAAGGGAGGTGGTTCGGTTGATTGGGGTTGCAAAAAAGGTGGTGCAAGGGCTGGAGTTATAATGAATGGGTTAGAGTTGATGCGATAAAAGGATGCCAAAAGAATGGGGGTGCAATAGAAATTTTTGTCATTACACAAGTGAATGTTGTGGAAGAAGGTATCGTAGTAGGGGTAGGGAAATGACAGAAATTTCTATAGGGGAGGGAGAAAAAAAAATAAGGCACTAAAGGGGAGAAGGAATAAGAAGAAGGATAGGATGTAGGTGGTGGTGAAGGTTGTGGCGACAGTACTGGTGACACACAAAAATGGAGGAGAGCAAGGGATAGGGAGTTATGTATGGTTAGAGGTGGTTGGTGATGGTTAATAAAAAACCAAGAGAAGAGGGAACTGGGTGGGATTCTACGATGGTGAAGCCAAACAGTGAATAGAAAAAGAAGGAGGTTGGCTACGAGGTTGTGTTTGGTGTTGTGATGGTGAGGTGTTGAGGGCGAGGGTTGATTGATGGTTGTTACCAAATGGGTAGAGAGGAGATCAAGGGAAGGGTACATTGGGCTCAAATAAGGAAACAAGAGAGAGAAAGAGGGAGGGAGGGAGGGAGGGCTAGAGGGAGGCGATGGTTTAGGGGAATGTGTAATGGGTTGGGTTTTTGAACAAGAAAAGAGGGGGAAGGAGTCTTGTTTTTGTATGTATTGTATACTTTCCTACAAACGAGAAAAGGGGTAAGGTGATAAGAATGGTTTGACATGTGAGGGGTATGGGTGTGTTGTGTGAGGTAAAAAAAAGACAAGGAGAGTGGTTAGGGGAGAAAAATGGGGGCACGCTAGGGGTAACTCAAGGGGTAAAAATAATAAGGTAGGATAAAAATATTTATTTTAGTCTTAAGTTTAGTTTGGATAAATTAGGGTACAAGGTAGAAAATATATCAGGAAAAAGTAATTAGGTTTAGGATAGGTTTAGAAAAAAATAAAAAGGTAAAATAATTGGGGAAAATATTTAAGAATTTATTTGGGTTACAGGTCAAATGTTAATAATAATATAATTTAGATAAGGTTCGAAGGTTAGTTTTAAATAAAAAGGCTAAACACCCAAAAATAAAGGTTACAAAATTTCGAAGTGTTACAAAGGTACCTACACATATGCTATACTCACAACTAGGATGCCTAATTTTAATTATATGGATCCCCTTATAAGCCCATGGACAGGAAAAAATGAAGAATAAGCCTAAACCTCAAGGTAAACCTGAGGACATTTAGATCCTGTTCTAACTATTTTAGTTTTACCCTTTAGTTACTCAATCACTTTAAGTGATTAATATCTTATTCATTAATGTTTATCTCGAGATCATATTCTGATTTACGTTGAGTTAGGTAAAACCATTATTTTTAAACTAGCGGAATGGTCCAAATAACCTCTCAGGAAAAAATATACCCGAACCAATATTATCATTAGATGGAACAGAAAAAAAATACCTTAGCCCCAACTCATGTAATATTTCTCTTTGAGTAATTATTTTCTTATTCATGGTGGCATATCTCAAGATCCTTATGCATACACATATTTATACATGCAAGGCACATAATTCATCTTAACATAATCATTTGAATACATAAAACACAACCATGAGAATATCAATATATTTCCTTAAAGGACAAGGCTATATTCGCCCTAAGCAATCCTAATTCCATAAGTGAAGCATAAATTCTCCCTTTATACTCATTTTATCCCCATATTCAATATCCGTTCTTAGAATATTATTATTAAAAACGTGCCAAAAAATAAAGGTTTAATTCCAACATCTTACACATGTGATAATAGCCTACCTTTAATATAACTATTCATCTTTCCCCGCAAAACCTTAATTTTACAAATAAATCATAACTTTTTTTCTATGAGACTCTTATAAACACCAACTTTAATATACATACCTTACAATATTAACAACACATCTAGAAATTAAGGTCAAAGTCGAACATTTCACATGTGTGAAAATAATTATACCCTTAGGATTACTATTCCTATTCCCCCTTTCATCCCTATCGCCTACTATGCTCGACATGCTACAATAGTAGCCCACACTCCTACATCACCTACCTCACTTGCCTCCTCCCTATCTTCTCCTCTTTTGTTTCTTCTTCTTCTTCCCCTCCTCCCTGCCTCACTTCTCCCTCGATCCCTCCCTCTCCCTACGACCCTTTTTTCTTTTTCTTTCCATCTCCCCCTATTTTTCCTTCGTCAGCCACACAGCTCTCCTCCTCTACCTCCATCACCCAACTAGCCACTACACCACCCTCCTCCTACACCCTACACCCCCTCGACACTATCCTAAGTTGCTAACACCAACCACTCTGCGACCTGCCCCTCCCTTTTCCCTATTTCTTCTATTCGACCCCCTACACCACCACCTTATCCACCTCTTCTCCTCCCTTTTTCCACTGCCTCCTCAACCTCCATACACCACCCCAACACCCTCCCCATGCCAGCTGACCTGAGCCACCTGCCCCCCCGCCTTTCCTTTTCTTCTTCTTTCCCTTTCTTCCTCTTCTCCCTCCCTTCACTGCACCCTCTTCTTGCAACCATTGTTGCCATCTCCATTGCCCCTGAGCTACCACACTTTGACCTCCAACCACCCCTACACCCTGCCTCACCCTACACCCAACAACCGCCCCCAACACTTCTACCTCAAGCCTACCCGAGCACCCTCCCCTCTTTCCTTTTCCTTACCCCTTTTGCCCTTTGCATGGAAGTGTGAGTTATTCCGTGCCATTTGACACTTGTTAGCCATAATTAAGGTATTAAATAGTTTAATAATGTTATATATATTTAATTATTATTTTTAATAAAAATTAATCTTTTATTTATCCAGTATTAATATTTTACTTGTGACATTATTTTAGGTACAAAATTTCATTAATTGGAGCTTAAGCATCTTAAACCAGGATATCAGTTAAGGTTGGGTTTTATGGAAAATAAGGTAACTAGTATACTCACTAAAATATATGGATTATTGTATTTTAGCATATTAGGATTTTTGGTATATGATTTATGTAAATATGTTGTGGTACTTTCCAATTCCATGATTATTATGGTGTCTTGTATATGGTGTGATATGAGTGAAAGGGGTGACTAAGAAAAATTGGTTGATGTTGGCGTTGAGTGTTATGTCCATATACATGATAAGCTAAGAGAGTATAGACACTTATAGTAAAATATAACTAATAGGAGCCCTAGGGGCAATTTGGTCATTTAGACACCTCTTGGTGTTTAAACCTAAATGGAATGCCTATTGTGTTGAGAATATTATTAAGAGTGGAGATGGGGGTTTGGTGGGTTATAAATATATGTGATAATAGAAATATCAATATTTTAGGGTCTATGGATATTTTGGTAAATTTTAATGTATGATGGTAATAATTCCAATAAATGTGGTGGCTAAAGAATAAGTGATGCTAAGAATAATAATGAAGGTTTTGTGATGTTGATAATACATGTGGGGCACGAATATTAATATTTTAGGTTCTAGGGGCATTTTAGTAATTTTGCATGCAAAGTGGAGTGTGCTTAAATAAACATGCATGATAGGTAGTAATTGTGTTATGATTGAAAATATGTGTTTTGGGGTTTTAGTAATATATGTTGGGTATAAATGGTGTTATTATACGGTATAGGGGTATTTTGGTAATTTTGAATTTTGGTAATTTTGAAGGTGCAAGGGTGATTATACTAATAAACGTACATGCTAAGTGTTAAAGGGTGTTTAGTTGTGAAAATAAGGTTTGGTGGCATTAGTATTTCATATTTGGATATAAAATGGTGATATTATATGGTATAGGGACATTTTGCTAATTTTAAAGGTGCAAGGGTGATTATGCAAATAAATGTACATGCTAAGAAATAATTGGGGTTAAGTTTGAAAACAAGGTTTAGTGGTATTAGTACTACAATATTGGGTATAAATGGTGATTTGTGGCATACGGGCATTTTGTAATTTGAAGGTACAGGTGTGATTATCCTATTAGATGTGCTTACTAGGTAATAATAGGTGCTAAGTATGAAGATAGGGTATGGTGATACTAGTAATACATGTTGAGCATGGTTGACAGATTTATATAGCCTAAGACTATTTTGGTAAATTTGAGAATGCAATGGTGGTTATGCTAATAAACGAGTATGGAAAAGGTTAATTGGTGTAGGATGTGAGAATGGTGATTTATGGTCTTAGTAGCATCACTTTCAGCATGGTTATCAATATTACATGGCTTAAAGACCTTTAGTAGTGTGGGCATGTATTAAGGTAATTATTCCGATGAACACGTATGGGGCAAGCCCAACCCAAGGGAGCCATGACCATGGGTGAGAAGAGTATGATTGGTGGCTATGAACAGATATGGGGGCGAATGGTGATATGGTTGAGCAGCTTGTACATTTAAGGGGCTCGTGGAGTGTTAAATAATGAGAGACTACCAATGGAGTGGAATTAGGATTTCTAGGAAGGCCCGATTTGGAAAGTTAGCATCATATAAGCAAGATGGGAGAGTTAGGTTACCAAAACTTGGGGGATGGATAATCCTGGTAACATATGCTTGGTTGCGGGAGTTTTGGGTCAATTAAGTAGTATATAAAGGGGGTTGGGTCCATTTGGTCCAAATCAAGGTGTTGAAGATTAACCTTAAGGGCCAATTGTTATCACATGTGAGGAACGGGAGGACTAGACTATGACCCATAAGTAAAAGGGCTCTAATGGCATGCTTGGGTTGGTGGATAATCTTGGGGACTCAAGGAAACAGTGGGGAGTGTGGATATCCTAGGTTAGGGAATTAGGGTTTCTATGGGGGCAGTTTGGTTGGTTGGTAGTAGGCCAGGAGTTTTACATGGTTTGTGCATGGACTTGTGTGTGATATCTGAACAAATAAGACACTAATCACTTAAAGTAGAAGATCATTGAGCCAGACCCATGTGTAAGATATTTACCGGTCCACCGATTATAATAGTGGTCAGGTAAATTTTACTCTAGATTATAGGATATTTTCAGTTCACCGGTTATAATAGTGGGGTCCCAAACTCAATAATGCAACCCTTGGATGATATAACTATACAGAAAAGGCACTAATCACTTACAGTGGAATAATGTAACACCCCAAAATTTAGCTACTTAAAAATTTTATTTTGTAGAAGCATTAATTACAAAAATACTAGGTGTTACCGCCATACTTAGTATAAGTCTGGCATCTTCTGCCATCCTTATACTAAGTGCTAAGGCTAAAACATTACTTTACTTAAAAAATATTTATAACTTCAGAACAAAATAGAGATTACAAATTCAATTTTGTCCTGATAAATACAAAAGATTAGGCAAAATGGTTACATTATAACAAAAGGGAAAATAACAAGGGATAGAAGAGTCTGTGAAATATCCGGATCAAAAGATGTTGGAGCTAATACCGGATAGTCCTAACTCTCAACCATCTACTAGAATCCATCATGATGAACCCTCAAAGTACTCTTGCAAGGTCATTACTGTTCATTGAATAGGAAGGGGACCGAGAAACGTAATCCATCAGTACTACGATACTGAGAATACCATTACACTAACACCAACATATAAGGCTACATGAGGCACATAAAGAATATAACATAAGTATATCAAGGAAGCATAAAATCATAAAATGGATACAACTAATATAGTGAAGAGAAATCCAAATACCAAGGTAGGGCACTAAGGTAACTACTGATACAACCATCCGTATAAATTTGAGATGCTAAAGTTGGGCGCAAAGGCAACTACTTAACCCATATCACAACATGAAGTGCTCAACGACAGCTATCAGAAACATTAAATCCAGAGCAACCCATTTAAATCTTCACACAATTATTATTTCCAATTTTAATTACTCGAGGGTGGATACAATAATAACCCAGAGATATAAAAGTACATTGGTCATACCGGTGTACAAGGCAATACGATACCCTCCAACCATCCAACCCAGAGGCATAACAACACTCTAGTCATACTCGTGCACAAGGCAACATGGTACCCTCCACACCTAGGTCACCTAATCCTTAAGTATCGATACCCCCTATAGGGCCCATAGGTTACCTATAGAGTAGACTAGCAAACCAGAAAACCAAATAAATTGGGGATTCCTACCTCATCTCTAGGGTAGCTACCCCTAGAGAGAAACCATTCCCAAGCTTGAGATCTTCCACTTTACATATTAGTATTTTATGGGATGACCACAAATATCACACATTGGACAAAAAATTCCTTTTATACTTAGCCGTTTTCCTTTATTTCTAATTATTTAAGGTAAACCCTAAGGTCATATTCAGTTATTTGCAAAAGGTATATTAAGTCAAAAAGACCAAACTGCCCACAATTCCAAAATTTACCATTTTATCCAAATTCATATCAAGTATTACGAGCCATTTGTCATGAAAGTGCTAACAGATAAGTATTCATGATATGGTAACATGTGAATAATATTTATGTCTTTGTGACAAAATACATTATCCACTTTTCATGCCTAAATCATACATTTATAGGGTGACATATATTCCATGTAACATATATGTATAAATTTATAGCATATTATGTCATTCAACAGGGTAATTAACGTCATGGTGCATGAAAGGAAATACCTCAACTCTAGAACATACAATTAGCATTTATTGTATGCTAACTCCAATCATGCGTGCATGCTTTATAATACTTAATTCTATCCTAGTTACTATGCCAAGATAATAGTAGTACACTTATCATGGTAAATTACATTATAAGGTTGCAAGGTTTCAAACTCTAACAAGCCCTAGGTATGCGTATGTAATTTATTTAATAAAACTTACATGCGTATATTATCGATCAATTAATACATCGAAAATATGCTAAATATTTAGTATTATGCCATTTATATTCATACATAATCATAATACTTGCAATTTCATTCTAAGAATTCCGAAGTAAAATACATACATATATTTCTTTGAAAATGAGGCATAAATAATACTCTGAGCACAACCAAACTTTATATGTTACCACATGATCTCACATCTTAGTAGAAGGGTACGATTTACCTCTTATCCAAGCAAAAAGGAATAATCAAGATTCACCCAATTAGTCTCCACTCAATTCTTCAACCTCCTTACATTAACACAACCAACACACAAATTAGCATATAACATAACATCAAAATAATCCAAAATTAACTAAAATTAAATGGGAAAGATATTAGAGAATTAAATAGAGTCAAATGGAAGCTTGAATTGTATAGGAGTGTAGAAGAATGTGTGGTGGAGCTATGGTTAAATTTTGGTGGTATTTGGACAAGGTTTGGGGTGAAAATAAGGGTGTAGGGCCGAAAAGGAAGTTGCACTGGCAGGTGGTACAAAAGTTCCATGGCCGTGTAGAATCAGAGCATAATAGGTCGAGAGAAAAGAAAACGCACGGCCAGGCAGTGCAAAAGATGCATGGCCGTACAGAATTAAGCCGAGAGTAAAAATTTTACATGCTTAGATGCTGTAGGGGTTGCATGGCTGTACATCAGGGTATCTAAGTGTTTGCACGACCGTGTAGCAAGTTGTGCACAAGCCGTGTACTCTAAAACTCTACAATGATCGAGAGGAAAGAGAAGAGAAAAGAGGCGGCGATCGGCGACAACGACAAGGGAGAAGGTTGGGACAACCTTAGTGATCGGTCCACAAGCCAAAGGGCGCCTAGTGGTGGCTTGGGTGGTGCTCGGTGGTGGATTTGGCGGTGCGGATGCTAAAAATAGGGAAGATGGAGGAAGAAGAAGGAGAAAGGAGAAGGAAGAAGAGGAGAAGATCAGGGAGCTGATGGATAGAAATAATATGGAGTGTTGGGGGTATTTATACTAGTAGATGGCGTGCTAAGGAGGAGAAATATGGCAGTGTGATGACAACAATGATGATGGTCATGCTGAGAAGAAGAAGAAGAAGGAAGAAATAAAAGGATGAGGAGGAATGGTGATGGTTGAGGTGGATGAGAGTCAGGCAGAAGCACGAGGGGTGTAATGATAGAGAAGAAAACGTGCAAGGGAGGAGAAGGCAGGGAGAAGAAGAAAGAAGAAGGAAGAAGAAGGGTGGCAGGGATGCAAGGTTGCGAAAAATAGAGCGTGCGTAGGGAGAAGATGGAAGAAGAAGAAGAAGGGGAGAGAAGCAACACGAGGGAGTGGCAGGGCTGGTAGGGTGATGGTGAGGCAAGTGGATGGCACATGTGCAGGAGAAGCAAAAACTCTTACGCCTCAAACTTTCGGCGGCGGAGAAGAAGAGAAAAGAAAAGAAAAGAAAAGAAAAAAGAAGTGAAGGGAAGAAAGGAAGAAAGGAAGAAAAGAAAAGGATAAAGAAAAGGAAAGAGGGAAGGTTAGGGAATTAGGATTAGATTAGGAATTTTTGGATTGGCCAAATAATTTGGATTAGCGAAAAATTTTAGCGGGTTTCAATTTCGATTTACGAATTTTGGTTTATCCGAAATAAGGTTTTGGTTTTCAGTTAAAGTTTCGGAATTACAAAATTAGGTTAAAGCTAAAATAATATTTCTCATAGGATTAGAATCGAATTAAGATATAATTTATAGGGTATTAGGTTAACCAAAAATTTAGAGTATTACAAATAGCATGTGGGTCAGGACCATGTGTAGTATGTTTACTAGTCCATCGGTCATAATAGTTATCAGGTGTGTAGTACCCTAGATTTTAATACATTTATCGGTCCACTAGTTATAATAGTGGTCAAGAGTATTTTGCCCTAGATTACATTAGGTTTACATGTCCACCAGTCATAATAGTGTTCAAGAGCATTCTGCCTTGGATGATATAGTTACCGATCCATCAGTCATAATAGTGGGGGTCCCCAAACCACATGGATATAAACGAGTGATGGTTAATCATGACACTAACGGCTTGAAAACAAGTAATAATGAATGAACTAACATGTCATATAGATTTGTATCACATTCTTACTGTGGCATTGTTGAGAAGTTTTGTGGGGGCGATTATTCAAGTTGTACTACAAAGAGCATCGCTTGAATGTTTCCATAATAAGTTTTGTTGCTTCTAAATAAATGAGCATTGTAGCATATGATCTTGATGTATGTAGCTATCCGAATTATTATTGTATTTCAGATGATATATATACTATTCCATGATCATGTGTTTGATATGTGGGCCTTGCATGTAACACCCCGAGTCTATACAACCACATGGGGGCTACCTTTGAGTACTTTCAGATTTATCGGCCGGCCTTACAGATCAATACGAGTTCTTTCAACGTGCTTTGTCCTCACTCACATGCTTCTTGAGAAATTTTTAGAAAATTTTTGAAACTTCCCAGAAGGGTCACCCATCCTAAAATTTATTTCAAAGCCGGCATGCTTAACTGTGGAATTTTTAGGATGGAATCACCAAAAGGATAGTATACTATATTGATATAAGTAGACATATCAGTCCTTATAGCATTCTGCTCAAATTGAGGTATTACATTCACCCCCACTCAAAGAACATAGCGTCCTCATTGCTTCTCAACCACTAACTATCTTAATACAGTTTATCCTAATAATCGTCCCGCTAGGTGACTGATTGACTCATCCAATATTAGCTCACAGTTGCGGTTTTGCTCTAATACCATTTATAACACCCCCGAGTCGATAAGAACACGTGGGAGCTACCTTGAAGCGCTTTCAGATTGATTGGATGGCCTCCCAGATCAACACGAGTCCTTTCAACATGTTTTGTCCTCACTCACATGCTTCCTAAAAAAAATTTTAGAAAATTTTCGAAACTTCCCAAAAGGGCACCGATCCTAAAAATTACTCCACAACCAGCACACTTAACTGTGGAGTTCTTAAGATGGAATTACCAAAAAGACGGTATATCATATTGATATAAGCATAAATATCAATCCTTATAGCACTCCTCTCAAATTGAGGTATAACATTGCATGTTAGTCTCGTATAAAGGGCTACTCAATACCATAATAGTAAAGGGATTCCTTTCTTAGGCCCTTGCCTATTCAATGGCTAGTGGCCTTTACAAGTTAGCTCACATGCTCCCTTTGGGATTTAGAGCAGACGATGATCAGTGTTTTTGAACCAGGAAGTCCTTATGTGTCTTCTTAAAGACTTTGTATTTCCTTTTCTACTGACATTTTCTTTGTAACCACAATTAGTGGATCTTCTTAGGAAGGTGAGTTAACCTTCCTAACCATTACGCTACTCTGATTTGTAAATGGGATTTTGAAATTTAAGTAAAGTATGTTTTCAGCCTTAACACTTAGTATCGGAACGATGAAAGAAAATCAGCCTGGTATTAAATGAGGTGGTAACACCCCAAAATTTACTATACTTGCTTCTGCATAAACTTTTAAAAAATAAAATTTTATAATAGTGAATTTTGGGGGTGCACAGTAGTTAGTGGTAAACATTGGCTAGTGTTGCTTGGTGGTTAGTGGCTTGGGCAGAGTGAGAAAAAAATGGTAAGGTTGGTGGTGTGGTCAATGGTAGGGGCAAGGACAAGATGAGAAGGGAAGTAGTGGAAGAAGGGAAAGGCTTGGTGATGGTGGTGCACTGGGTAGCGACAAGCGGGGTAGGGAAATGAGGGAAAGAAGGTAGAGGCTCTACTAGGGGTGAGGTGCGATGAAAGAGAGGTGGACGGTGGTTAGGTGAAGTTTGATGATGATGGCAAGGTATGGAGGAGGAATAAGGAAGGTTAGGTAGTGGTGATGGATGATGACAGGTGACAACAAAAAATAGAGCAGGAGAGGAGGAAGTAAGGGACTTTAGTTGAGGGTAGATGTAGGGAAGGAAAGAGAATAAGGGAGAAGGCATGGAAGGGAAGGGAGAAGGATGATGGGGGTAGGGGTAATGGGTTATTTGGCTTAAAAAGGGAAAGAGGAAGGGGAAAGGGAGACAGGATGGGCATAGGTTAGGGAAGGGGAAAGAAAAAATAAGAAAAAATAAAAAAGGAAAAGGAAGGGGGAAAAAGAGAAAAAAGGGAAAATGAGGAAAGAAAAATTTGAGGCTAGGATTAGGATTAAATTTATATAATACCTTAAATTTTAGTTAACCCTAATTCCTAGTAATTAATATCTTAACCTAATTCTAACATTGAAAAATTTATTTTTTGATCTTAACCTACCTCCCTAATTATAAATCTTAGCCTAACCCTAATTTTTATTTTGAGTTATTGATATCTTTTCTAACATAAATCTAATTCCAGATGATCATTTAATTATTTTATCCTAATACCCTAACCTAAATAATTTTTAACCTAAACCCACACCATCTCCCTTTTCTCCTCTTTCTTTTTCTTCTCCTTCCCCTCATATTTTACCCCTGATTAGATCTATTCCCTTCCCCTTGTGGTCACGACTCCCCCTTGACAAGCCTAACCTCTACCCCCATTAACTCCCCCTCCTCAGCTTAAGGGTCTAGGGTTGAAGGTTTGGCCGATCACACCACCTACCCCTTGTTCTTCCTACATGTGTGCATGTGTACATAAGGCACATTTCATGCCTAAACCTACCTCCTTCTCCCTCTATTTTCTGTTAAAATTTTGTACCTCCAACAGAACCTTCTTTCCTCTCCTTGTTGTCACCAAAATAGCTCAAAAAACCCACCACTGGTAAGCTACCAAGACACCAACACCACCATCGGCAGCCTTTGCCCTTTCTCCCCTACTACCACAGTATAACCTCACCATTTATTACCCCATACCTTCAGCTATTTGCACCAATTACACCCAGGCCTTATTCAAAAATCATCACCACAACATCGCCCCCACCTCCTTCGGCCATTACCACCATTTCCTACCCCTCCCCTTCGGCCATTCTTTTAGAACATCACCCCCAACCACTGGCTAACATAGTTGGCGCCCCCATCCTTTGGCTAAGCACCTCGAAACAACCTTCCTTTATTTTCCTTTTCTTGCTACAACTACTTTCACCGCAACCGCACCCTCTCTTTGTTCAGCCTCCATCACCAATGACAACTTGTGTCGTTGCTACCATCCCTTAGCTCGACACACTTTACTGCTCCTCCTTCCTTGTTTGTGCTAGATCTCCTGAAGTGGTTTGTCTCGGTTTAATCCTCCATTCCTGCACCCTTCCATTTCCTTCACAATTTCCTAATTATGTAGTTTAATCCTTATAGTGTTTTATTATAATCTATTAGGTGATTTTCCTAAGGTTCTAGAAGAGGTGGAATCAGATTTGCATGCTTGGAGACTGAATTCATTTTTTGTAAGGATACTTGTCGTAGTCTATGGTTTTTTATTTCTAAGTGTTATGCATGATTTTGTGTTATAGCATGTTGTTTTCATCATGTGGTTTAATGTATGATTGTTAATAGTATGATATGCGATTGATATTATATGACAGAAATGAGTCATTAAAGATTATGCGGTATTGTTATTTTATATGAAAAAACCCTCAGTGTGAAATATGGTTTTATCATGGGTTTATTGATTTTATGATGAGTGTTGAATTATTATAATAAGTTCTATGAAGAAAAATGTGAATTTGGGGATAATGTTACTGAACATATAAGATATGCATGAAATAAGGATTTTGTTATCGATAAGAGCTTTTTGTAAATTGCACTTCAAGGATGAGGCAAAGCAAAAGTAAGTTATATGCCTTCCCCTATTCCCATTATTCTTCAACTTCATCTACATATTGCCTTTAATTTCAATTTTTTATGTATCCATCTTCCCTAAAGAGTTTCTTGATCAACCATCTAGATGAAAAATGAAATACCAAATACTATAAAATTGCCAAGTTTGCTAAGGAAGATTTGAAATGCAAAAAAAAAGAGAAAATCATTAACTTTAGAATTAATGTTTTCAAAAACCTGTTTACAACTCTTACAAACTATGTACCCTATAGGTGATGGTGTGAAAACTATATAAGTGGGATATGCGGTGAAAGAAATGCAAGAGAGCATTATGAGCATATCATTACTCTTTCAAAAGCAAGTATGCAAACATCCAAAACTTCTTTAGTAATTCTATGGTTTGATATATGCCCTTCTAAAGGGTCGATCAACTTAAAGGAGCTCTTAATGACATTTTCAATACCTTTAAAAATATCTCACATGAATGACTAGTTTTTTTTTATTATTTTTTTTATTTTTATAGATATGCATAGAATATTTTATATATGAAAAGCATCCTATAATTTTCCTTCATCATGACCAGGATAAAATTACAACAATTGCATGTAATTTCTCTTCTCAATATGATTAGATAAAGCTACGCTATAGAGTGATCAACTAGATAAAGTTCATTTGTACTCGACTAGTACTTTATATCATCCAAGCTTAACTTAAAGCACAAAATAACAAATTATCGTTGACTCAAGAGAGGGAGAGCCTATGATAGATGAAGTGAAGTTGAGAGTCTATACCAATGTCTTCATACTCGGGATGCATTTTTGACATGATCAAATTGATGAACTTATTTTTCCAATAAAGCATCCTCTAGAAATATTGAATTATATCCACTACTAATTATAAAATTTGTACCGAAAAATGGGCATTAGAAATGGATGACTTCCTAGTGTAACAAAAGAATGTAATAACAACACGAGCAAACTTCCTAGAAGCCAACAAGTAACAACGGCTCATATCCACCTTTTCTTTTGGTAGTAGTTAGCTCATTCTTAGTCGGTGACTAAAACAAATGAAGTAAAATGCTTATGTTTATTGTTTAAAATATGGGAATAATATATTAATACTCAAAACTAATCCTATTACCCTTATTCATTTTTATCTACATCTATTTTTGTAATGGCAATGACATTAAAATAGAACATTATTGATACATATAAAATGGGAATAATATATACATACCCAAGAATAATCCCAACAACCTTATTCATACTCATCTCTATCTATTGTCAAACATGGAAGATAAGTAAATACTCACACCTCCTTACCAACTGGTGGGCATGACACCCTCCCTCCAAAAAATTAATTAGCTCCGTGAAATCATTACAACTTATTTAATAAACAACAATGGTACTCGTATGTTCAAAGGTCTGTGGTTCCCTAACATAAGCTTCATAGTCACTATTGACTTAATAACAACTAAATATGTATATAAATCTCCCATATACACTAGTGCCCATTCATTACATAAGATGTTCACTACTGAAAACATCAATTAATCAATCATGGTATCCAATAAACAACAACATCAGCAACATCAGGAAGAGTAACAACTCTACATCACACAATTTTAGTCTCTTCTTCAAAATGTGGAATGAAAAAAAAATGCAACAAACATCTCGTTCCACAAAATCAAGACATAATATCATTTAATAAACAATTTTGTGATGAGTTTACTAAATTAGTGCCGCACACCCCCACCTCATGATTCAAAAATTACTATTTACGTCTCTGAAAGATTACTAATCATCCAAATTATGAATAAAATTAGGGTTTCATAATTAATTTATTGCTATATTTAAATAAAAAGAAAACAGCTATTTAAGATGCACCTTTTCAAATCAAGTTGATAGAACCCCACATCAAGTTGCTTGAGCCAATGAAGGTGTGTTGGTAATAAGTTTGGAATTGGAACTTATAAAATGAAGAATGACAAGCTTACATTGAAGTTTTGGAAGAGGTATGAAATGGAGAGCTACAAAAGATAAAAGGAATATTAAATAAGAAGGAATTGGATGGGCTTGGAAGGGAATTCAATGACAATGAAGAAGTGTAATGTCGAGGAACTAGTAGTTGATGAGCTTCTCGATGAAAACTTTCCTAGGTTTTCTCTCTTTTCTATCATTTTGGCGAGGAAAAGGCACGTGTATATCTTTGTTGAGCCTTTTCCTTCTTATTTTTTTCCTATTATTTTTTTTGGCAACCAAATAAGTGAAAATTACTATTTTAAAAAATACTACATATTATTTAATGCATGCTGACTTTTGATTTTGTTAGATTCAAAAATTTAAAACCAGATTTTATGATAACGTTGTAATGTTGCTATTATCATTGGGAGATAAATTTATTTGTAGAGGATAATGATAACAAAAGTAAAATAGAATATGTTATAGTAAAAATAGTGTTAAAGATAAGTTAAATTTAAAATTTAATCTACTTTATACAAAAAACATATAGCTAGCATTAATGAGAAAATAAGTCAAAATGAACCTATTTATAATTTATTAAAAATTTAATTACTATTCTTTCTTCTTTATTAATTTTTAGCAATAATCCTAACAATATAATTATTAACTCTTAAAGTATGCAATATGGAATTAATGGTGAACTATCAATCTAGCTAAATAAATAAAAATTATATATCGTCATGTGTATCTTATTTCTGGGTTGACTCCTTTTGTGCCACTTATTTTATTTTATACGAAGCTTCAACTTCTTGTTGGTTTATGAAACTTTAATGTAATATCAAAAATAATAATATCCCTTTCAATTTAATAATAATAATAATAACAACAACAACAAACATAATTATCATTGTTTTACCATGTCATAAGCTTTTAATTATCACTTTCAACTTTATGTTTATTTCCCAAGTTTTATACTTATTTAATGATTGGCCTAAATTATGGATATTTATATTGTCAAAATAAGAGCTAAATATTTATTGCTTAGTTTTAAGAATAATGCGCGTCTATTATAAAATATTTCATTTTTATTGCATCAAGAATCTCATGGACTATGTTGTTTAATAATTTAATGGACAATTTTGTTTTACCAAATTATATGTGTTTAATATCTAAGCTATTATTTGTTAATCTATTCTAAAATGCCCGATCAATACATGGGCGAATATATTAGTAACAAGATAAATAAAATCAAGTAAATATTTTATGCAGTGCATTATTATTCATCCAAATAAGTATAAATATACAAAAAAATACATTTCAAAATAGTTTAATTTTAATGTTATAAGAATATTATACTGAAAAAGATAAAATATAAATCAATGATAAATAATTTATTAAATCATAAATTATGAGATATTCTCACAATTGTTTGTGTGCCACAATTATTTTAAAATATACCTTTTGATTAATTTTGAATAATATAACATGTAATTTTATATAAAATTACTAGAATTTGATAAATAAATACCATATGTCAAACTTAGTTGTATATTACTTTATCCATCTCACGAAGATAACTTTGTATATTTTCCACACAATTTAGATTATACCCATTAATATAATTTGAATATGAGAGTTTACACACCATTTTCCTATTATATCTCTAATAACTATTAAAGAAATATTCAAAAACAATGTAATTTATCTCAATAGAATAACTAATGGTACATTAGGAAAATAGTTTAATACTCTCTTTGATTCAAAATAAGTAATATTTTGAAGATTTATTTTTATTTTAATAAAAAATGTCAACAAATTCAAGGTAAAAATATATTTTCCTGCTAATTTATAGCTGTATGCATTAACCTTATTAAATTGACTACAAAAGATTATGATTACAAGAGATACTATCAACTAACTAGAGATATATTTTGTATACTTTTTTTTTCTTGACGTGTGTAAACTTTCAAAACATTACTTCTTTTAAATAAGAGGGAATAACTTTATTTTATGCATGAAAATTGAATTCTAATTTTTAACAAACAAAAAAATAGATTTATGCCTATCTTTTCAAGGGCGGGAATTATTTTATCATAGAATATAATAAAAATATAAAATTATATATCTAATAATAATAATAATAATAGACACTACTTCTGTTTTAGAGAGACTTAATATTTTGGATGTTAATAAAAGTATCTAATACATTAAGTATCTGTATGAGATTTAGCATGTATTCATTTTAGATTATGGGACATATATTTTTTTAATTATAAATAAATGTCATCTTAGTTTTTAATAGAAGAATTAATAAGATAACCAAATTAACTAAGTTATTCTTATTCAATCATTATTGAAAATAATAACTATTGTTGAAGAATATACATAAATGAGCACATTAAAGATTATTAAATATTTAAGACTAAATGATAAAGGCTGGAGAAACATTTTAAAGTTTATCTTATAAATATAAAATGACACCTAATTGTAATCAAAACCAGACAACTAAAAGAACATTTATTAATAAAATTAAAAGTATTTTTTATTATAAAATTTCAAAATTACCTCCATTTTTTTTATCATCACTTGCATAAAATAACTTCAAATAAATAAAATTAATATTAAAAAAATATATATCATAAATTTTAATATTATACTCTATCTATTTCTAAAAAAAATCTTTATAAATTTCGATAACAAGTTATGACCATTAATATATTTTTAATATATATTTATATTAATTATAAAAATATTTTTTTAATATAAATATAATAATTATATTTTTATATTATATACATTATACTTTAAGAGGAACGAATGAACAAATGATCAAATTTTTTCATAAAAGGCACGAGCACTATTTTAAAAAATTGAGGAAATATATTATTTTAAAGGATATTAATTTACCAAATACGTTAATAAAAGTATCGGTCATTATTTATGGCTTGTTTGGTATGGGAGTAATAGGGGTGAAAAATTTTCCTTCTATTTTGTATCTTTTATATTAAGTATTTAATAATAATAAATATATTTTTAATGAAATACTCATTTTAGATCAAATTAAGATCTAAAATAGGTATTTATTAGAATAAAAATATTTAATTTTAAACAAATTATATAAAATATATAAAATATGGATGTACTTTTTTCACCTTTATTATTTCCGTATCAAACAAGCACTTAAGGATATATAATTATTTTTGTTCCGTATATTCGTCTCATCCGTTAATTACGCCTCGTCAGCCGTCACCGTCCCCGGCTTAAGATAATTATTTGTCGACTCCGAATCACGCCGGCGGAAGATACTTTGGTTGTGGATGGACAGGGAAAAAATGAGAGAAAAGAAAATGCGCGCGCCAGCCGTCAGCCGTGTCTGCATCCGTCGTTCTCCCAATCTTCTACATTTTCTCATTTGTCCAAGCTGGATATTAACGCAGTACACAAAGGACCCCACCGAAATGTTATGTCTCTCTCTGAAGAATAAGATACTGAAATGCCGCTGCTACCCCTACCCCTTGCTTCCTAGTGGTGAGCTGACCCGGCAACTATCACCCCATGTGAAACAAGAACAACTCCACCTTTCTGTCTTTCACTAAAAGCAACAAATTCTCTTCTTTTAATATCTCCGACTTTCTCTCTCCTCTCTACTCTCTTACATCTTCCCGGCGGCGAACAAGTGAACCACCGTGTGTGTGAGAGAGGAAATAGTTGTAATTATCCCTTGTCTGTTTTATCAATCCTAAATCGCTATTGCTTCTATTCTGTATGTCCTCCCCTTCGCCATCATCGTCGCCGGCACCGCCGGCGGCTAATGTTACTTCTCCTCCTCCCTCGACACCATCGCCAACTAGCACGCCGTCCGCACCCCCTCCCTCCCCATCTCCTCCATCACCACAAACTCCGGCCCCAACTGCTTCGCCTCCGCCACCTGCTGCAACTCCTCCAACGTCCGCTCCACCCAGTGGGAGTGCGTTGTCTCCTCCTCCTCCTCCTTCAACAGAGTCTCCTCCTTCTCCTCCTACAACGGAGTCTCCTCCTAGTTCTTCGACTCCCAGTCCACCGCCGCCGACAGCGTCATCAGGTGGTTCTTCCTCAAATTCTCCGCCGCCACCGCCGAAGACTTCGTCTCCCCCTCCGCCTCCATCGACAACATCGTCTTCGTCGTCATCAAGTGGGATCTCAACGAGTGCTGTTGTGGGGATTGCGATTGCTGGTGTGGTGATATTGTTAGTGTTGAGTTTGATTTGTATTTTCTGTGCCAAGAAGAAGAAGAGAAGAAGGAACGAGTATGGTGGTGAAGGTTACTATGTCCCTCCTCCTCCTCAACAACAACATCCTGGTCCCAAAGGTGAGGTGTGGTGTGTTGTATATTTGTTTGCAATTGATTAATTTTTTTGAGCTTCATTTGTTTGTTTACGTCTTGTTTTTTTTGAGCTAAATTGATGAGCTCTAGTTGGGCGGGCGTTCATCATTTTCTTCTACATCATGAATTGCGACTCTGACCTGTTCATAGTCAACAAGATTTGACCGTTTCCTTGAACGTAAAAATCCCTTACTTTTTGTTTAATTGTATTTTTGAACTAAACTCATATATGCATCTTTGTGTATATATTTATAGGTTTGGGACTCAAACATCTTTTGTTTCTTTTGCGTCTGGAATTCAGATCTAATGATTGAACTTTGAATCAGAATGTCGATGTTCTTTTCCATTGATCCGTACCTGTAACTACGTCTTTTAAACAGCTATTTGTCTTTTGGTTACTAACTGCGATGAATTGGCGCACTGTAATCTTGTCTGTCCATAGCATACAGAAAATCAAGCGATTTTGTTGGAATTGGGCATTATGTTTGAGTGACATGTTGTGCTCATTCTGCGCTGTGAACGCTTATTAATGGAGGTTTAATTTATCATTTTGTTGTATACCGCCAATGTGCTGATAGACATTAGTTTGACTGAATTTTGTTTTTGTTATTGTAGATGGCTATTATGGTGCAGCACCTCAACAACAGTGGCAGCAGAATAATCCTCCACCACCTCAGCAACATATGATGCACCCGAAGCCTACCCCTCCTGCGCCAGCATCAGCAGCTGCAGCATGGCGACCACCTTCACCACAGCGACCGCCTACTCCTCCAATCCCACAATCTTATATGAGCAGCAGTGGAGGTTCTGGATCCAGTTACCCAGGGTCTGAGGTCCCACATCCTCCTCCTTCGCCTGGAATGTCATTAGGATTTTCCAAGAGCACATTTACCTATGAAGAACTGGCTATGGCAACAGATGGGTTCTCGGAGTCTAACATCTTAGGACAAGGTGGTTTTGGATATGTGCATAAAGGTATCCTTCCGAATGGGAAAGAAGTTGCTGTTAAGGCATTGAAAGCTGGTAGTGGGCAGGGAGAACGTGAGTTTCGAGCAGAGGTTGAAATTATTAGTCGTGTTCATCACAAACATCTTGTGTCATTGGTGGGATACTGTATCACTGGTTCACAGAGAATGCTTGTTTATGAATTTGTTCCCAACAACAACTTGGAGTTCCATCTACATGGTTAGAATTTTCTCCTTCTACGTCCGTTGCTGTATGTTTGCTTCTATCTGTGATTGTGTTGTACTTTTTAAATGTTTCATCCTATTTGATGTGGGGGCACAATTTATGTGGCTTTCAATTAATATGACTGGGTTCCTTGATTGAGGAAATGTTACTTATGATTCACTATCATTCTGATAAAAAAAATATGTATTTTAGGAAAAGGACGACCCATAATGGAGTGGTCCACACGACTAAGGATAGCACTGGGAGCTGCAAAAGGACTGTCTTACTTGCATGAGGATTGTAGGAATTCATACCATTTTCTCTGCTCTCCTTTCCTTTTCTGCTGTTTAGGTACAATGAGCATTGTAATTAATTCTATCATATCATACCTATCCATGTAGGTCATCCTAAGATCATTCATCGGGACATCAAAGCATCTAATATACTTTTGGATTTCAAATTTGAGGCGAAGGTGAGTAGTCTTGCTCAGCTTCTCGGCCTATTTCATAGTCATCTGTGAGCTGGTGACTTTGGTTGGACTCAGTTTTTTGATCGGTTGATAGACCTGAATATTCTTTGTCCAGGTTGCAGATTTTGGCCTTGCTAAGATTGCTTCTGATCTCAATACCCATGTATCCACCCGAGTGATGGGAACTTTTGGGTAAGGCTGATTTGTTTCATCTCAGTGTTGCATGGAACTCAATCAGAACTTTCTACATGTGTGTGTGTATTTTCCAGTTTAACTTCAGAAGCAATATGTTTCAGATTAGTTTCTTTGGTCGTGTCAATATTAGCTGCTTATGCATACATTCTGGCTGCATTTGCTGTCTTTCTGTCAGTGTAGCTGTTCTGTGCATGTCAACTAGTTTTACGTGTTTGCTAGATCAGTTTTATAAGTCCTTAATGGTTCATATGGAATAATCTGACTCTGGCAGATACCTAGCACCAGAGTATGCTGCAAGTGGAAAACTCACGGACAAATCTGATGTATTCTCGTTTGGGGTAATGCTTCTGGAATTAATCACTGGACGGCGTCCAGTTGACACAACAAATACTTTCATGGATGATAGTTTGGTGGATTGGGTACGTATATTATATAAGTTTGCTCTATTTGACCGTGATATCTACTGTTTGAATCCCAACCCATTCCCTCACTATTTTTAAAAGATTGAGGTAAATTCATGCTTCTGATCCCTGGAGTATTGGGGTTATAATATAAAAACTATAGATTGAACTGAGCCAATCAGCTAAAGCTTTTGAATAAATTAGCTTGTTGACAGCATGGACAATAGTAATACTGTTTATGTATTTATGCCAGCTGAACAAAAGAACGTTGGGGGTTAAGTGAGATAATTGGGTCAATTTAAATTAAAGAATAAAAACATGTCTAATGCTCAGACTACTAATGGATTCCTACTTGTTGGCACAACAGGCTAGACCTACATTGACCAGAGCTTTGGAAGAAGACAACTTTGATTCTCTTGTTGATCCAAAGTTGGAGAATAACTACAACCACAATGAGATGGCTCGCATGGTGGCTTGTGCTGCTGCTTGTGTTCGTCATTCAGCACGACGCCGACCTCGAATGGGCCAGGTACATTTGTAGTTTTCTTGTAATCTGGTTCTCTTTGTTGGTATATACTGAAGTAATTCAGCAACTACTTTGTTGAAATTATTGAAGAAGGTACTGGAACATCATGATTGTTTTATTGAGTTTTAGTTGGGCTGTGGAGTGGTTGGTTCATTTAATTTAGTAAGAAAACTTTTGATTGAATGTAGAAGCTTGTGGATACATACAGTGTGGGTACAGGATGAAATAGTAATGGAGCATTTCCCTTTTTTCAATTTTGAAAGACTTCAGACGGTTGAACAGGAGTAATAGCACCATGTACACCTTATTTGTTTTGGGGTAAATTTAGGTAATATAACCTCTTTAATCTAGGTTAACCTTAAGTTTGTTGACCATCACTATGGTGGTGAAACTAGGCGAAGATGATTGTCTTAATGATACTTCGTCCAACTTGATTATTTTGCCCTTTGTTTTGTATTCATTCTTGACTATTCTTGATTACCTTAATATAGATAGGAATGAAAATATCATCTCATATACGTCTCGACCTTTGTTTATCTCAATCCAAACAGGATAATAGTACATTCACCAAGGTTAACTTAATAATTATCCTAACGTTTTAAAATTTTCACATACACTCACCTAACCTATTTACTTTAATCCAAACAGATTGGTAGTGTCCAAATTGCTGTGTTAATAGAGAATGAAGGTGCTTGGCTATTTACAGTTGTATCCTGAAATATATCTACTTTATGATGCTTATATACGGCTTGGGCATTACAGTAATCTATGAGCAAGGATACTATTGTAGCAGAAGAGTTTTGAATGTGGACATATGCAGATATTTTATGTTTTATCCATGTTGACTTTATTTTCTTTTTGACCCGTGCTTTATATATACATGAGTTAGAGCTTCCTTTTTTATTAATAAAATAAGATAGAATAATTTTAGATACTCGGGAAGGTTGTAAGCAAAGATACTTACAGGATCTTTTACCTTGGACTCGGTGATTGGCAGTGGGGCAGGTACATTATGGTGGACCATCTGACCATGGCTACTGTTGTCAGTAATGTGAATTAGAGGGTCGTGGTGAAATTCAGACGACATCAATTTGACAATTACTGATTTAAGAGTGGAATATAAACCAAATCAGAGGAATGTATGACTAGTTTTGTTCTTGCTTCATTTTGATGAATGCGTATTTGAATGCAGCAATCAACGTGGTAGTGAGTGAGCCAAAAAAGAGGAATCAGACTGGGAGGCTGGGACAAAACTGTTTAACTTATGTGGTTGGCACATTGCCTTTTGAGTTTTGACACATGCTTTTGCTCTTTTATTTATTTATTTATTTTATTTAAATTTTATAATTTTTCCATCTGCTAAGAAAAATTATTTCATTTAGCATGCTATCAGTATGTGTCATTTGAAACCTCTGTAATTCTGACAACATTTCCGTATCAAAAACTGAATACAGATAGTTCGAGCCCTTGAGGGAGATGTGTCTCTGTCCGATCTCAATGAAGGAATCAGACCAGGACACAGCAGTATCTATGGATCAAATGGAAGTTCAGATTACGATAACATGCATTACAAAGAAGATATGAAGAAATTCAGACAAGTAGCCCTCGCTAGCCAAGAGTATGGTAGCAGTGAGTACGGTGGAACAACCAGCGAGTACGGCCTGTACCAGTCCGGTACAAGTAGTGGACAAACTACTCGAGAGATGGAATTGGGAAAAATGAAGAAAGATAGCCGAGGAGGAATCCCTAAAGACAGTCGAGGTTTCAGTGGAGGCTCTGATATCTGATTGTATAAAGTGGCTCGCACCTGATTATGATCAAGATATTAATCGTTTTGATTAGATGATTGCAAGAGTGACATGTTTGTCAACACATTTTTTTTCTCTGGATAGTGTTTCTCTCTTTCTTACTTTTCATGTCAAGATAATTTGTTTTCGACCCCTTACTGTATTTATTATCTATAGGGGAAAATGAAAATAGAGAATACTGGGCTCATTCTTTCATTCATTGCTTTTGGTAAATTGATTGCTTGTTCGAATTTTCGATAACCCTTTGATCCTGACTTCCACGAAATTACTATTGTTGAGTTTTGACTTGCCTGCTGTGTCTTACAGAAATGCATAAGTAGAGCAGCAATCCGGTGTCAGCACAATCAACTAACACTGATACTGAAAATGCAGAGAAGGAGAAGAGAATCAAAGAAGATTTGACAGGAGGGAAAGAAGAGAATATGAATATCTTAAGGGTAATCTACCCAATTTCTTCATATTCACATTCGCCAGTGATGGCAAGCTAAATACCCTAGCGAAAATTCAGAACTATCCAAAACATAGGCAGGAAGATATATCAAATGTACCCATGCATTAGCCAAATCCATTAGCCACAACCCAAAACGTTGATAATTTAGTTGATGGGGATTGCGAAGCTGAAAAGGACCGCCCAGATGAGCGACCACGTAAGAATTCCATTTGGGAGAGATTAGGACTTAGGGTTGAAGATTGGAGGGATAGGGTTGCATGGAATAGATTTCCAAATTAGGGGCAAAACTTGATCATACCCCCCTATAGTAAATAAGGGTGTCATTTCCATTGTTGTCAAATTTGATAGAGCTAGTTTGAAAAAAGAAGTCAAATTTTGGGAAAACACCTTGGTAGGCTGTGTTTGGGGATTATTCTTTGTTCAATTAGATGTGTGGTTGCTTTACAGCACATTAGATTGATGTTTACCCCCCTCAAGTTATTCTTCACTTCGAAGGATATTTCCTCTTCAAATTTGAGAAGGCTTATGCTTTGGCTATTTTGGAACATCACTAGTCTTATTTTAATATGCTTTTAGTTATGAAGCTTTGGCAATTAAAGATGATGATCATTGTGCCCAAGTTGCATGTTATCCCTCTTTAGGTTACATTTCCTAACTTGCCCCTTGAATATTGGTCCATTGACTTGTTGAGTAGAATCACAAGTGGAGTGGGAAGATAGTTGTCTATGGTTGCAATTACTCTAAATGTGCCTCCTTTCCTCGTATGCTTATTGAAGTGAATGTCAAAGAGCCACTACTTGAGCAAGTGGACATTTTAAATTCAAATGGAGGCGAAGTGCCCTAGTTTGTGCGTTATGATTGGAGGCCTTTATGGTGTCATTATGTGATAAATTTGGGCATAAAGCTATTGGTTGCAAGAGGCACAACCAACCGGGTAGAAATGAAAAATTTGAATGGAAAATGGTATCGGGATAATCAAAAGGGGTAAGTTGTGGCATTTAAAGGTAGGAATAATGATATTACTGATTTGGTTGTGATAACAAACAAGTTTGATTGTCTGTTTGAGGGCCTAGTTCATCCCCAAAGTGATGACCAGGCAAGCTTAGTGGCATCTGCTTCTACATTAAGGGACACACCCACTTCTTTGCATGAATGAATGCACAATGTTTTGTAATATTAGAATCACCAAGAGGCTAGGAGGCCTTAGAGTAGCACGATGCAAATGGAATCAAAGGAGTCTCTAACTACATTGGGGAAGCATTAACCTTTTTGCATGGGAAAGGAGTTGTTCATATCTTGACCAAATAGGGTGATAGGAGAAAAAAAAGGAGTGGAGTGTTATTTAAAGATATAAAGGAAGTTGCAAAGGTTTAGGGTGTAGTGGATAAGTTGAAGGGAGGAAATGTTAGCTTTGCCTCCAACTCGAGTGGGCATGCTTAGTTCTTAGATTGCTAAGGGATTGAATAAGGCCTCAAAACATAAGGAGGTTATGTGATTTTGTAGGAGTAGTGATATAATTTTAATTGGTTTGTTAGAAACTAGAGTCGAACAACATAATAAACAAGGGGTGTTCGGTAGAGTGTTTCCCAATTGGCAAATTCTTAACAACTATATCCATCACCATAATGGTAGAATTTGGGCGAATTAGGATCTTTGCATTTGGGATATTTCCTTTCTTGGTGCATGTGATCAAGCTCTTCTTTATTCATCTAAAAATCTCTAGCTTAACATAGGTTTTAAAGTCATCTTTGTTCATGCTCTCACTATAGGAAGCCCAAAAAAGAGTTTACGAGATTGGCTTTTCCTCAGAACATGGTTGACAGTGAGCCGTAGATTGTTTTGGGTGACTTTAACATGGTACTTAGAACGTATGAGAGATTTGCGAGAGACATACTGGTGGCTAATGATATCTTGGATTTTGTTGATTGTTGCCAAAGTTTGGGTATAATACACATTCATTCCTAAGGGTATTTTTATATATGATCTAGTCGGTGTGAAGGTGTAGAAGAGATTTTGAGCTTTGAGAATGTTAATTAATTGATTAACTTTGAGCTATGGAAAATGTTAATTGGATGATCAATTTTATCCCTTGGTTATGGAGCATTGGAGGTATTGATTGCAAGATAGATTTTCACTCAAGTTGTGCAGAAGATTTCATCTTTTAAAACATGACATAGACATACGGGGTAATATCACAAAAAAGCAATTGCAACAAAGGATTCCTTGACAGACTTATAACGTTAGTCATTTTACTCTATTGATTTGACTTCTTTGTGTTTCAAGAAGAAAGGTATATATAATAAATACATCCATTTCGTTAGGTGCATGGAGATGTTCTTTAGAAAAAAAATAGACGTGCATAAAATGGCTTCAATGTGGGGATAACAATTGCAAGTATTTTTATGCTTGTGTGAAGGAAAGGTGGCATCATCAATTTCTTGCATCAATAATTGATATGTATGGTGAGAAGGTGAAACGAGATTTCATGGATTTTTTTAATGATTAGTTGGGGATAGAATCGCAATGCATGGGTGCCATCAATGAGGCTACAGTGTTGAATGGAGGTAGAGTGATGATCAAGTGATAATATTTGCTCGGAGCATCGGTGACAACGGAGGAGGTAAGGTGAGAAGTGTTTGATATTGGCGACATAAAGGCTTCGAGTATTGATAGCTACAGTGTTGTTTTAAAACATAATGTTGGTCGATCATTGGCAAAGAGATCTTATTGGTGAAAATTGAAGATAATCAACTTATGTTTCATAGATGATTTGCTTATGTTTTTCCATGGCAATCTAAACAACTTGCAATTCTTGATGGAAATGTTTGCACGTTTTTCTCTCTCTTTCTAAATTGGCCAATAATCTTAATAAGTGCATGATTTAATATAGAGGAGTGGAGCTGATGGTTAAACTTATATCTCATAATTTTTAGGATTTCAAGAGGGCTTGTTTCCTTTTACATATCTTATGATGCCGTTCTTCTTTGCTTATATCTCTTCTACTCACTTGCAAACTATTTTAGAGAAAGTGACTAAATGCTTGAGACATTGGAGTTCTCTTTACTTGCTTATGTAAGTAGAATTAAGATAATCAAATATCATATGTTGAATTTATCAGTGTACTTCAGCTAGGTAATCTTGTTACCTTTTACATAAGTTCATTGATCATTGTGAAATTTTCTTGTGTTTTGGAAAGTTGAATGAGAGGAAGAAAGCTAATATTGCATGGGATCAACTATGCCCACCCAAGGATGAATTTGGCTTAGGGTTCTTCTAGATAGAGTTGTGGAATAGTTGTGCATTGGGGATATTGTTGTGGAATATTTACACTAAGAAAGGAGTCCTTATATTTTAAAAGGATACATGTCATTTACCTAAAAAGGGAGGATGTGAGCACATATAGACCCTCATCATATACTTCATGGGTATTTTAATAGGTTTTCTTCCTCTAGGACAAGCTTTACCTTCTCTTTCAAAGTTGGTTGGTTATAGGGATTCAAGACTACTCTATTAGAGTAGCTTATGAGGAGTTGAGATATAGAAAGCTAAATAAATGGTGGACACATTTGGTGTGGCATAACCTTATCCTTCCTAGGAATTGTATACCATTATGGCTAACCATGCATAATAGATTGGCCTCATGAGAGCAGTTGACCATAATAGGGATGAGCATTGGTGAGCATTATATTCTTTGTGGAGATGACATTGAGATAGTATATCATCTTTTTTACGCAATGACCTATAATTCTTTATATTTATACGAGGATTTGTGTTGCAGGGGACCGCCAAGATGTAGTTGTAACATCCCATTTTTTTTTAAAATCTAAGTTATTTATGGATTGGTTTTAATTTTAATAAAATTATCCTATTTTGTACATTTATTACATCCTTTGATGAAATTGAAGCCATTGTTTCATTTAAAAAATTTTTGTTTTCATTTTCTAACTCTTTCTCACAAGTCAGTTTTTGTGATATCTTCTGAGTTACTTTTTGCTATCAAGATTGTTCAAGATCCTTCTAATTCTATCATTTTTGGAATCCTTATATTTTTAAGTATCCTAGGCTATTGTAAAATTTAATTGGAAATCTCTATGATAAAGTACTATTCATTTCTTGGCTAACTTTATTTCAATGTTTTAAGCATCGAAATGACCTTTTTATCTATCCAAAATTTATGAAACTTTGGATATCACTGTATTATAGTGTTATTGATTTCAAAATTTTATGCAATTATTTTTAAAATTTTGGACTTTTTATATATATTATTGGTCATGTATACATTTTCATACTTAGCTTTTATTCTTCAACCATAATCTAATCTTTATGAAATTTAATCCTAGCCTTACATGTGCTAAATGAAGGGCTAAGATTATCCAAGGGCTATAAAATTCTCCCATTCGCAAAAAAAATATTCGAGCCTTGTGAAGTTACCAATTAACCATTTTATACACTAAGTTAAGAAACCTAAATATCTACTAACTTCAATCCTCCACCACATTTTCACACCTTAGTCTTCTAACTTCATCTCCAACCTTATTCTTTTCTATTTTCTCCTCTGGGCTACTGAAATCATCAATACCTTGGCACCACCATTCACCACCAAACCACTCCATTTTTTTAATCCTTTTCTTCTCTTTTGTACTAGATATTGATCTATGGTACTTTTAACTAAGTAAAATTAGATTAATATTTAATAATTTGGAGAAAAACCTCACCTTCTTAGAGCTTTGATTTCTAATTTATTCTTGAATCATTAGCTTAGGCAAACACAATATTACTATAAGTAGATAGAATTGTAGTGTTTAACATGTTTGATTATGTTTGTATTTGTTTATGCCATGTTTGGTTAGATTTAGGGTTTTTAACCCTTAGTCCTTGATTTTTGGTCTTTTGTTGTTTGTATACACCATTGATACCATACTATAGGTTGCAATTTGTAAAAAAAATTTGATTTAATCTTTTCTTGATGATTTAATTTATGATTGAAATATTTGCAATTTTAGTTGAGTTTAAATGTTCTTGACGGATTTTGATGACTTTTTGGTGTTTGATTAATTGTATGATACCATGTTAATTCTTATAATTAATATATAAACTTTAGCATATAATATGTTATCTAAAAAGCATGATTAATGGTTTTTAATTTTGATTAAATATTTGAATGTTCTAGGAATGTTATTTAGGTTCTTGATATTATGATAAGTATTTTTGGCTAATGATGTCCAAACTACCCTAAGCATTGTTCAATCTTTAATAAATTGTTTTTATAACAGTTAATTATAAGAATAACTAAAATATCCCTAAAAGGATTTAGTGAACTTTTAGAGTCAAAGGACGACCACAACATTTTCCCTTTAACCTTTTAAATTATTGAATAGTAGCCGAGCATAAATAGTAATTATCAAAAATAACATATTTTTTGTTTTTTTAAGTTTCTCGATATAAAATGATATTTTTCGTTGAATGATGAATAGTAATTATTTTCCTTTTATTGTGTGAACACTTATTTTATGGTGGTTAAGCCTAAAATATATAATAATTCCATCCATTTGGCTTTTATGCTCTTATGGTTTATAATGCCCTATGTTTTTCCCCTATTTTTAGTAGTATGATGGAGTGCATATGTGCATATGTGAATTTGGCTTTTATACCCTTATTATTTGTACCTTGGCTTTGTTCATTTTAGTAGTATAGGTGTCCCTATATGCCTTGGTTTATGCTTTGTTGCTATTAATTTTCCCCTATGGGTTCTATCCATTGGTGGTATGAATGAATGTCTAGATTTGTTCCTTAGAGTTCAGATCCATATGCCTATAACTTATGCAATTTTCCTTGATTATCTTTTCCCCTATATATCCTTATGTGAAAATTGTTAAAACACATGCTAGAGATACCTATAGGTTTTGCCTAAATCCACTCCATGTTTATTGAATCCTTTATGATTCCATGTTTTCCATGGTATACCTTCAAGGTACAACATATCGCATAGCATTTTCTATCATAGGTTGCTAGCTTGAAGTTGTTCTTTGTGGTTGAGTATTAGCACATATCATGTATTCTTATTAACAACATGATTTATGCGTAATCCTCTACTTTTGTGAAATCCATGATTCACTTCTTCATCGCAACATGTACTAAATGTATTATCTACATATTATATCAATTGTAGTAGGTTGTGTTTACTTAGAATTCTTGTTATATTGATACCACACTATTTTAGTTATTGTGAAGGGTTCTTGTGCTTTACTTATATGGTGTTTAAGAGTATCAAGTCCTTAGGTTGTCTTGATATGCATTTCTGTTTGGATCTTGTATTCTATTTTATTTTTGGCTTATGTTAAGCTCTATTTGATCTTTTGATCATATATATATATAGTATAGTTTTTTAAGTCTTGTATCATACTTGGGTTAGATAACAACCACATTGACCTCTTGGAATATAAGTTTACATTTTGGCCTTACACCCAACATATATTAGTTATTGGTTATACCTCTCCTATGTTGGATGTGGCGGCAAAATCCTATATTTCTTATTTAGCTTTTTTTTTTAAATTTTCTTATAAAATAAATAAATATAGTTTTGAAAATATGGGTATTTAAATAGTTTTTATCTTGGAGTGTGATGCTTGTATTTTGGTCTCGTGAGCTAGACAACCTAATAAGAAGAAATAAGTGCTTGGTGCCTTATTTAGAGCACATGTGACAACTATATGGCATGAGAGGAACTTTATGATTTTTGAGGGAAAACAATGTGATGATAGGATTTTATTATATTCTGTTGTGACCTTGGTTGCAAGAAGAATTTTCCACCCTCACTTTCATGAAAAATATGAGCGGTGGCTGCATATGTTAGACATAATTTGGTGATTGTATTAGTGGTTTTAGATGCTCAATGTTTGAAGTAATGAAATCTAATACTTTTAAAATAATAACAATTAAAACAACCCTAACAATCATGTCAACAATTAATAAACCAATGACTAAAATATTTTCCCGTCTAGATAGGTATCATAGTTAGTGCCTAATCAACTTAATTTTATCCAAATTACATTTGGTGTTCATAAATACACTCCTTAATGAGAATATCCTTGACCCTAAGGATCAAGGGGAAAATTGAGATTAAATAAAGGTGAAATATTCCCAAGTTGTATTCTCAAGGATCAAGTTGAACCATTCCATCAATAATTAAGTCCGGACCTTTTAATCCCTCTTAACAATGCACTTATTCATCACCCTCTCAAGAGCCATCCTAGGTTGACCCTCAACATTTACTATTGGCAATTTAGTGGATGGAGAAATAATGGAGCCATCATACTTCTTAAGCATAGAGATGCGGAACATACGGTGAATAAGGCTTCTTGAGTAAAACTCCAATATATAAGTTATAGGACCCATTGTAGCTATGATTTTGTAGCGACCATAACACCTAGCAACAAGCTTGAGATGCCTTCTCATAGCTACTAATGTCTATCTATAGGGTTGAAGTTTAAAGAAAACCATATCTTCTACATGGTACTTTATATTTGACCTATTTATATAAGAAAAAAACTTCATATGATCATAAGCCTTAAGTTGTTGGCCTTAAAGGAGTTTGTTGAGTTGTACACGGTCATGGAGAAACCCCTAAGCAGTTGGAACACTGCTAAAGGTAGCAGTGTTCCAACAAACTTGAAAAGGTTCATAAAAATATGAAGTAACAAATTGAGTAGTATTAATGGCTAAATGGTATGTGGTGTTGCACCATCATTTTTGATAGAGAAGGTCACTAAAACCACTTGCATGGGTATTGAAAAAACATGCACCTATGTGTTGCTCAACATAGTGATTAAGTATCTTAGATTGCTCATCAATATTAGGGTGGTAAATAAAACTCATGTAGAGCTGAGTTCCACTAATCTTGAGCAGAGATTTCCATAACAAACTAGTAATGATCTTGTCCCCATTTGAGATTACAATAGATGGCATCCGATGTAGTTTATAGGCATGGTTAATAAATGATTGAGCTACTTGAGGTGTAGTAAAAGGGTGTGACAGAGGTATAAATTGGACCATTTGTTTTAATTTTCAATAACCATCAATATTGTGTCAAAGCCGTGCGAATTAGGTAAGGCTTCAATGAAGTCTATAGACATGGTTTCCCGAACTTGAGAAGGGATAGGTAAGGGTTATAATAAACTAGGGCAAATGTTATATTCCTTTATGTTTCTCTGGCACAAACATGATTAATAACATATTGGTGTAGCTAATGATAATAACTCTACAATGTATATCACACAATCAGAGTTTGTAACCTTTGTAAGTGTAATCAAAGAAGTAAAATGGGTAAATGTTTTTTTAACATAATTTAAGTTGTGGCCTCAACCTATTTGAACCATTTCATTATATTGTGATAATAAAAAAATATGTTTATATCATATAGTCATGTTTATGATGTAAATTCTATAATGTAAGTGTGAGACATAAATATGTTAGAGAACTTGTAACACCCCTATTTTTTACTATTGAAAAGTTTTATTGTGAAAACTTTGCGGAAGTAGAAAACTAATAAGCACTTAGGAAAAATGGGTTGTTACCATTACTCCTAACATAGGATAAACGCCAACTGCCCGTCTTATAATAGATACAAGGCTGAGAACTAAACAAACTAAAATTAATGTAAAGTGTGCTAAAACATATTATATGAATACCAAAGAAAGCATATTATATAAATACAGGACCCTAATGTTCCTCTACATTCAAATAAAAAAGTAATTTAAATCAATGTACATGATCATCAAATAACAAAAGCAACAGTAGGGTGTATCCCTAAACTCAGGTCTGTCAAGGACCACTCAAAATTCTCCAGACGCCCATGCTTTTAGAACCCATGCCTTGCATGAGGTTGGCTAACAACTGACCATCCCTCAAAGCATGCATGTGGCCCTCTGCTCATGGGAATGAGTAGGTGATCGAGCAAGTGAGCACATAAAATAAGTTATCTCCTTAATGGAGTCACTACCACATAAGATTCCGACATAATACGGAGGTCATACTAATATATTTCATGCATATTTCATATAAACATGATACATGCTTTATTATGGTCACATTAGGCATAGGAATATCATACCATACATGACTCATCATGATTAAAATCATAACACTACATCATAGATGAAAATATACAAGCTACAAATAGAATGTCTAGCTAATAGTAAAGCTTCATTTGTCCAGACATATAATTTGACTATAGGACATTTCCACGTACCAAATTCATTAGGTTATTTATAAATATATATGCCATTATCTCATTTATCATTCGCTTCCTTTTAATTTTACTTCTATCTTTATTCACATTTCTATTCCACTTCTTATGCAATTACCCATTCAAATTATTATACATATAATTTTCCAAGTTATTATCAAGTGATGGACAGTGCACCACCCCATGGTCTCATATACCAAGAAAGTCTATCAAAACCAAAGGGTATAAAGTCCAAGCCGAAGCCAAGTGACCACCAATAATCATAAGTCTAGGCTAAAGCTACGTAACTGCCAATGGACATAAGTTTGAGCTGAAGCTAAAACCACCTGGGTCACCAGACCTTTTAGTACCTATAACCTCCTAGTACATCATTAGTGTCTAGAGTAGGTAAGGCACTAGGATCTACTAGGATCTCATCCGAAGACACCAATAAAGGCCCGCAGGTAAACTAAATCCTAATAGCTAATCAAGGATTGGGTAACGTAGGCTCATAAATATTTCTCTTTAAATGATTAGTATGTTATTCTTGAGGATACATGATTACACAAGGCCCATATAATATGCAAGTAAGACATTCACATACTTATTCCATCGTACCCATTACCAGTCCCCAACCATGTGTGGGATTTTCATTAATGTTTACTCCATATTAACCAAATCCATTAGATTAATCCATTTTAAGCCAAATTACAAATAGAATTACCCATTTAAAGCCATTAAATACTTATTCAGGTTTATTTATTAAGGCCTTTACAATACCCATTCAATATGCCATGAATTATGATCCATTTAATCTATCCATTAGGTTGTTCATTTATGTTAATAGAGCTATTTCACTTTTTAAACAATCATATAGAGTCATTAGGCATGGTCTCAAGGCATATCTAAGTTAAAAGGTCAAAATCACACAATCTAGCTGAACTAATTGATCGGTTTTACCAACCAGTTGATTGGTTTGGATCGATCAAACCTAGGGTACCCTTAGATTACTCAATTATTTTAGGATAACTCGATTGGTTCTGCCAAACTAGTCAATGAATTTAAATAGAGAGCAAACTAAGGTCACCACAGACCTACCCGTCAATGGATCGGGTTGACCAATTGACTATTCTAAGGACTAGTTGATCTATTTGACCTCAAATAGCATAAAATAAAAATTTTCAAGCAAATCATCCTCAAAATTCCCACCATATCCAAGCTAAAACATTTCCTAGCATCATACCAACACTTTTTCAGCTCATAAACAAAGACATGCTTCATAATTAATCAAATCAACCTAATTTCCCTATAATCGTGCACTTTTATCCGAATTCATAAGTTCATCAACATACATCAATCTAAAACCAAATTTTAATGCCAAATTATAACTCAAGACTTTATAGAATTCACCACAACATATGCTCAACCTAGTCATATTTCAGAAGTAAGAATGACTTACTTGGTGCAAGCAAAACTCTTCCACAAATATGAAAACTCAACTTGGAAGATATTTCAATTTCCAAACCTTAAAGAAAATAGAATTTAAAGATTCAGAAATTTAATGAACGTTTTCATAAATTAGAATTTGAATTAGGAGAAAAAATGACTTACCAAATTTAAGAGAAAAATAGAGAGAACTTATGTTGAAAGAGAGACTCAACTTCCTGCTAAATTTAACTCTCCCTTACTTAAAGATAAACAAGAAGGAGCTAGAGAAAGGATTAAAAGAGTGGAAAGGAATAAGAATAAGCTCAAATTATAGAGAAAAGAACACAAGGTTAGAGAGAGATGGAATATTTAGGTGGGTGAAAGAAAAGTGAATGGAAAGGGTAATTAAGGCTATTTATAGCCAACAAATAGGTAACTAATATTGATAGGTACAGATTAAAAAAACCCTAAATTCTACCATTCAAATTTGAGGTGAGCGAGTGCATTTTATTAGAGATAAATTGACCTCCCTTCTAGAGCTAAAATAATGATTTCTAAAAAAATATAGGTTGAATTCGCCCTCAAACTATATACTTATTTCAACTATATACTCATTTTATTAGGACCCTCAAACTCTCTCTTAAATTGTCATATAATATTTATATATATTTTTAATTTTCATGTAATTTTAGAGATAAATTACTCTTAAAATACCTCAAAATAATAATGATTACCAACTATATTGCATAACTTCCCTTTAAAAACCTATCATATCAATACAAAAAATTTCCTTTTTCTTTACACCCAATTACCCCCTCAACCTTTTCCCATCATCCAATTTTACCCTATTTATTTTCATCCCCATCCCATCCCATCCCTATCTTATTTATTTGTTCTAATATTTCCTATTTCATTCTTCCTATTTCATTCCTCCATCAACACATCATTCGACACAAAAATATCCATTAAACTACAAAATAACTCCTTTTTTTTATGGTCAATCACTATTTCCTTCTATAAAGATTAGTTTGCATTTAGTTTTATTATTATTTGTTATTTTTTTATTAGAAATACTATTTTAAAATTGACAAACTATAATACTCCAAAACTCTATTTTAGGACTTAAAATAAACTAAAGATTATTGAATAAGGTTTAATTATATATGCCATTTCTAATAAAATAATAATATTATTATAATAATAATTATGGCCATAAAGGGAGAAAAATGATGTAGGGATCTAATTAGTGGAGGCTAGAATTATTTGTTAAACTAAAATAAATTATAATTAAATAATAATAATAATTTCTATATTAATAAAAAATTATTTTATTATTACTAATTTTTATTACTTCTAAAATTCAAAAAAATAATAATCCCAAACCACCCTACCAACCCCATTTTTCCTTTCTTTTCTTTTCCCTTTTTCTTCATTTTCTTTCTCCTTTTCTTCCTTTTTTTCCCTTCCTTTCTTCTCACTCGACCGACTAGGCCATGCCCAATGTAGACCTAATTCCCCCTCCCCCAACCCACTCTTTTTTTTTCTTTGCCTACATGACCTAGCTTGGGCATGCACCCCGCTCCCCCTCTTTTCCCTTTTTCTCCCTTCTTCCCCTTTTGCCCCTATCTTCAACCTCTCCCAAATCGGAGCTGTTGGGTATGGTTGCTTTGCAGGTCCACTCCTCTCTCTCCCCTTCCCCTTTCCTCATTTGGACGTGTAAGGCATACAACCAGCACTGCCCTGCATGGTCCCCTCCCTCTTGCAACCCCTAATTCCTCCACTTACCCCTTGCACCCCCTGCAAAACCCCTGCCCTGTCACCCTATCGACCTACTGCGTTGGCCTGCATGCCGGTTTGCAGCCAACCACCCTTCCCCTTGTCTTCCTCCCTCCTCTGTCCACTCCCCAACCATTTTTCCTATAAATATCCCTGCTCTCTAATTTCTCTTTTTTTTTTCCGATCACACCCCCAACCTTACTCGCATTGCTACTTCAGCCGCCACTATTCTTGTTATCTTGCCATGCAACCTTTGCCACACCCTCCTTTCCTCTTCCTTGCATTACCCTCCACCCAAAGAACCTATTTCCTACCCCTAAATCCCCTTCATCTTCTCTCCCCACTTGTGCAAAATGGGTAGCTCGAGCTGCCTTTTTGCACCACCACTCTCCTTGTATCCCTTCTTACCCAAAAAACCTTTCCCTACCTTCCCACACCACCTTCCCCTTCCTCCTCCTTTTCTCTTCTTTCCTTTTAGCCACCGCCACAGCCGCCACATCCGCCACCTGCACCACCTCTGTGAGGTACCACCACCACCACCACCACCACCACCATAACTCCCTCTGACCTAGGAAACCCTATCACCTAAGAAACCCTAAATCTCCTCATATTTTCCAACCTCAAAACCCTTCTCTTACAATCACCGCCACCACCATTGTATGATGTCGTTGCCGTTGCCACACCGCCTCTGCCCCGCCCTTTGCCTATTGTCCCTTCTGGTTGTGCCCTTATCCCTTCTACCTACTTAGTATATTTTATTTTAATATTTTATATTATTATTATTATTATCACTAATACTTAATTAAGGAAATCAAGAAAAAGGAAAAAGGAGCAGAAAGAAGGTTACATGACTAGTATGTTATTTTTATAGGTTGTGAGCAAAATCCTTTTCATGAGTAGGTGTAGGATTCATGCTCTAATTCTGGAGTCCAATTGGGTAAGGATATAGTTAAGGCTTTGGGTTTTGTTATGAATTATGTGTTTATGGGTGTAATGGTATCTGATGTGTACTTATATGTGAATATGAATTAAATAAATGTATAGTACAGTTTGGCTTGTAAGGAGCTAAGGTATGATGAGTATGATTTATATTATGTATAAAATGGGTGATTTGACTTATTATGTATGACATGCTCTTATATATGGTTGTTATGGTATGACATGCATGCTTAGAGGTCTTAGTTGGGTTTGAGTAGTTGTGGGTAACTAATAGAAATAAAGATAGTGGAGTGAGTAAGGAGAAGTGGGGGAAAAATCCTAAGTACATTATGAAATGGGGATGAGAAAATAAAGGAAGAAAGTCATAACATGAAGGGTTAGGGTAAAATCTTTTATGGGAAGTGTGAGTCTTATATGAGGGGTTTAGTCTTTGTATGGGGGAAAAATTACGTGAAAAAAGTTAGTTTGAGGGTTGAACATGGGGAGAAAAGTGTAATTTGGGTGATTGGAGTGCTTGGGGAAGAGTTAGTACGTGGGTTGGTAGAAGAATGCATGGGAGATTAATTAGGATTTTTGGGGGAAAACCCTTAGTATAGGGGTATTGTGAGAAAGGTTAAGGAGGTGGGTTGAACCTTGGGTTGTGATGAGGAGTGTCATATGGAGGATGAGAGTCAAGTTAAATGGAGGGTGGAGTTGTGCATGAGAGAAAGGTGTAAAAAAATGGGGTGTATTAGGATTTTAGGGTGACTAGCTAGGGTTCATTATCACGTGGGAAAGTTGGAGAGTCGGGTTGTAATGTTTGGAGTGGGTTGAGTGGAGTGATGGTGTTAGAATCAAGGAGGAGTGTGGGCTATGAAGGATAAGGAGAGGCTAAGGTAACATGAGCCATATTAGAGTTTCAAGGGGAAGCCCTAGTGGGTGATGGTGCGCCTGAGTGGAGAAATGGAAAAGTGGGGCTTGACCTACCTATGTGGGGGTTTTTTGACTTCATGGTAAGTAGGGTGGAAGGTGAAAAGGGGTCCCCGAGTCTTGTGGAGTGTAGAGGTCCTAAGTTATGGGATAGGGTTATTTAGGAAGTTTGGGGTGGAAGAGTGATAATGAGTCAGGGAAGTCCGTTGGGGGCATGCATGTTTAGTTAGGAGTTACTTAAACATGAATAAAACACTAATTACTTAAAGTGGAAGATTATTGAGCTAGGCCCTAGTTTAGGATAATTTCCGTTTCACCTACAATAATGGTGGCTCAAAGCATTCTTGCCTCGAAGACCATTTCACCAGCAATAATAGTAGCCAAGTGCGTCCTGTCATAGAGTAGTATTTCCATTCTATTGGCTATAATAGTGGGGGTTCCAAACTCGATAAACCAAATCTTGGATGGTAATAAATTATGAAATAGACACCAATAACTTACAGTGGAACACCACGTGAGTCGGGTCCAGGTTTAGGATGATTTCCATTCCACTGACTATAATAGTGGACAATAATGTTTTTCCCTAGAGACCGTTCCACTAACTATAATAGTGGCCAGGTATGATCTACCCTGGAGTAATTATTTTTGTTCCACTAGCCATAATAGTGGGGTTTCAGTGCTTACATGGATATAATTCAAGAGATGTGTACAAATGGAACTAATGACTTAAATTCTAATAGTGGCGATTAATCTAATTAACTTATTACTTGCATTCTCTACCTTTTCTATGATATACCCTGTCTTAGCTATATGGTTACCTTACTCAGTACATAGTATACCGATTACTCCTATCATAGGTGTTGCTCATTCCCTGAGTAGTGATCCCTCTTGAGTGTGTGCAGGTAGGAGATGATGCCCTTGTTGAATTTGATGCAAATGACGACTTGGTTGGGGTAGAGTAAAGATCCAATGTGCATGGAGTGGGATCCAAGAGGGTGTTCTCCAAAGTTGTCATTATCCGTATTTTGACAGTTTTCATTTCTCTATAGTGGGCATTTTTTGTACTCTATTTCAGTTATGTATTAACCTTAACATTTGCACACTTTGGTTTTGTTACTTAATGTTGAAATGTTATGGTTTTTAATCATCATTGTTATTGATTTTTGTACCTTTAGCCTTATGGTTAGTATGGGATTAGCTAAGGGTCATTCTTGTACTAATCACGATGATAACACCCCCATTTTTAGTGTATAATTTTCCATAACAATAAAAAATTATTAACCGTAAATTTTAGGGGTGTTACATAATTATATGGAGGATTTAGTCTTCCATTTTCTTTGGAAAGTTATTTTCTTGAATTAATTTTGATATGAGTAGATCAATTTATATTAAGTAATCTTATAGTATTTTTAACAAAAGACTTGGACCTTAATTTTTTTTTAAATACTAAATACTTTATTTTTTGTGAAGGTTTTAGAACCTATGAGTGAACCACCCATATACCCTCCACACTCAATGGGTAAGTCACCCATATACCCTTACCCCCAATAGATGATTCACCCTCAAGTCCTCCCCAATGATGGGTCATTCATCCATAACTCCTACCCAAACTAAGACTAACCACTCATAGAGCCTCGTCACTAATGGGTCACTCACATATAACATTAAATCCCAAACCCTTAACCTTAGAACCTTAACCATTGACCTCAATCCCATAACCCCAAACTCTTAACTACCAACCCCAAATCCTTAACTGTAAGAACTTAAATATGTTAATAGAGTATGATATTGTATTTTAATATAATATATTATCATATGCATTAATGATATTTTTATTATAACTTTACATATTGCTAGGAGAGGTGGAATAGGTAGAGGATATTTATCTATGTTCTTGTATTTATTTAAATTTCTTGTTGTATTTTTAACTATGTTTAAAATTTTACATATGGATAGTAGAGGTGGAATATTAAAAAAAGTATTGTATATTTAGCAATCTTGATGTACTTTGTTTAAATTATTTTTGTATTTTGACTATGTGGTTTCAATATTTGGATAATTGTTGCTTTACTCTGATTATGTAACTTTATGTTTCATTATAATTTTTGTTGTTGCAACAATGGAAATTAATTATTAAATTTGATCTTAGATAATGTATATTGAAGATTTAAATTTTGAAGAGGGAAAAAGAAAAAAAAAGAGAATTGGGAGAGCGGTAGAATTGTTACAGAAAAAAAAGACCCTTATAAAGTGTGAACTTGATAATGTTGGGTGCGTTTGTAACATGAAACCTTTAAAAAAGAATAAATCATTGAATAAATGTAAGTAATTTGTTATGGTGTGTTTGAAGTGTATCACATTATGGTAGAAGGAAAACATCTCATTTGTGTAAGACATTAGTGAAGAAGAATAAGAGTGATGATGTGGAGAAGGAAACAAGAAAGAGAATATAATAGTTGCATTTGATTTGTAAAATAAATAAAATAAAATATGTACGATAGGTTTATAATCTAGGTAATAAAAAATAGAACAAATAATAAGAGGGTAAAATTGAAAATATGACATTCAATATATTTATATTTTTCTTAATATACCTTATGGAATAAAAATTAAAAAGTTGTATGCCCCAAATGGTGAATAAAAAAAATAGTTTTTTCAATATAAAAAATTATGTGTCGACTTTAGAAAATATTTTTTGACTTTAAAATATTTAATCTCAATTTTTAACTTTAAATATATTCTCTTTGAATATTTATGTAATAATGTTGTAAAGTCATCATGTGTTGTTTTGTTATAATAGGTTGTGTTCTAACAGTTATGTGATTAATTTTATATTAAATAGTAGTATCATTTAATTATATTTAATTGTAAGCATACTTTTGAATGTAATAATTAAGAAAGAAGACAAGAGTTTACTATAAAAGTAATCCTTTAATGTATACTCGTTATTTGATATTATGGTTGTTAGGCATTGATTAATATATGAATAGTGTATCTATTAAAGGTAAAAGTTATAAATATAAGATTTTTTTCTAAAAAGTATACAATTAATATCGTATGCATCCTATTTTCCATTCTAAGTAGAAAGGGGGTTACTAATGAGCACGCTTTTGAAGGTAGATTAATTCATTAATTAATTAATAACATGAAACTCCTAACTAACATATGCTATAATTTATAGGCTATAAGTTTAACAAAATAATTAGTACTACTTAAACCCTACCTCTTAGGATAAACTAATACATAATCTAAGCCTAATTTAAAGTAATGATATAGTAAGGTATTTGGTATATTCAAAATATTTGAATCTAAATGGACTTTAAGCAATAATACTGTCTAATAACATATTTAAACTAAAACAAATTCGTGCAAAATGAAAATTTTAAACATATGAAAAAGTTTGGTTTTATTTAATTATTAAAGAATATTTTTATAATTAAAGTTATTTATATTTAGTCGAATTTTATAGGACCTATTTATGAAAAAATAATAAGTTGTAAATAATAATGGATATCAAATTATATGAATTAAAAAGTAATAGGTAAAATGAATAATATAAAATATATATTATTATATAATATTAAAATAGCATATTCTAAAATGATATTGACGATAAAATAGAGGAGCTTGTGGGGTGTTGGGGATCAAGAGGTGTAGGTAGCACTTATTTTTACCATAGCAAAAAAATATAGATCTAACTCCTCTCTCTTAAAGGAAAACTATTGGCAGCTAGTAGTGCATAAGATTACTACACTTGCATCTTCATTTTGGGTATATCTTGTATTACACACTAGGGCATGACCCTTGGTTTATTTTTCTCTCTCCTATCCCTATTGCTCTTGCTCTACCATCAAATTGAATTAGCTGAATATATTCATTGACTCTACAAGTAATGAATTAGATATATATAGAACAAATTCAAAATTTTGCCATATTATTAGCTTAATTCAAATGCCTACTACATATTTTAGTAATCACACTTCAATCGTTTATTCTTTTCTCTATTCTCTCATAATGCTAGTTAACAAACCATAATTCAATTTTAAAAATACTTTCATAAATAGAAGTAAGCCTTAAATAATTAAAAATATAAGTATAGTTATTTTTTCTTTTGATTGCATATCAGTTTAGGGAGACTATCTCTTGAAAAAAAAAACAATGGAAGTGTGTGCAAGAATAATTAATAGGAAGATGAAATCATTAATTGATATGATACAAAATCTAATACTCCATCCATATAAAAAATATTATAAAAATTTGCATACTTTTTAAGGAAGTAATAAAAGTAGTCTTGAAATCACACTTACACCATTCGTTGAAAAATAAAAATAAAATTCAACACATATATAATTTTAAAAAAGTGAGGATAATTATAGAAAGTAGGCTTTGAAATTTTTAGAATGAATTTCTTTTTTATATAAAGGAAGTAGTTAACAAACATATACCAATTTTCTTAAAAAGTTAGGGAAAAAAGATATTTAATTAATAGGAAGGAGATGTGTTCAAGAATTAAATGAATATGATTTTGTGTTTGGTTTCTTTGTTCATAAGAAGCAAAGGAGTGTAAAGCATGGATGTTTATTGTTTTTGATTGAGAATAAAAGCTAAGAATAAGAAGAAATATCACTAGAGCAAAATACAAAGGTTGAGAAAGGAAAATTTTTCCTTTTCTTTTGTTCACTCGGGGATTGTTATTATATATTAATCTTTTTCATAAAAAAAATATAAAGGGATTTCAGGAAGTTGAGGAACATGTAAATAAATTAATTATTATGTACTGAATTGTTTTCTCATAAATTATGGAAAATATCATAATCTCAATAGTACTAGAGCCTCAAGTAAAGTTTCATCAAAGGTGAACTCTCCGTACACACCCCTTCTACTTAGTTCACAACCATATATCCCCCAAATTCCCCTTTAATTTTTTCCCTTCTAATTTCCACAACCTCAAACTCTAAATTCTCCCTCCTCTCTCTTCTCCTCCCACCTCAAATTATCTCTTCCATCAATTAAAGGTAAGAAATTGTTTTTTTAGACGAAGATTCATATTAAGGTTAGCCTGTATATAATGTACTCATTTATTTTTAGTTTTTTGGTTAAAATTTCTTAGTTTTGAAATGATATTATAGTGGTAGATTTGAAGTTGGATTTGTTGAAAAGTATATGTTATCTACTTGAAATTTATATATATATCACTTTTTTTGGTATACTTTTAGCATTTTTGATGAATTTAGAGGGTTAGAGGAGAAGAGTCCATTGTTAATTGAAGTGGAGGAAAGATAGTTTGACAAGTGAAATGCTTGTATCATTTCCTTGGTAGCGTGTCATCCATCATAGCCAGCATCTTCCATTGGGTGAAACATCTATTGCTACTCTCTATTACCACATGAGTGAATTGTCACTTCCTCACCCTAGTGAGTAACAGGACTATGTGGGGTGCCTTGCCAATGGGTGGAACACCCAACCCTAAACCCAACCCACACATCAACCACTTAACCAAATCCAAAACTTCACTAACCTAAACCCTTACTCTTAAAACCCAAACCCCAAACCCTTAACCCCAAATGGGCCTAACCTATAACCCTAAACCCCAAACCTTAAACCATACACTAGAAACCCCAAGCCCTAAAATCTAAACCACAAACACTAAAACATAAATCTTAAACGTCTTAACCCTTTAAAAACTAAAGTCAAAGAGCAACAGACAAAATATGACTACTAAAAATATTAATTTTTGCATAAGCTAAATATAAACTAATTGGGTGTTATTGCCATACTAAATATGAATATGCTTTTCCATGTCATTCTTGTATCCAGTACAAGACAAAACGTTACCATTGTAAGTATTTTGCAAACCGAGGGGTTCTGATGGAATTTAAAGGAAGTATTCATTGACTAAAGGATGCTATAAGAAAACTCACAAGAGAGTAAAGAGAGCAAAAGTGAGATTGTGTATTAATGATTTCAAATACTCAAAATGAATGCGGTGGAAATGGGGAGGAGAGGAGAGGGGGAAATCCTGTGCATTTGGGAGCAGCGAACTATCCCTAATTAGCAAGGTGAACTAGACTCGTGTGGATCCGAGAGGTTAACCTTGGAAGATGAGCGTGTTCAAAGGCCTTTAGGCTTTCCTTCATCCTTTGGTCCATCACCCTTTTAAGACCAATAATGTTGGTTTAGGAAATACCTACAATCACTCCTTTTAAAACTTCATCCATCACGTCAGTTGCTTCCACTTGGGTAAATAGTCTATATAAGATGAACTTCAATGATTTGCCAATGGCCATATGCACCAGTTGGTTGCTCCATTGGAATAAACAAGCTTAACTTTAGTGAATTGCCAACAGTTCACGTTGTGAGTCTAAAAAAAAGGAGATGTTCATCGATCTTTTACAAACACAATAACTAAAAGGAATATTGGCAATTTATAAGTGAAGAGTATCAACACAAAATTATAAAATAATAGTAGCTTGACTATAAAAATGAAGACCATCAATCATTTAAAATGGGATTACATAACAATGTATTTGGTGACTTAAAGGTACAATAATAAGATGATCGTTGGACATTACATATGGATAATCAATTTTTTCCAACAAATTCCATTGGTAAGTCTTGTGAAAAAAGAAAAAAAACTACACTAATTTCATTAGTTATTATAAAATTTAAATTTTAAACTTTAGTAAAGTGTTTAATGGTACCAAAATGAAATTTGTCAAATAAGATTATTTTCCTTATCCCCTCCCACGTGTTAAGGTTGTAGAAAATCTCTTTGAATGAGGGACATATGATACACTTAACATTTGTTAAAAAGGGAAAATTTTATGAGGCCACTGAAGACCACTCATTTAAATGTTGTTATTCTACATAATAAAGGTAATGATTGAGTAAGAATTGAGGATTGATTGAATTTTACATATTCTCCAAGACCCGATTACCGAGGAGATCAAGTCAATAATGAATATAGATTCTTCATTTTCCCTATAAAAAAATGAGGTAAACCTATGACCCATATCAATATATACCCCAATTACTTATTTAATCAATTTTTATTTTCCTTTTGTGATCATTGCACTTTAAATTTTCTCTTATTTTTATTATTTTCCTTTAGACCTACATCACTCTCTTGAAATCACATCTATGTAGTTCACATGATCATCACACTAACCACCAATCTCAATAACCATCTTGGTAAATCCCTTACTTTCTTGAGAGATATTTTACTTAAATATCTTGATAGTCCTTGAAACTTCCACTGTTTTTAAATCTTCACTAATATTTACAATGCCTCCCATTTATGTTTTACCTTATTTATCTTCAATAATCCTATCAAATAGGAACCTCTCGGCCTTTTCACTTCCTTATCATCCTTCTTCATTTGTCAATATAGTTGGATCTTCATCATTTAACTCAGACACTCTTCTTCTCAGTACTATTATTGATGATCAACTAGAGTATTTTTATAAAATACTACATCCCCTCTTCTCTTACTTTAATCACATCAACCCCTTTGGGAATAGTTAATAATCTTCCAAAAATAGGTGCATATCCTTATAAGATAACGTTCTATATACAAGAATCCATTTTCTCTTAAATCCATTCATAAGAACATTCCTTAAAGCCTGCTAACTAAGCCTCACACATTTCGTTCCCAATGACTGGTAGATGGGAATATGCTTTCCAAACAAATGTCACTTGTTAGAGGTCATGCCAACCACGAATCTTTTAAGGAATTTATTTAAATTGTTGAGCCACCCAGTGACCCCGGGCTTCTAATCCATCTAGATAAAAAATATATATAGTAGATCCTTAATAATCTGTAAAGAAATGGAAGTCACTATACTTTTTCATCCTTGGCAACTTCGAGTAGGATTTTCCTAAATGGGGTAAGCTTAGTCCGAAGGTCCAAGAATGCCCACCTTTCTCTCCAGAGTTAGAAGCTTGTGTGGATAAGTTTGATAATTTTATGAGTGATGGCCATGTTGTAAATAATGATAACATCACTAGCAATCACAACATTCTCCAAAAAATAGGGCTAGTCTTCGATGTCAGTATGTAGTATATTTTTTATATCCTTAATTTTTTTCCAATCAATAGCCTCCCCCTTCCATCAACTTATAAAATCATTCTTAATACCTTATAGAATATAATGTGTGGAGAACCACAAGAAAATTTCCACTCTCAACTTGTCTAAATACATATAAAAGCTTATTATATGTTCTCTTAGTGAAGCCTTTATTACCGGGGTTGTTCAACAAAAGGTATGCATTTCTATAACACTTCGCCACTGTATTTTTTTAAAAGAATTGTTCTAATATCCCCGTACCTCTTATGATTAGGTGAGTGAGAATACCTCTAAGCCAGTTCCTAAAAAATCAAAAAATAGGGCAAAGCTTAACAAGGACAATAAGATTAGAATGTCTGTTGACTATTATTATGTGTCCGCTGAGCTTTATTGCACAATCATTATTTCATAATATGTTTGAAATTCTTAGGGATAAGGCCCTCTCAAGGAAACCTTAAAATTATCGTTAGTGAAAGACAAGGTACAACCCAACTATGCATCTAACATCCCAGTGGTGAAAGAAGTCGTGCAACCAAAAATGATCTTGAAGATGTTGGTAGCTAAGAAGGTCCTAGGGTCTTTAACTTATGCATCTTGACTCTTAACTATTTCACTTACTATTTAATCTAAATACAGCCTTCCCAAACCCGATCTTGAACCTTTCAAAGGAAAAAGGGTATTGCTACGAACCTTATTATCACTAATGATTAATCAAATAATAAGGAAGAGTTAGCAACAAGAGCCATGTAAGAGGAAACCCCTATTGGCCCCATCAACTGCCTTATTATTAATTTACATTGTAAAGATTAAGAATAAAGGTTAGAATAGAATAATATATTAAAAGGAAGGAAAATAAACTCTTAGGATCTAAAAGGTTAGGACAAGAAGAAGAATAAAAGGCTTTAACAGGCTTAAAAATCAACTAATGTTTATGGGATGTTTCTGTGGGGGAGAATGTTTGAGGGGGGTTGTATGAGTTATGGATGCAAGTATGAGGGATGAAATTTAAGGGTTTGATACATCAAGGGGTGGTTCTATGAGATGGATGGTGCTAAGTGTGGCTCAACGTGAGGAGTACACACTAAGGGATATGTTTTGCGTAAGGTGGAGGTGTTGTGCTCAAAAGAATGGTTGTTTTCATGAGCTGATAATGCAAATAGGGGCTGGTTCTGTTAGATTTGCATTTTGGTAGAGTGTGGTGTTGTGAGGTGGAGACACAAGGTGGTGGTAGCCATGTGAAGGAGTGTTAATGTTAGGGTGGATTACATTGGAAATGAGGCCAAAATGTAGGTGCAACATGAAAAAAATGGAGAACCAGTGAAGGAGGAAGAAGAGAGAGTTAGGATGGCTTAGAAAGCAAAAACTTATAGAGAAGAAGATGAGAGAGCATGGGTTAGAGTTTATGCAATCAGTAGATAAGGGTGGGGAAGGGAGCATAAAGTGTGATATGATGTTTTGTAAAATAGAAGAAGCATGAAATGGATGTTGGCAAGGTATATCTAAGCATGGCACAACAAAATAAAAATATAAAGGCATAAGGTATGGAGTGAAGTGTTAGGCTTATATAGGATATTTTTATTAACTAAACTATGAAAACATAACCAATATCGAGGACTCGCGTGAGAGAGGTAAGGGGTAAGTTGAAAGAAAAAAGAAAAGGAAAATAAAGGTTTAAGGGTTGAGTGGATAAGTAAAGTTTAAGGATGGAATTAATAGACTAATTATCTAAAATTAGGGTGGGAAAATTTAGCATATAACATAAACCCTAAACCTTAAGTCTTTACCTTAAACCCTAATCAATTAACTAAAATCCCTTAACACCTAACTTTAAACCCAAAACCCTTAACAGTTCATCCCCAAACTATTATCAACTAAACCCAAACCCTAATCGTTAACTCTAAACCCCAAATCCCTGATAATTAATTAGGGATGTAAATGGGGCGGATTTTATCCGAAAACTAATGTATTTTATCCAATGGATACTTAAACGGATATGGATAAATATATATAGATATAGAGGATGAAGAAAAATACCCATCAGGCTTGGGTATAGATACGGGTATGGAATATCCGTACCCATATCCATACCCGTATCCATATCCGTGCCCATTTATCTGATATATAATTATCCTTTTACCCTTAATTTTAAAATAAATATAGTATAAATTAAGGTTAAAATTTCCATTTGGCTCAACTCTAAATTAATTTATTCGTCGGGTAATAGATTTATCTCTTGAATAATATCCATTAACGGGTAAACGGATAATTTATTGGATAACACATATCTAACATATATAGATATGGATGTATTAATGGGTACCTATTTGGGTACAACTATAGATTCGGGTACTGATTTTCTTATCGAGTATGGATACAGGTATAGGTATACCCATCCCGAACCTACCCTGTTTACATCCCTATAATTAATAAAAAATTTAATGCCAACACCCTTATAATTTATTTTAGTATAATACTATATTTTTTTAGTATAATATAATATATGTTAATGATATTTTTATATTAATTGGTAGATGGTCAATAGAGGAGGTAGAGGTAAGGATATAAGGTAGGTTACTCTCGGTACCACTAGGGTGGCAAATAGGACAATCACTGCTAGTGCTAGAGCACAAACTGCTATGGAACACAAGAAAGTGCCTCATACTTTAGAAGTGGATTATGTGCCACACAAGGACTATTATGTCCATATTAAAGGTTTTTTTGTTGGTACTAGTACATATGACCATACAATAGGTTTTTCTTTGTCATCAACATCAGATGACTATTGGCAATCTACTAGATTTATAGGTGATGTCACTAATTCCTAATATTCCAACTAGTTTTAAGGGTCATGTGGTATACGTAATATGGAATAATAAGCAGGTAATTATTATTATTATTATTATTATTATTATTATTATATTGGTTAATATTTGTTTACCATGTATTTGATTAACCTATATTTGTTTTTATAAGAGCAATGCCCTACATTGAGGGTTTGGTTAAAGATGAAGCCTTAGATGACTACCACAGGATAATGGTGGCATGTGAATTGACTTCAGTTACATTGAGGCCACTACCTTGAAGCATTTTTGTGAGACATGCTTTAACCATCATTATGCTCTACTTATCTCCACTTTTGTTGAGAGTTAGCACCAGAGACTAAGAGCTTTCACTTCCTATATGGTAATATAACCATTACCCTACATATGTGATTTAGATTATGGATTCGAAATATCATGGGGATAAGTATACTAGAGAATATTTAGGTAGTGATAGCAATGTTGTGGAGATTCTTACCAAAAAATGGGGTGGATTAGAGATGATGGTTAAGTTATCTATTAATGACAAGTTTCTGGCGAAGAGAAAATTGAAGAACAAAATATAATCTTTATTGATTATCAAATTTAATGTAGATATAATCTCTATATAAATCTATCACAAGATTTAATATCCTTTGATTCAATCTCCTAAGCAATTGATGGCGTCGTTGGATGTCGCTGTAATTTGCAATGTTGAATTTTGAACTGAACTTGTTTAAGGCTCGTCTTGATTATAATGAGTTTGATCCAAACCTATTGATGAACATTTAATTTACCTAGAAAAGAGGGTACGATTTGGTGGTGCTTGATCCTTTCAAGCAAGTTCGATGATGTTGAAGTTACAATGCTTTAATGTTTCGGACTTCTATGATCTTGAATGCTTCATTCTTTGTTCTTTGATCTTCTTATATTAATTTTTCAATATTCTAATATTTGCTCTTTGGGTCTTTGATCTTTATCTTTAGAGTAATTGGGAGCATTCTCTCTGCAAGATTTTGATATCCAATTTTTAGTGTGTGCAAAATAAGGAGGGGAGCCTTCTATTTATAGAGGAAATGACCCCCTTAGCTTTCGAGCTTTGGCCCATCTCGTCTTGTATATTTAAAAGTCAGGCTTTATTGAGCTTATTTTTAGACTCATGGCCCATTGTTAAAGCTAATATAATATTTAATCAAATTAATCCCAATTTAATAAAAAATATATAGATATTAACAAAAAGATATGGCTTAATCCAAAATCTATTTTTTAGCTAACATCTTATCTTTTAGCCAAAATCTATTCTTTTTCTAAAAAAAGTGTAAATATTGAAAAAAAGATCTGAATTAAGCCAAAATCTATATTTTTGCTAGACATCTTATTTTTTAGCCAAAATCTATCTTTTAGAATAAAGTATAAATATTAATGAAAAGAAGAAATTATGTGGTAAAATTGAGGTAGCCGATTAATCTATGTTTGACCATTCTAAATACAAAAGAAAGACATACGGTTATTAAGATTTATAACTAATACATCCGAACCAACCATGCAATGGTAGTGTAGCATACAAGGTAGCAATAACAGTGTAATAGACTAGGATTTATAGTTGCACACACACATAAACTGTGTTCGAGGTAAGTAATTAGTAGTATTTTGACCGAGATTTATAGGTCTTCAAATCAATCAATCAAAATTGCTTTTGCTTGCATTAAGGAGGAATTCCTTGTAGAAAATTTTTAAAATAAACACAGTATTTATATATCATGTAATTCCTTTTAACCCAGCTCAAACGCTTATGTCCCATTGCATCTAAGGCCGACATTATAGTATGACTGGATGGTTTAGTATAGGTCCAAGGCTGGCTTCTTGAGTAGTATACGTAAAGGAGGTGTCGACATTAAAGTTCCTATAGTGAGCAACAAAAGGGGCCTTGGATGTCCGCCTTGTGTACCCCAATCATTGGCATTCCATAAAGTTGAGTATACGGTGGTTGGTTGGTTCTTAGGGAAGGAACTCCTGTGGCATCCTGATTCTTCAATACTCTAATCGATGCATTGTCCATTAAGAAACTAAAAACAAGTATAAAGATAGGGTTATTAATTAGTATTATAATAGTGGAAGATGATGGTAGTACAAGGTACACCATCATTTATATATATATATTGACAAAAATATATGGCTTAAGCCAAAATCTATCTTTTAGTCAAAAATCTTATCTTTTATTCAAAATCTATCCTCTTTTTATATATATCATCACCATCACCGTCACCGTCACCATCATCATCATCATCATCATCATCATCATCATCATCATCATCATAATCATCATCATCATCATCATCATCATCATCATCATCATCATCATCATCATCATCATCATCATCATCATTATCATCATTATTATTATTTTATTCTCACTCTTTTTTCCATCTTTTTGTATAGGTTATGGTGTAATTTCAAATCAAGGAGCTTTTTTTATAGAGATGAGCTTCCCTGTTACACTTGAGGTAGTTTTTTCTGGTTTATGGAGCAATATATATATTCTTTAGCGGTCTTCAACATCCATATGATATTTTGGTTGCCTATCTTCGTCAACAATCAATCAGCATAAAAACGATAGTTTGGTTGCTTATCTTCGTCAACGGTCAATTAGCATCCACACGATAGTTTGGTTTCTTATCTTCATCAACGGTCAATTAGCATCCACACGATAGTTTGGTTGCTTGTCTTCATCAACGGTTAACAACATTCAAATGATAGTTTGGTTGCTTATCTTCATCAACAGTTAATGGCATCCAAACGATAGTTTGGTTTTTGATCTTCATCAATGGTTAACAACATCCAAATGATAGTTTGGTTGCTTATCTTCATCAATGGTCAATTAGCATCCACATGCTAGTTTGGTTGCTTATCTTCATCAATGGTTAGCAACATCCAAATGATAGTTGAGTTGCCTATTTTCTGCACGGTTGACCTTGCATCATCATTTAGCCCCTTAAGTGGTACACTAACGTTATTTGTGGAGGTTTTGATTTATCTACTTGTTGGATGATATTATTATTATTGTTCCTTTTTAGGTCGATGACTATATTTTACCAAAAAGACACTCCTCATGGCACCTATCTTGTGACATTAGAAGATAAAGATGATGATCCACAATCTGGCTTAGAATTGTAGGTGTTAACTCCTTTAACAAGAAATTTTGCTACGTGCTTATTTATAGAAAAACTAAGTGCGAATGATGTTTCTTTATGGTGGAAAGATTTGTTAGGATATCTACTTTATCCATTGCCTTCCTTATGTTCATCTCATCAACAGACTCCTTAATTTAGCATAGACTATCAAACACTTTGCAAGTGTATTTCTAATATAGTTGCAAGTATGGATTCTCTTTTCAAAGTAGGCATTGATTTTTCATTTACTCTAGGGTATTGGGAGTGGAAAAAAGATGTCATTTTGTGTTGTCATAGTAGACTTGAGGAAATAAAACTCCTGGATGCCGTGTATGCTTTGCTTTTCCTATACAAGTGTCACACCCCTTTGTTCGAGTTTTCAACAAGTTATGGTGCTTGAAAATAAATATGTTGCATACTTTTGTTGGAGAGATTTCTGTCTCTCTTTGCAATGTGGTGAAGTTGGGTAGTCTCCCTCTTATCAGAAATTTTTATAAAGAGGCCATTCCCTCTGATGTGGAACTTACTGTTATGGATGGTAACAACAAGCTTAACCTCCCCATCCATTGTCGACATATCTTTTCTATTTATTTTTCTCTCCATGCTACTACAAAGAAGAAATATCACATTAGGATTGTCAGTTTGATAAGCTTCTGGTGTAAAAGAATGATTATATTAGGTACCATGAAAAAATGAATATAGGGAGCCCTTTCTTCCCAAGCCTTTTAGATCTTATCCTCCCAGGCATATGATCCACTAGTCGAGGGAAGATAGGAAGTCTTTTGATGAGCTTGAAGTGCATGATTAATTGAGGTGAGACTTATCTTGCTGCCTTTTTTATCATGCTGGTTGTACATTTTTGTTTTTCCTTCTCGGGATGGCTCCATCTAGCCTCATAGTTTCAGAGTAGTGGTGTCTGGGAACACATTCTCACTGGTTATCCCAATTCTATCTAGTATTTACCGAGTATTACATGACATTGCACTATTACACCCTCAAACAATAGCCTTTGGGTCACATTATATTTGTACATGGATGGTAGCCTATCTTCACACTCATTGTATGTCTAATAGAAATCTCATTGGTCCCTTCATGGTTAGTTACAAAGGGAATATATTGTACATCTATGGGGAATCATTTTGTTTAGAGACAGTTGAGGGTTAGAAACACATTGACTGGGGAATTTTTTCATTGAGCCATACTAAATCCAAGATTCTAAGCGATGATCCTCCTCCACACATTGGTGACCAAAAGTGGCTTATTTATCTCCGCTCCTATTTCTTGACTCTCTGCCAGAAGGACTATATAGTAATAGCACCATATAGCCCTCATCGATTCGATAGGAAGTTTGGCTTCTATCAAACGATTCCTCCATATTTGACTTTAGACTATTGAGATGGAAGCGGGGAATTTGCCTTCAAGCTTTTTTGTGAAAGCACTTATCTTGAAACAAAAGTTGAGTTTGTGGTGCTTGCTTGTGCTTTTTATTTTGATGATCGCATTTACCCCAAATACATTCCATGGTGGTATGCTTTGTTAAATCTCTAAGAATCCTCTCCCTCTTAACCTATAGTATCTAGGGTTGAGGGAAAGCGTAAGAAGGATACATCCCCTAACAAAGCTCCAAGGATGAAGTGTAGGGTAAAGCTTCCATATGATGCAGCTGCCCCTCCTATACTAACTCAATACTCAACTCCCATGGGTAATCTTCCAGGCCCATAGATGAATGATGTTTCAGGTTTGGTCTCTTTAACTTTCACGTCTATTGTTGGACTTTGATTTATGGCCTCTAACATGTGTAGCTTTTCTACTTTCTAGCTAAAGAAAATTAGGCACCTGGTTTGGGACTACAAGATTGATAAGTATTAGTTGTACTTGCCTCTAATACAACAACTCAAGGTGATACACTAGTGCTCGACCTAAATAAAGATGCTAACATACTTGCATCCATTTTTGAAGATGTCATTAGCTCTTATGAGCATATCCCTGGAGATATAGTATATTTCCTCCCCCCTTTGTTTATGCTTGTACTTATTATGTATTTATTAAATCATATGCCCTAAGCTTCTCTTTGTCTTTTTAGGTTAAGTGTGGTATTAGCGTTAATGATGAGGCTTCCTCGCGTCCTATTAGTGAGGCTTTCTTTGCAGCTGGTAATGGGCATCCTTATTTGATGTTTGATGACTTAAACACTAGTGGCTGGCCTAAATTAGATGATATTTTGATTCATGTGATCGTTGAGACTCATGGCATAAGTGACATGGTTGCAAATTTGCATCCTTTGGATGGTTCTTTTGCTTCTCCTCCAACTCCTCCTTCACCACTGGTGTTAGTCTTTTAGATTGATCATATAGTTAGTGAATCCCAATGCTTGAGTGCAAAATACCTTGGTGATGCTATTATTAACAAAGTAATTTGATCTAATGCTAAGATGGTCCCTTAGCTACAAGTGGAGTTTGAAAAGCTATATTCTTTAATTGCTGGCAGTAGGATTGATGCATCACCCCTAAAGACTTAATTGATCAGTATCTCTAGCAGGTTGTCCATATTAGCCAAGTAGAAAGAAGCTTTGAGAATTGAATGCTTATAGTTGATTATAAGCATCATTATGATGATCTTATTTCAAAATTTTCTAAAGTGCATGGAGTTATGGATGCAGGAGATGCACATCTTAGCCATCTAAGAAAGAGACATGAGCAATGTCTCTTAGAGATTGAAGAATTGAAAAATAACCTTTAGGAGATGGAAGCCCGATCTAAGGAGCTTGATGAGGTAATATCATACTAAAAATACTAATAAATAATAATAATAATAATAATAATAATAATAATAATAATAATATGATTCGAACTAAATGGTGGAATAAGGGCTTCAACCCTTCACCAAAATGATACTAATAATAACATTAGTAAAATTAATAATAAAACTTAATAATAATAATAATAAAATAGTAATAATAATAATGATAAAAACCATAATAATATTGCAAAAATGATAGTAATCATAATGATAATAGTAATAATGATAATAATCAAAGACAAAATGAAGTAGGGTTTCGACCCTATATTAAATAATAATAAACTTAATAAATAATAATAATAATAATAATAATCGCATAACAATAATGATAATAATAGCAACACTAATAGTAAAATAGTTGTAATAATAATAATGGAATAATAATAATCATTTTTAAATAGTAATAATAATAATAATAATAATAATCACATATTAATAATAATAGTAGTAATAATAGAAACAATAAGAATAATTATAATAAAATCAAAATAAAAATATAATAGGGCTTCGGCCCTCAATAGAAATAATAATAATAATAACATTAATAATACTAATACTAATAATAATAATAATAATAATATATTTCGAATAAATGAAATAAAATAGATTAAGGCTTGAATAAATAGTGAAAAGGGGTTTAGGGTTCAACATTAGATTGGTGGTGACAGGCAGCACTGGCGGTGGTGGCGGTGGCCGAAAAAAGAGAAGAAAAGGAAAAAAGTTGAATGCTAGGAAAAGGAGAGGTCGAATGAAGGTGGGTTTGAGGTGATTATGGTTACCTAGAAGGAGAGGAACAGAATGACGGTGGCGATGCACGACGGTGGTGGTGGTGGCCGAATAGGAGAGAAGAAGAAAGAGAGAGAAGGAGAAGGAAGTAGAGGAAAAGAAAGGTAGCGGAAGGTAGAAGGTGGTCTATAGAATAGGTTGGGAGGTGTAGGAGGCAGTGGTAGCAGGGGGATTGGTGGTTAAAGGTGGTTCGATGGGCGAGGAGATGGGTTGATTGGGAAGCAAAATTTGCATAGCCGGGGTGGCTTGTGTAGAAAACATCGAGGGATATGGGAGGTTAAGTTGGGTAGAGGACAATGTAGGGAAGGCTTAGGTAGGTGGAGTGGGGGCGGCGTTGGCCAATGGCGGCGGCAACGGTGTCTGAAGGGAAGGTGGTGCACAAGGAATGATTTCCTGGGTTCGAAAAACAAAACTGGACTCCAGGGTTGGTAAGGGGTATTTATAGGCTTAAGGAGGAGATAAGGTCGAAGGGAAGAATCAAAGAAGGGAGGATAGGGCAGCGGGTGAGGACACTGGCCGATAATAGTTGGCCGATGAAAAATTCAAACGGCCAAAGTTGTGCATAAGAGAGAGAGAGGAGATTGTGCGAGAAGAGGGGGAGAAGTGGTTGAACGATGAGGTCGATGGATTAGTAGGAAAAATAGAGGGAAAATGGCCAGTCAAACGGCGAGATCGGCGGCGTCATTTTCGGAGGTTGCAGTTGACGGAGTTACAGATGGATAACGGGCTGGGGAGGAAGAAGAAGATGGGGGGTTGGACCGGTGGTTTGGGGAAGAAAAGAAATAAAGAAAAGAAGAGGGAGACCGGCTAGGGGACGGGCTAATTTTTTAAAATCAAATGATGCGTTTCAATAACACATGAAGGAAAGTGTCGCGCAAGAGGAGAAGGGAAGGGGGTCGGTCACGCAAGTTGGGTGGCGCTGAAGGTAAGGAAGGAGGGAGGGGGACTAGGCCACTGGGCTGACCTAGGTCGCCGAAGAAGAAAAAGTAAAGGAGGAAAAAAAGAGAGGAAACGAGCCACGAGAGAGGGTAGGCCCAAACGGGGAAAAAGAAGAGAAATAAAAGAGAAAGAAAAATGAAGAAAAGAAAGAAAAAGGAAAAAGGGAAAAGAAAAATATGAGGGTTGGGTTAATTAAATTAATTTGAATATTTGGGATATTTAAAAATAATAATATTTAAATCCCTTTTTAGGCAATTTTAGGATTTTTGAAAGATTTTCCATAAATTCCATTTTAATTAGTAAATCACTCTAATTTCCTCTAATTAAATTATTTATAATATTCCTATTAGTTTTGAACTTATTCCCTCTTATTTTAAATAAAATAATTTATTTAATTAATTTTCAAAATAAAATCCTTAATTAGTTAAAATACCCAAAATTTTCTAATAAAATATTTATTATTTACTTCTAGAATAGCCCTAATTAATTTCCTTTTATTTTAATAAAAATATTTTATTTAATAAATTTCTAAATAAATCCTAAATTAGCTATAATTCTTAAAATTAGGTTTTGGGGTATTTCACTGCCACCTTTGGCCATCACCACCATTATCCAACTAACATCTCTGTCCCCCTGAAGTCCCCTTCAATTCCTCACTCATGCTACTCATACAACGTCATAAGTAATGCATGCAATCATAAGTATTTTTGCTCATTTTTAACATCAAGGACATTTTGTTAATTTTCTATTTGATAATTATTTTAATAAAAAGTATTTATTTCACTTATAAAATATTGATATTGTTATTGTGATATAATTTTTAGGTACAAAAGTGTTACTATCGAAGCCTAATAATTTTTAGAAGGTTACCAATAAAACTATGATTTTGCTAGAAATCAAGTAATATTCACACTTTATTAAAATGTTTAGATATATTATGATAACACATTAGGGTTTTTATATGTAAATTGTATTAAGCATGATTCATTGCAATATAATTATGTGTTTATTATTGTTATCATGAGAATCGATAAAAAAAAAAAAGGAAGCATGTTATCTTATGTAAAATGGTTCTAATGTTAGCAAGAGATTTGCATAATATGTAGATGTGAAAATGATAGGTTGAGCATATTTAGATATACTTATACCATAACTATTATTATCATATTCCCTAGGGACAATTTAGTTATTTAAGCATATCATGATATTTAATATAAATCAGAATGCCTAATATATTCTAATTATTGTTAAGTATGGTGGTACATGATTTAATGTTTTAGAAATTCATGTTTAAGCATTATTATTATTATTATTATTATTATTATTATTATTATTATTATTATTATTATTATTATTATTATTATTATATGGCCTAGGGGTATTTTAGTTATTTAAGTGTATCATGATGATTATCCTAATAAACATGCTTGATATGTATTATTTATTGTTAATCATAAGAATATGTGTTTTGATGTTCTAGAAATGCATATTAAAGTTTTACATGTAAAACTGTGTATAAGAGTAAAATGGTCATTTGGCGTATCTAATAATTTAATTTCATAAAAAATAATTTAATTATGGTATGTTGTGCATTTCATGACAAGTTGATAAATAAAATAAAACTTGTAATGGAAATGGATGATAATGTGGTAATTTTAGCCTCAGGGGTATTTTGGTTATTTTTGGCCTAAAGTACCTAAGTGTGAATAATTGAGTCTAGGATGACCGAAGTAAATTTCTAATATTGACATTGGTATTCAACTTGACTATAGTTGTCTTAGATATTTTAAAATGAGTAAAAGTGGTTAAGCATGAAAAATTGGATCTATGTAATTGATATGTGGTATCGTGGTCACCATTATAAAATATTAATACTTTAAGTGAAAGACCTTAAGATTGAGAATGGTGAATATTTAGAGGTCATTATCCTAAAGACGTATTTTATCCCACTTGTGGATTTTGTTGGTATGCTTTAGTGCCCCCAGCCAAGCCCTATATATTGCTCTATTTAGTTATGTTGACTTATAGACTGTATACATACATATGGATTAGGTGTCATTGTCAGTAGGTTACTATGTTACCTTCTTATGCCAGTATGACTAAGGTACCTTAGTATCTTTGGATTGACAGTTGGTAGGATACTGTACTGCCTTTGTGTGCTAGTATAACTAGAGTACCTTAGTGTATTCCAGTTGATATGATCTCCTCTCATGTAAATGAAAATGGAAATGATTATTATTGAATAAAAATTATTATTGGATTGGTCGGTAGTAACTTTTGTGCCTACATGTGGTTCAACAATAGCCTTTGTGCCTACCTATGATTTGGTAGTAGTCTTCATGCCTAGTTGTGTTTGATATTGTGCCTTTGAGCCTTATTGGTAGTATTATGGATTTTATTGGTATTATTCCTTTATGCCCTACCCATGGCATATTAGATATTACCGGCTTTGATATTGAGAGATGGGATATATTGTGAAGTTTATGTTTATGGTGTTGATACTGATTCTGATCATTATCTCATATATCATCTCTTGTATGTTTGGTTGGTAAGTTTCATTATGTTATATATGAACAAATATGAATAGTATGTAGCTTTATTGATATTTTTTTGATATGATATGGTAATCATATTTTGATCATCGTATGTATAATTAAATGTTTTATATCATGTATTATTGTGATGTCTTTTATGTTTTCTATGCAAGTTCTTCATATTAGTTTTGTATAATTAGTTGCCTAGTACTGTTTCACTAAAAGGTTCTTTTTCATGGGCCCTTACTTATTCAATGGGCAGTGGCTTTTGTAGGTTAGTTTGCACGATAAATTGAAGGACATTCTTTGGGTTAAGAGTTTAGGGTTATCCGGTGTTTTTCCCAATATCTTTTGATCCATAAGACTTTGTACTCTTATGTCTTTATATTTTTCCTTTTACTAGAATTTTGTAACCACAAATAGTTTGTTTTATTTGGAATGATGTTCAATTGATTTTATAATTGTATTATTAATTTAAGTGGAGTAAAGCTTTTAGTCTTAGCACTTGGTAACAGAATGACAGAGGAAACTGGACTTGTACCAAGTTTGGCAATAACACCCTTTGATTTATTGTTTTAGCTCTTGCAATTTAATTTTTAAACAAAATTTTTTGGTTCATAAAATTAGATATATTAAAAAAATTATCCATAAAACTCTAGCCTAATGCATAAGTCACCAGTCGAACATGGCCTCTCATCAGAGACTTACCAGTCGACCATCTATCCTTGCCTCAACTAGGTGGCTCACTTGCCTAAACCTTTAACCCTGAAACCCTTAGCCATGAACCCTTACCCTCTAAACCCTTATCCCTTAATAAAAAACTCCAAACTAAACTCCAAAAGATAAACCCTAAATCCTAAGCCACAAACAAAACCCTTAGCCATAAACCATAAACCCTTAATTATAAACCCAACCCCTTAATCCAAAACCCTATAAACCCTAAACCTTAATCCCAAAACATTAACATTAAACCATAAACCCTTATCCTTAAGCTACATTTAATTAAAAACCTAAACCCTCTAAACCTTAAAGCTCTAATCCCAAATCCTTAAATCCTTAAACCATCAGCACTAATCTCTAAACCTTAAACCCCAAACCCTTAAGTGTAAGTCCAAACTGTAAACCATGAACACCAAAAACCAAATCATCAATAAGCTAAAACATAGGATTTATTAATGATCTTTTTTTATAATTAAAAGATGGTTGGTAGAGGAGGCAAAGGAAAATATCTAAGGAAGGTTATTCTCGCTACCACTAGGGTGGAAAAGAGGATAGTAACTAATAATGTTACAACGCGAACTACAATGGAGCACGAGAGAGATATTCATACTATAGATACACATCATGTGTCATTTGAGGAGGAGTATAATGATATTCGGGAGGGAGATTTTGATGGCACTGCATATTTGCCTAAGAAGTATGATTTGCTTCCTTGTTGGCATCCAACGATGATTATTGATTAACTAGACCTATAGGTGAGAGTCCACTCATTCCTGAACTTATAGAATATTTTAAAAGTTATGTGGCATGCACCATATAGAATGATGATAGTGTAATTTTTATTATTATATAGATTGGTTACTAATTTTTCCCTATAACTCGTTCTTCTAATTTTTTGCTGTTGTAAGAAACACCATTATGCTGAGGGTTAAGTTACGAACAAAAAGCTTGAGGACACTACTAGTAGATGATGTTATCAAGACCATAGGCTTGAATCATCTACGTAACACATACTTCCACCATCATGATGCTTTGTTCATCTCCACTTTTGTTAAGAGGTGGAACCTAAAGACTAACAACTTCCACCTTCCATTTGATGAGATTACTAGTACTAAACATGACTAGTACCTTTCATAGACATTTAGCTAAATCAATTACAAATCATATTTTCTTGAATTATCTTTAAAGTAATCACGTTCCTAGATTAAGAATGTAAATATTGTTTGTTGTATAGAATTTGAATTAGCGTTTGGTGGGATATAATGTTATATTTTATACATTTTTATTATTCCATATGTATTGGATGTATGTATAATATAAGTTATGCCTTGATTCTTTATATATTGATGATAAAAAAAATATTACTCCTAATTTTACTTATAATACAACGTTTGCAAAAGAGAAGAAAGATTAAAAAGCAAGTTTGTTTGGATTCTTCTTAAATGGGTCACCAGCTTTTCCAACGTATATTAAATGGTCATGATAGGTTTTATCATGATTTATTTAGAATGAATAATAATGTTTTCCACAAGTTATCAATTTTTTGGAGATTGAAGAGTTTACTAAGTGATACTTATAATGTGATTGTTGAAGAAAAATTAGCAATTTTTTCTATATACAATTATTCACAATGAAATTAATAGAGTTATGCATGATCAATTTCGGTGGTCTAAAGAGACCATTAGTCAATATTTTAACAAGGTTTTAATTATTATATCTAATATTGTTTGTGAGATTATAAAGCCTCATCAAAGCCTCAATGAGGTCCTTCTAGATATCAAAAATGATTTGAGACTTTACCTTATTCTAAAGATTATGTAGGAGCGATAGATAAGGCACATATCCATTTTTTTGTTCTAAAGAATGATCAAACACCATATCGTAATAGTAAAGGAGTATGTTCCCAAAATGTGATGGCAGCTTATTCTTTTGATATGCTATTAACATTTGTGGAAGCTAGATGGGAGGGGTTGTGTAATACCCCATATTTTTGTAAGATTTATAGAATGAAAAGTTATTGTTTAAAATAAAATTTGATAATATTTGATATTGATTTGGACCTATAGTTGGGTTTGAGGTAAAAATGAATTTGGGAAAAGTTTTAAAGGTTGAATAAAATAAGTTTTCTGGCAAACCGGTCGAATGGTTCTATGAATTAATCAACTGGTTCATCATTTTAGCTAAAGGTTTTGTTTGACCTAACTGATTGACTGGTTTGGAAAATCTAATCAACTACTCTGTAGAATAGTTCGTTGGTATGGCCAAACCAATTGACTAGTCTGTCGGGATGAGTGCTTTTTGAAGCTTAATTTTCATGAAAATTTCTTACATCAAAATGCAACTTTGATAATCCAACTCCAAGTTATTCTTGTTTAATTCTTAAACACTTTGATCATTTATCTAGCTTTAGTTGCTGTCTCGTACATATTTGAGGGCTAAATTTTGATAGATGAGGAAGAGTATGACCTCACCCTTGGCTTCTTCTTCCTCTCTCCTCTACACAACTCTGGAAGTATGCTTTAATTTCCAAATTATCCTAGCACGGCTAGGATATTTCCTTCCCACACTAATCTTCCATTTTCCTTCTCCTATTCAATATTTTTTGGATGAGTTCGACCTACATTCTCTAGAAAATCACCATTTAAGCACTAAAATGGAAGTCAACCTAATCTTGATAAATCTGCATTTTTAGCTCAATTTTAAATGGTAAAATTAGGGTTTTTAATCAGTTACATAACCTCACTTGTTCCTTAACTGATTCTTTGGCTACAAATAACCCTAATCATTCCTTTTCCTCACTTTCCTTTTAGCCACCAAAATATTCTAAGCTTTTCAACACTTATGCTAATTCTTCTCTACTTTGAACTTTCATCCAAATTCAATTCATTGTTCTGATCCTTTCTCTAGATCCCTCTTGTTTTACCTATAAGCAAGAAAGAGTTAGATTTAGTAAGAAGTTGAGTTCCTTTCAACTAACCTTTCTTTGTTTTTTTTCTTTAAAGTGGTTAGTATGTTTTCTTCCCTAATTCAATTTCTTAATTTGTAAAAGTTATTTAATAATTTTTTAGTTTCAACCTATTATTTTTTGTAAGGTTTTGGAAGTTTAAATCTTCCAACTTGAGTTTTTCCTCCTTAGTGGAGAGCTTTTCTAAACATCAAGTAAGTCATTCTTACCTTTGAAATATGGCATGAATATGCATGTGTATTGGTGTACTCTATAAAATGTTAATTTTATATTATTGCATGAGAGTTTGGCTTTTTAAATGATGCATGTCGAATTAATTAATATTTTTAAGAAAAGGGCTTGATTTATGGGAAATAGGGTTAATTTGCTTGAAAATGAAGAATGATTTGGTTTTTGAGCAAGTTAAATCTTGGTATTTTACCATGGTTCAGATGCAATAAGATTTGAGGGTGTGAATCGCATGTAAAGTGTACGTTATGTGTTGCCTAGTTGCAAATCAATCGATTGGTTAAGCCAAACTAATTGACGTATCCTTAGAACAGTCAATTGGTTGGCCCAAACTGATTGATTAGAGGGTCCCATCAACCATTTTTCAAAACTGATTAACTGGTCTCAAAAAAATTGACCAGTCTGACTAAGTCGATCGGCTGATTTGAAAGAACTTTGGGATTTTACTAAGCCAAACTAATTGATCAGTTAGCCCAAACCGATCGACTAGTTCATCAATAGTGTGTTGTTTTATTCATTTAGGCTTGTTGTGCTTTGAGACTTTGCACAATGCTATAATATGATCCTTTAATGTTGATAGCACACATCTTGACATGAATTAACTAACCTTTTGGATTGATTAAAGAAATTATAATTTATGATATTCTTATTTAGTGACTTTGGAAGACTTTAATGAGTAAATTGGAATGAGTATGCTATGATATTGTTGTTGAATGAGATAATCTAGATTTTAGCATAAATATATTGCCTTAATTGGTTGATTTGAACTTGGCTAAGCACTAATGGAAATCCCATAATGGTTAGATGGAATGAGTATGCGAATAGGTTACTTGGATTCTGTAATACCCCCATTTTTACCACTTGAAAATTTCTTTAAAAAGAGTTGATTGCGGAAGCTAAGCCAATAAAAACGTAGGGTGTTACCGCCACACTTAGTATAAGTCCGGTTCCTCTACCTTTCTTACACTAAGTATTAAGGCTAAAACGTTTATCCACTTAAATTAAGAATAACAATGGATAAGAAGAAGAGAAAGGTTTCATTACAATATTAAATTGTTTAGATAATCACAAGATTAAACAAAAGAGTTACAATTGACAAACGAAAAGAAATACATAAAGGGACATAAGAGTCCAAAAGATATGATCAAGATCAAAAGATTCCGGAATGGACACCGGATAGTCCTAACTCTCAAACCCCACCAAAAGCCATCATTTTGTACCCTTAAAGTACTCCTGCAAAGTAAAGACTGCCCTTTGAATAGGCAGGGGACCATAAAACGGAACCCATCAGTACAACGGTACTGAGTAAACCAATATACAATACTAAACATGTAAATATCACATGGGGCACATAGAAAGTAACATAAAGTATCATGTCATAACATATTAAATAGTACATACCATAGCAAAGTGCCACATTCATACCATAACTCATATCATGCCATACGCCACATGTCCATCACAACAAACTTAGCCATATTACAAATATATCATTAATCCAACTATACCGAGGGTGTTCCACCAAAAGAAAAACACCAAACCATAATTAAGGCCTTTCACAATAGCCACATCTATTTCACTTATAACATGATAAGGAAATCACCGAGATAATTACCAACCAATGTGCCAAATCCAAATAGTGCACGAATGCAACTATCAAACCAACATACCAAACCCAAGTAGTGCACGGAGGCAACTACCAAACCGACAAATCACAACAATCCATTTACATCCTTATACAATAATTTTCCATATTTTATTTACTCGAGGGGATACAAATAATAACCCGGAGACATAAAAGTACACCGGTCATACCGGTACATTAAAGCAACACAGTATCCTCCCAACTTGTAACCCAGAGACATAAAAGTACTCTGGTCATATTGGTGCAATAAAGCAACGCAATATCCTCCCATCCTCGGACACCTAATCCTTAAGTATCGATACCCCCTATAGGGCCCGTAGGTCACCTATAGAGTAGACTAGGGCCTTACTAGGGCACAACCGGCACACCAGAAAACCAAACAAATCGAGGACTCCTACCTCGTCTCTAGGGTAGCTACCCCCAGAGAGAAACCATTCTCAAATATCGAGGTCTTCCACTTTAAGTATTAATATCTTAATAAGGTGATCATAAAATATCACATAATGCACAATGATTCCAATTTCATTCTTAACCTTTTTTATTTTATTTCCAATTATTCAAGTCGATCATAAGGTCAACAATCCAAAACAAAATCAAAGTTAACTCTAAGGTCAACCTAGGAATCCATTAAGGTCATATTATTCCAATTATTCACCCTTTAAGGCATAATAAGTCATAAACAACCAAAATGCCATTATATGTTATTTACTCAATAGTTTCCCACTTTAATACCAATTGTTATTAGAATTAAGCAAAATTTATGGTATGACTAAACAACATTAAAATAGGTACATTAATATAAAATAACAATTCTATAAGTGTTTAGGAGTGAAAAAATAACCATTTTGCCCCTAAAACATAATTAAGCTCATTTAGCACATAAAACTGCTATCATGCATAATTATTTTAACACAAGCAACCCTATTTTAATATGCTATCATACATATATTTAAAATGCGTAAATTTAACATACCATTGCATAAAAACACATGGTCACAGACTTAGAGAAATTAATAACAATACATGATGCATGCATACCCTTTTTTGTGAGATTATGAGAAAGCATAAATCACACTTAAGCATAACATAAGAAACTTTAAACATGTTATCACATGATTTTTATATATTTAGTAGCACCATATGGGTTTACCTCTTTCCAAGCAAAAATAGAAAAATAACACAAAGAATTCCCAAAAGAATATCAACACCTTCGAAAGATGGAGACACAAGAGGAGAAGATAAAGTATAACAACTTCACGATTTAACCGAAAATCTAACCTTCTTTACTTATTTAAAAATAAATAAAGGCTAGATAGAAGGAAATGTAGAAGTGAAGAAAAGAGACTAAGGATAAAGAGAGGAGGATGGGTCTTAGTTATAAGCTCAACAAAGCTTAAGAATACTTAGCAAAATAACCAAAATGAAGAGAAAGGTGGGAGCAACCAAGAGGAGAAAGTGAGAGAAATGATGAATTAAAATAAATAGAGACAAATGGGGTATAATTATATGATGGAGGGACCAAAAATCTGCAGCCACAAGAGGGGGGATAGCTTGTTCAACACTTGAATGATAAAGGACAAGATGGTTGAGTGTGTAAGGTGGTGGAGTGTAGTTAGGTTTAAATAAACTTATGAAAACCAATCAATCAATCAAGGGATGGGGTAGGTGATGGTGTGCAGGTCCAAAGTCAGCTTTAATCATGGGGAATGCAAGTGAAGAAGGTTGAGTGCAAGAAAAGCCAAAGTGACACAACAAGTAAAGGTAGAAAGTGTAAGAAAGTAACTTTAACTCAAAATTTGGTTGAATGAATAAGACAATGGTCAGCTAGATACACAATCTAATCATGGAAGTGTAAGGAAGTAATCTCGTGCATGAACAGTAATTTTAGGATTTATAAATTATTTTTAGTGGTGGAAAGATCAATAAAGAGGATAAAATTAATAAAAATATCAAATAAGCTCATAAAATTACGAAACTTTGTAAAACCCCTTTAAATAATATTTTAAACTCACATGTAAAATTTTATGAATTGACAACAAGATTTGATATATAAAATATTGAACTTACGGTTATTTAACTAGCTTAGAAGGTAATTAATAACATAAATACCAAAATTATTCCTAAAATCATGAAACTTTCCAAATCATCCTATTTAATCATTTAAAACCTAAATATAAACTTTAATAATTTTTGACACACATATGATATGATATTTAGCTAGCATACCGTAATTATATATTTTGCATATAAAATTCAAAAGGGATAACAAACACAAATAAAATTAAACCAAAATTTCTAGATTTACATTTAAGCACATTTAGGACCTGAATAAAATTTTATAAGAATATTTTACAAGTTTTAACATAAAAGTTCACATATATAAATAATATTTTATAAACAAAGTACGCCTAGCCGCAAAATCGCAATTACTACCGAATCACCCAAAATAATCTTGAGGCTATAAAATATTCTATAATAATGTATGTAATTAAGTACACATAATTATAACTAGTTAAAAATGGGGTATTACAGATTCTACATGGGCCTTGTATGATATCTTAACCATTAAAATGGCACACTAATAACTTAAAGTGGAAGATGTTCAATTTGTGCATGGGTCTAGGTTACCCAATCCTCAATTAGCTAACAAGGGATAATCTACCCTCAAGTGATTATTAGTGCTTTTAACCTTTCCCTTCGAGTGAGATCCTTATAGATCTCGGTGTCTTACCTACTCTAGACACCGATGATGTACTAGGGAGTATAGATACTAAAGGGTTTGGTAACCTAGATGAGTTACTTGGCTTCATCTTAACTTTATGTCATTTGGTTTGGATAGGCTTCCATGGTATGTGAGACCATGGGGTGCTAAACAATCAATCTCTTGACAAGAATAAGAATAAGGATGTGGATAAAGAAAAAAAAGAGAAGAAAGGAAAAGATAAGCAATGGATTGTAAATAAATGACCTAATGGATTGTGTAATCTTGGAAAATAGACCCAATGGAAAATTAATGGATGGTATAAGCCCTAATAAGTTATTTAAATAACCTGCTTATTTAATTATAAGTTGTTATCTATGATGTTTATGTTATGTTGATAAGCATGAAGAGTCTTGAATTGATGATAAAGCATGTACATCTAACTGTATGACATAGGCATGATATGTGTTAAGTATGTGATGTGTTGTTATAGACACACTAAATTAAACCCTAAACACACAAAAATAGTAAGCAGTGAGAAGGAGTCGATCCCACGAAAACTATAATCTACTTCATATATTTCTATTATCATATAAACTCCTCTGATTATTAAATCAGGAAAAATAATAGCTAATAATGAAAAGAAAACAAACTAGCAATTAACATAATAACTAACTAACAATAATGGGATAATAGGGGTAAGAGGTCATATTCAGTATGGGGATATAAACCGATCATCTAACAAAATGGTTATAAAGTATTTCTAATATTAACCTATAGAAGCTCTTATGCATCTGCTTCCTAACATTCCTTTATGAAAATAAATCAAGGCATGCTTATGATTTATTGTCTAACCAATTAATAACCTAGGATAAGATCTCTACATTTAATTAGTGGTAATATTAATGATTTGGAAGTAGCTAACTAGAACCATAATTATAGTCTACTTAAAATATGTAATTCTAAAGATTAATAAACATATATTAAATTAATATCTTTCTTCATAAATTAACAAACCTATTTGCTACTTACAATTATATATTTCAACAATTATGGATTAACGATATTATCGTGGCATCCGAGTAGTGCTTAAATTAACCAGATGACCAATCTAGTTAATAAATTTCAAATATTATATTAGAGATCATTAAACTCAATTTATTAATGTAACCAAATATACACATAACAATTAACTCCTATTAAAATATCATGATTAATTATCCCATAGCCTTCAATTATCCTCCTACCTCATCCTAATCTAGGCTAGCATATTAATAAAATAAAATAAAAAATCGTAGATTTTAAACACACGAAAAACATAACTTTAATAATCATATAGAAATAAAGTAACAGAAATTAAATTTAAACTAAAAAATTACAAAGTCATGTAATTAAATTAATAACAAAAATTACACTATAATAAGTATAAAACAAATAAATGAAACAAAGGAAAGAAAGATCTTAGGATACTGTAGAACCACAAACACCGTATATGATGCAGGAGCATCTTCATCTTATTCTTCTCATATTGAAGGGTAAGAGTTAGCATATCTAGACATAGTACCAATTATTCTTGAAAATCTTAAACACCTTCATAATAACCCTAATAATATTTCATTAAATGATTCTTGCAAGTATTACATATGTTTGCAAGAAGAGGACTTCACCAATGATATCTAATGCATAAGACAATAACAATACAAGGATTAAAAAGTTGCATGGAAGACAAAGTTACAATACATGCAGATTGATTGTTTGATTATTTCATATATTATCTTGATTATGTTTTATGTAGCTTTGATATTTTATTTAAGCTTTATAATATCTTCTCATTGTAAATAGTTTAACTCTTATATAATTAGACCGGTTGATTTAGGCCTAATTAATTAGAGTTAGGCTCAGCCTCATTTGTCATATATGTATATATATATATATATATATATATATATATATATATATATATATATATATATATATATATATATATGCCTTGTATATTCAGAGGTGGTGAATAACCATACACAACCAAGAACCTAATGAAATAAAGAGAGAACATAAAGTCAAAACTCTTAGTGAATCTATCTTCCTACTTTCTCTTCAAATGAGGATAAATCTTAAGTAAATTCTAGGAGCTATTTCATAGATAAATTAGAGGTTTCTATTTATAATTCTTTTGATGTTAGAGAAGATCAAAACCTTCCAGTTTAAAGTTACATTTTAATCATCCAAATCATCAAGTTTCATCCTTCTTGGTCAAATTTTTTGTTCTACAAACCAAGCATAAAGGTCCTACATTTGAGAGCATGCACCTATCAATATGACCTCCACGATATGCTAAGATCTTGTATGCTTGTGACTTTTGTTGAAGAGGTAACTTAACTTACTTAATACAAAGAGTAATAATGTGCCCATTTGTTTGGTTACCTGCTTAATCTCATAAGCAAAAGACCATGTGCAAGTTTTTGATGATGGGCGGTAGTGCGCTTATATCGTTTTGGCCTTGAGGGCTTGAGAGTGTGGACATCTGAAGGTCATTGTTTAGTCCTTGATGGACTAAGGTTAGGTTTATTGTAATACTCTAAAATTGTACTTAGCCTATGTAATACCCCGTATTTTTAAAATCTAGATTTATTAAGTTTAATGATTTTATTAGCGTTATTTAATGTAAACAATTAATTATTTTAATTTCGATTCGTTTTATGGATTTATCGACGATTTCGAATTCATAATTGAATGTGATTAATCATTGTCATTGCGAACTATTCTAGACAAATTCGTTCACGACAATCATTTTATTATATTCTTATGAATTCAATTTTTGGTTAAAAATATGTATTCCCGTTCTTTCTCGTATTTTTATTTTTAATATTTTAGATTTGTTTTCGATTATAACTTTGTCGTGTAATTTTGACTTTACTCTGGAGTTATATTTCGTTGATGAAATATATTATTTAATTATAGAATTTCTGTTTAAATAGTTAAATTTATTTTAATGATTTTATCTGTAGAAAATATTTCTGACTTTAAATTTATTCGTTTCAGGAATCGTTAATATTTTTGGGAAGTTTTAAATTAAAAAGATTTTCAGAGTTTATTTATGAATTTCTTTCTGGAATTAATTTTCTTTCGTTTTATGCTTTTTGGGTTGCGGAAAACGGATTTTGAAAATTATTTAAATTAATCTTGATTTATTAGAATTTGACTTAAATATTTTGTTATATGCTTTTAAATAATATTTCGAGGCCTTATAATATATTTCCGTAAATAATAAAAAATTTTATGTTCGTTGGTAAATTCTTCTAAAGATGTTTCTGAAATTATTTATATAGCTTTTTATTAATTTTAAGCCTTCAGATCCGTTCAAAATAAATTTTCATTAAATAAAATTTTAGATAAAATCTTTCAATAATATTTTGATATTTTTTAGTATTTTATTTTATGTGTATTTGTAAAAAAAAAAAAAGCCTGCACCCCGGCCGACCCCCCTCTTCCTTTTCCGTTTTCTCTTCTCTTCTCTTCTCTTCTCTTACCTCTGCTGCCCCAACTCCCTACGCCCGTCCTGCAACCCTAACCTCCGCCCTCTCCCCAGCTCCTCCTCCCTGCTCCTCCTTCGTCGGTTTCCGGCCTCCAACCAGCCGCCACCGTAGCCAGCCACAACAGTAGCAGCCGCAACGACAGCCACCGACGCTGGAGCAGCGACGAGCAACAACGCAGGCTGCACCGCCGTCGCCCGGTGACCGGCGAGCCCTGCTGACCACCGACGAGCCACCCCCGACCCCCGACGAAGCTTCCCTGGCCTTCCTTTGCCCCGATTTATTGGTTTTTGTTTGGTATAATTTCCGAAAAACCCTAACCCTTGTTTTGATTAATTGGGTATGAATTAGCTTATAAAAAGCTTAATTGATTGTTTGATTGTGTATATATGTGTTGTAAGAATGATTTGGATAGGTTAATTGTATTGTTATGTTGAGATTTTGGAAAAATTAGATTTTTGGCCGAGTTATGCCCAAAATTTTTGGATTCATCTGATTTGGCGATTTTGGACAAATTGATTATACAATATGTTTTAAAATGTATCCAATTTCATTTTGGAACCGTCAATTTGAGAAATTTATGCAGGTTTTATCGGAATTTGATTCCTAGGTCAAATTTTGGGTGTAATGAAATTGGGTCGTATAATTGAGCCATTCCGCTCAATTGATTTTATAATATCGTTTAAAATGTATTTAATTTTATATTGGAAGTGTTGATTTGGGAAAATTGTGCGTAATTGATCGAAATTGGATTTTTAGGTCAAAACTCCCGCAGGTTTAAATTGGATTGTGTAATCGGGTTATTTTATTCAATTGACTATATAAATTACATTAGAATATGTTTAATTACATTTCTGAACCGTCAATTGATATGTTTTGGCAAGAATTGATCGGATTTGCGTTCCGAGCTCAAAAACCCTAATTGTGCTAAATTGTGTATTTCTTTTACTAGTTTTGAGCAATTTATTATTTGATATGTTATAAAATGTGTTTGATTGCATTTCTAAACATCAAATTTGATTAAATTAATAGAATTTTAACGAATTGTATTTTCGGGCCTAAAACCCTAAATTTCAAGTGAAATTATGAAATCGATTACTTGTATTGTTGTTTTTCTAAAATTGAATGTATAGAAATATTTGAAATGGTATTAATTGCTTTCTAATACCTTTAATTTGAATTAATTAAATTGAATTACCTGAGTTTATGTCGTGGGCTTTAAAACCCTAATTTTGAAAATTGATCATCTGGAATTGATTTATCGGAAGATTGTTTTGTTGAAATTGATTGTCTAGATTTATCTAAAATTAGTTTAATTGTGTTTTAAAACTATCAATTTGAGGTAATCAAAGTGATTTGGCCGATTTGTGGTTTAGGTATTAAAACCCCTAATTTTCGGGGATGATTTTATAAAATTGATTCTGCTATATATATTTTATCTAATCGAATTCTATCTTTGGGTTTTAAACCATTTAAATTCTGTTTTAACCTAATCGGTTTGGATTTGGTTCTATGTAAATGGTTGGGTTACCTATTTAGTTGCAAAACCTAATAAATAAGTTATTTTCGATAAATTAACTTATGATCGATTATTCTTTCTCGGGCTTTCCAAATTAAGTTGAAATTTCCCAAGTGATATTTGTATTAATCCGTTTTGATTTAGTTTTAACCTTAAATCTTAATAAAGCTATGATTTTAAGTTCTAAGTTTTGGACACGTTTTCTAATAAAGATAATTTGTGTTGTTTGGGTTTATTTTATTAGAATATGTGAATTATTGATTGATAGAATAGTTTCTAACTTAGTTTTCGATTTCTATCGGATCTACGAAAGCTTTCTCGTGGATCCACGAGCTAGTGATCTCTCTCCCTCTTATCTCACTTAGCTAGCTTCGGATCCAGGTAAGTCTCTACTTACCTCCACGTATGGGTGTTTCATAAGGATGTGGCTAAGGCCCCTATGTGTTATGTGACTTGTATGCCTTAGATGCTTTATATATCATGTTATGTTGTGTAGCGCATGATTATCCGTTGTTGGCATGCATGTTAAGGGTGAGGTGTGATTTAATAAGACACTGATAAGATATTAATCACGTAAAGCGAAAGATGTTAAGCCGAGCCTGTGTTCCGGTCCACCAGCTATAATAGTGGATCATAGGCGTTTTGCCCTGTGCATTTATTTTCCGGTCCACCGGCTATAATAGTGGATCAAAGGTATTTTGCCCTGTGCGTTTATTTTCCGGTCCACCGGCTATAATAGTGGATCAGAGGTGTTCTGTCCTGTGCGTTATCTTCCGGTCCACCGGCTATAATAGTGGGGGATCTCGTGCTCGACAAACTAAAAAAATAAGTTAATCCATGGGAAAGATACTAAGTACTTAAAGCGAAACACCATGTGAGTCAGGGCCGTGTTCCGGTCCACCGGCCATAATAGTGGATCAGAGGTGTTCTGCCTTGTGCGTTTACTTTCCGGTCCACCGACAATAATAGTGGATCAGAGGCGTTATGCCCTGTGCGTTTATCTTCCGGTCCACCGGCTATAATAGTGGGGTTCCCGCACTCACATGGACTATTAAAGAATATGTGTGGAATGAACATATTATTAATGAGAATAAAGAATAAGTCTAAATGGACCATGACCGGCTTTTATTATCTGTTACTACATGTTGCTTACGTGAGTATGCCACGTATTGAGTTTTAATAATACGGATCATTCCTACCTGAAGCGTATGAGCCACTTTATATTTCGGTTATACCACGCTTATATATTAAATAGGATGTTACATATGTTTTATATGTTACCATGGGTGTATGGCAAGATACATGCTGCGGGTTATGAATATGTATGATATGGTATCAACGTGTTGTACCAGAATTTAATATGCACTTGATGTATAGTTATGTCTCTCCCATAAAATAGGGTAGTGGAACTTACTCAGTATTGGACCCGTACTGATACTACTTTGGTTGAATGGTTCCCGTAATGATCCACTGATGGTGGGGAGCAGACCTTTTGTGCAGGTTGATACTGTGTTGGGGTGGAAGGCCTGACTTGAGTGAGTAGGCAATCTGGATATTGATTCTTCGGGATTTGTTTTTGTTTAGCTGTATTTTGTATTACACTCCTATTTAGATAAACATATTATGGGGTTGTAATCCTAAATCGTATTCTAACTTTTGTTTGACTTACCACTTATTAAGGATTTATTTTAAATGTTGTCTTGCGTTTTTTGATACTTCGTACTAAAGGTTGATCGGATTTAGCCTTAGCACTTAGTACTGGAACGGTAGGAGTGAACCGGTCTGGTACTAAGTGTGGCGGTAATACCCCCGAGTTTACGGTTTTATCCTTTGCTTCCGCTAAACCTTTTGATTTTAAACGAAAATTTTCAGTAGTAAATTTGGGGGTGTTACAGTCTAATCTTGTATCATTAATACCCTAATTTGATTCTAATCTCAATAAAATCTTATTATTAGCCTTAACTAAATTTTTTAATCCAAAAACTTTAACCGAATACGAATCTTTGACTCGGATAAACCATATCTTGTAACTCAATCTTAAATCTGCTAAAATTTATTACAAATCCTACCTATTTTGGCTAATCCAAAATTATCTAACACTAATCCCCATCCTTTTCTCTTTTTCTTTTCTTTTCTTTTCTTTTCTTTCTTCTCCTTTCTCCTATCATCCTTGTGCCACAAAGCTTGATTTCCTTATTATGTAACTTGCAACTTGCATCAACTATCACTCTCACCACTACAAATTCCACCATCCATCACCCCTCACCCTTTTCTCCTTCTAGACCTATACACACACACTCACCATTACCTCCCTTGCCATTTCGCATTTTCACACAACACACACACACACACACACAACCTTCACTTTCTTGCTATGGAACCTACCATCTTCACCCCAACACACCACTATCCCTCATTAACTTTCCTCTCCATTCTTCTCTGCCACCCCTCATTCTTGACCTACAACGTCGCTTGTCACATGCCTCCCTCTGCCATTTTCTTCCTTATTCCTTCCTCTTTTGTTTTACCCTAATTTCTACCTATCTTGTGTCCAAAACATTACCCCAAGCTCCCCCCTCTTCTTTCTTCTTTCTTCCTTCTTCCTTCTTCTTCTCTTCTTCTTCCCTGTTATGTTTCTGCATGCACACCACCACCATCGCCACCATGTTCCACCACACACCGCCCAAATCCAGTGGACCATCCTTCCCTATCACCATTGCCACCAACCGCTACCCCTTTTTCCCTCTTCTTCCTCATGTCCGTCGCGTTTTTATAAAACACACGGCTTGCTTACAGCTACAAGCACTATTGTACAACACTAAAATTTCTTTTCATACACCCATGTAAACCAGCTCGTGCAACCTAGCACAGCCTACTCGTGCATCCTCACACGGCCTGCACACTGCATGTTGCACGCCCATGAGCATCTGTTTGACTTAAGTATGCTTGCCTAGAGATCGAGCATAGTCATGCCACTTCACACAACCCGGTTGTGTATGATTCCAACTATCGATTAGGGTGTACACTGCCTGCATCATGGCCATGCAACTGCCTATTTCGATCATGCACCCCTATTTTTACTCTCAAAACTTATCTAAACACCACTAAATTTTCACCATAGCTCCACCATACATTCTACCATATAACTCAAGCTTCCATTCAAATCTAGTTATTTTTATTTTTATCCTCTTTACCTTAATTTCTCCTTTAGTTACTCTCTTTGAGCCTAACCATGTATTATGTTATTTTTTGTAAGTGATATTTCAATTATCTCGAAGGAAGAGGTATAGGATTTACGTGCTTAGAGCCTGTTGTCCTAGTTAGTAAGGATACCGGTTGATATTTGGGGGTTTGTGTTAAATGATTGTATGATTATATTTATTATCATGTTATGTTTATTTCACTATTAAATGCATGTTGTTAATGATATTATATATTAATATGAAAAGTATGAAAAGAAGAAAGTAAGAATAACGAAAGAAGTGTTGATACAATATTTCTATGCTAAATCGTATTTGTGGGTGAATAAAAAGTAGAAGAGTAATATGGGCCTAATAAAGTTTGATATGTGGTAAAAATAAGTATATTTAAGATTTACGTTGGTAAATGGAGGATTTGAAAATAATGATATTGAAGGTATAATATTTTTGTAAAATAAGAGTTATAGACTATCTTTAAGGACATTTTGGCCAATATGAGATAATATAAGAACTTTGGTATTTTAATGTTTTGAGTGTATTAAAAGTATTATAATAAGATGATTGGGGTGATTGGATGACTATGAATGTCATAAGTTACTCAAAATGAGAAAATTGTCTAATTTGAAAATAGTGACTTTAAAATTATAATATTATTATCGCATGTGTAAAACGTTGGAGTTAGGCCACAAATTTCAGATATATTATTAATATGGGTATTTTAGGGATACATGTTAAATTTGGTAATTATATAAACCTTATGGAAAAAGTTATGATTTACTTATAAAATTAGGATTTTAGGAGCTTTGTGAATAGTAACTTTTGAGAACGGTCTTGTTACCGATATGTTGATGTTTTTCTACCTTAATTTGTGTTTTGTACTTATCAGATCAAGCATGAATAAGACATTAATCATTTAAAGTAAAAGATCCCATGAGTTAGGACTAGTTGTATATGTCTACTCCGTCAGATGAGAATATTAGGTGAGTGTGTTTTACCCCGAGGTTGTATATTGATAATCATTCCACTGGGTGAGAATAATACCTGGATGTATTTTCTCTAAGGTTGTATATATCCATTCCACCGGACGAGAATAGTGATCGAGAACTTTTTGCTCTAGGGTGGAATAACCAGTTCATGGGTTAAAAATAGTGGAGTCTCTGAACTTAATCTAAAATGAATTTTGAAAACTATCATAATCATTGATAAGATACTAAACACTTATAGTGAAAGACTACGTGAGTCAAGATCGATTGTACTTGTCCATTCCACCAGACGAGAATAATGGCGGGGAGCATTTTGTCCCGGGATTATATATATTGATAATCGTTCCATTGGGGGGGTCCATGAACTCAGTATAAATAAAAGAATAAATCACTTTATATTCTGATGGTACAAAGTCAAAATCTATAATTACCTTGTATTGATTATTGTATCTCGCACATATGCTCCTTTCCGCTCTGATCATCCTTTTCATGAGTATTGCTATTTCAATTGTATTGTTACCTTACTAGTACGTAACGTACTGATCATCCTTTTCATGAGTATTGCTCAATCCCATGAGCAGATGACCTGGATATTTATTTGTAGATCGATGAAGACCTAGTTAATGAATTTGCATCTTTTGATGCTTTGTATGGGGCAAGCTGACTTTGTGTATTAGGACTTTTGGGTGTAGAGTTATGTTATCCAGATGCTAGTTTGGATACCTTTTTGGACTCTTAGATTCATGGTATTCCTTTTATTGTATTTTATCATTGTACCCTAGAGTAAAATCTCCAAATGCGCATTTATATTTATAAACCTTCTCTCATTTCTATTTATTGTGTTCTACTCCTAATGGTTTATAGTCTTATGATTGGTGCGAGAATGGTACGGTAAACCAAACTCACATCAATTATAGCGGTAACACTAGATTATTTTGATTATGCTTCCGCTGTAAAACGAAATTTTTTAGTAGTAAATTTTGGGGTATTATAGCTATGCCCTACCTTTGTTTTCTACCCATTATAGTTTTATACTTCAGTTTAATCTCTTTTCATATGTTTGAATATTTTGGAGACCGTCAAGGTCTTGTTTTATAAATGTTTTCTTTAATATCCATATATCATATTTCTTGTGTACTATACTCTTGTTTTGATAGGTTTGGTTTCTCAACCTCGTATCTAACATGTGATAGACAACTGATGTCTATCCTATATTAGGTGTGGTGGTAGTATCTTATTTTTTTCTACGTGCGTTTGGTATTTTTCTACATCTTTAGTGTTTAAAAATGAAATTTTTTAGTAGTAAAAAATTAGAGTATTACAAGTCGAATCATAATTCTCAGATATTCCAACACTATATTCGAAATCTCAACAAAAAATTTTTTCATCCACCTTGCGTTAAATGTAACATTAACTTATATATATATTGTGTAAAATATTATAATTGAATAGTATGAAATTACATTTTTTGTAGGTAAATATTATGTGATTGATTCAAGTTATTCTAATATGTTAGACTATTTTGTTCCATTCAATGATAAAAGGTATCAGCCATTAGATTTTCAAAGAGTTGGTTGTCCGTAAGGAAAACATAAATTATTTATTCATTTACACTTTTGAGTGAGAAATGTGATTGAGTATTACTTTGATATTTTGAAAGCTAATTTTTCTATCTTAAAGGAGATTCCAATTTATATTTTAGAATAATAAATATTCATTTTCATTACAATAATGACAGTACACAATTTTATTAGGTTGAGTGAAAGGGGTGATATATTATTTGATGATTTTTATAGCAAAGAAATATATAAAGAAAGCACTATAAGTAGAGATACTAGATAAACTTTAATCATATTATTATCTAAATTTACGTGATATTAAATTTTATATTAAAAAATGGTTTTTTTTAAGAATTTTTTAGACTTTATAATATTTTAGAAGATATCAAGCCCTTTTTTTTATGTTGCTTTAAATTTTAAAGGACATATTTTTGGTACCTTTTTTTTTTACAATTTTTAATATTTTATACTAACTTTATAGAAAAATAAAAAACAAACACTAATAAAAATACAATAAATATTTTTGTAGTATTAATTACTTATATAAAAAAATATATTATCAAATAAAATATTTTTAAATATATAATTTTATAAAAGTAATTTTTATTTTATAGTAATTATTGAAAATAAGTAATGTGAAATAGGATTTAGGTACGCCGATTACAACGACCCATATCTTACTTCATCAAACGGAGTGGGGCCGGACCCAAAAAATAGGGAAAATATTGGAGAGGAAAGCGGCCGGCCGGCCGGCCCAAGTTCTCAAATGCTCTGCCGAACAAGAGTTCAGACATCGAAGATGACCGTCTGGTTTTAAGTTTTCTCTAGTTCCTTGCAGGGTCGTCGGTCTCCTTCAAATGCCCTCAATTGGCCGTCCTTCCCTGCTTCTGAGATAGCTACTCAAACATGTCAACCTCTTCATTTTTTTAATATCACAGAGTTGCAATACACCAACCAATTTGATCGCACGTTTTCCTTCTCCGTCCACTACTACCATGGCCACTTCAACGCAGTTTTCACTTATTGTCATTTTTCTAAAACTCCATGTTCCGTTGTCCTCCATTACTTTCTCGCCGTTATTTTCTCTCCGCCGCTGTCGACAGACCCAGAACCTGAATTCATCAGTTTTATCCGCCAATTTTAACTCTTTCTGGAAGAATGTCGGTCTTAGGTCCAACTGGGTCGCCTCCCGTACTTAATACTACTCCGATTTCCCCCAGTGTTTCTCTTCCTCAACCTCCTGTACCACTTGATTCTCCAGCTGACCCCATAGCTGAAGCTCCAGAGACTAGTAATGTTTCATCGCCTCCACCTCCTTCGCCGGTTGTATCTGATTCTCCTCCAGGCGACACTGCTCGGGATCCAGAAACGAGCAATGTCTCATCGCCTCCACCTCCTTCACCGGTTGAATCCGAATCTCCGCCTGGAAACACTGCACCGGCTCCGAATTCTTCGTCCCCGACGATGGACTCTAATTCTGATTCCTCTTCTTCATCCACTCCGGAGGCTCATTTGACTTCCCCCTCCTTCACGTTTTCACCGCCTCCTCCGCCGTCATCGCTTGCATTGGATGCTCAACCGAGTGCCTTTTCGTTATCTTCTGGTGGTGTGTCAACTGCAGTTATGGCGGCTGTTGCGGTTGGTGGGGTGGTTTTGTTAGTGGTGTTGGGGGTTTTGCTTATTTGTTGTGCAAGGAAGAGAAAAAGGGGAAATGATTACGGAATTGAGGGATACGTAATGTCTCCTTCCCTTGGAAAAGGTTTTACCTTTTCTTTTCTTTTTCTTTCTTTCTCTCTTTCTTTCTTTGATTTCGATGAATATTATTAATGTTGTTGTGCTACAACATTGCATAATTACTTTCTTGTTTGATTGAAAAATGGGGATATGACGACAGGAGAGTGATGGTAATTATTTTGAATTGATATGCCGTAATATCTGGCATTACCTTAATGGTTGTGTTCCAATTGAAGGGACAAGGTTAGAAGAAGGTACTGAAACGATAAAAAAATGAGCACTCTCTTGGTTTGCAATCCAGTGGCAGTCGTTTATAATCATGAAAGGAAGAGCACTGGCCTCTATGGCATGTCTTTAGGGTTGTTTCATGTTAGTAAGGGGTTGACTTCTCTTATTGCTAAATCATTAGAGTGGGAGATGTATCCGCCTTGGTTTCCTGAATGTTGTTCCACATTAAGCAAATCGATGAAGAAATATGATACTCATCATCCTGCCAAATCTGATAAAGATGTGTCTTGTGCTGATTTGATGGTGATCCATTTTGCTTTACTAAGTAATTTGTGTCCCAAATTCAAGATTCTTCTTGACTTCTTAGTGATACTAGAAGTCCCTGTGCATGATTGACTATAAAATGTTTCTGGTATCTTTTAGGTGGACAAAATGGTGGATCTGGGAAACATTGGCGACAACAAAATCCTGCATCTGCAGACTATAACCAGATGGCTAAGCAAAATTCCACTCCACACGTTCTTAATAATGGTGGTGGTTCAAGGTCCAATATTACAAGATCATCAAACTCAAATGTTTCACTTTCTTCTGGCATGGCAATAAATTTTTCTAAGAGTTCATTTTCTTATGACGAATTGATGATGGCAACTAATGGCTTCTCAGATGCCAACCTCTTAGGCCAAGGTGGTTTTGGATATGTGCATAAAGGTGTTCTTCCAAACGGGAAGGAAGTGGCAGTCAAGTCATTGAAAGCTGATGAAGATCAAGGTGATAAGGAATTCCAAGTGGAAGTTGAAACTATTAGCAGAGTTCATCATAAACATCTTGTGACACTGGTTGGGTATTGTATCACTGGTCCAAAGAGGATTCTTGTTTTTGAGTATGTTACAAACCAGACGTTGGAGTTCCATCTTCATGGTTAGCTTGTCTGTTAAACTTGATAATATATTCCTGCTGTGTTTTTCTCCTGACGTGTCATGTATAGGGGTTCACTTATCTCCTACTCAGAGTTGCATATTGGTATCCTATAATAAATTTGCACAGTAAATGCAAAAATTATAATGCAGGGAGAATACAGTGTAGATTAGATTGGCCGACAAGATTGAAGATTGCTCTAGGAGCCGCCAAAGGACTGGCATATTTGCATGAGGATTGTGAGTCACAATCTGCCATTTCCCCTCATCTTCTTTGCTCATGTAAATATGTGTATAATATTGGGAAACTTTGACTAATTATGTGTATTGTGTAGGTCATCCCAAGATTATTCATCGGGACATCAAAGCTGCAAATATACTTCTTGATTCCAATTTTGAAGCCAAGGTTGTAATTACATAACTAATGTTGATGGATGTCCAATTTTGAGCTTTGTTGCTTTTCTCAAAGGCTTAAGTTCTTATGATATTTTGGGGCCAATTGTTAAATAATAAAACTATGTGAATGATTTTATTCTCACAATTTTTGCATTTCCTGTAATCTACTAATTAATAAGCCGTTAATTTTCTTCCATTAATTGCTAATAATTCAGGTTGCAGATTTTGGGCTTGCAAAGATGACTAATGATGCCAATACTCATGTATCTACTAGGGTGATGGGAACCTTTGGGTATGTTGACTAATGTCGTTTTAAATATCCTTATTCTAGGTCAGTTTCTATCTTTTTTCCTTTTTTGTTTTTTTGGGGGGGGGGGGTGTTAGTCTAGTGGATAAGACTAACACCAGGTATCTAAAGGTTCTAAGCTAGAGATCCTCTCGTCTGGGTGTTACCTTAGATGAGCAGATAATGAGATAGTTGATGAAGAGTTAGACAAGCTGTTTTGACAAATTCATTAAGCAAGAAATCGATTAGGCGGCAACTTTGATGGCCATGTAGGCACTGGAGCTAATGGTTACACTAATGCTCACGCAGGCTTTGGTTGTAGAAATGATGAAGGAACTGTAGTGCTGGATTTATGGATATCCTATTATTTGATGATAGCCAACTCTTACTTTAATAAAGAGATCACATTGTCACTTTCAGAGCAGGACTGTAGGAGGAAGTGAAGTTCAAAAGAGAAAATTGATAAGCTATGCTGAAATCATGAAAATAAGTATAGACAATCTTAGTTGTGCTTGAAAAAGAGTTGATGTTTCGCATTGGAAGATGAGGAGATGGCTCTAAAGATAACAAAATGAGAGAATCTTGTCTAAGCGGGTACGTCCATCTCAATAGAATGTCCATGAAGTGTTGATTTAATTGTTGGAGGTTTCGAGTAGAGCTAGCAAAAGTTGGCCCGACCGACCCAATCCGACCCGATAAAACATAAAAAATTTTAGCAACCTGACCTGACCTGACACTGACCCAACCCGGCACTAAACCCAAACCCGACTTGATCCGATCCCAACCCATGACCCTATATAGACCCGACCTGCCGTTGATCTGACTTGACGTTGACCCAACTAAATATCAAAATCTATTATAATAATAATAAATTACACATTTTATTATTCATTTAAACCTTTTAAAAATGTAGTGTTTTATAAATTATACTTATTTTTCCATACTTTTACCCTAGACATCCTTATATATTAATGATATCCTAATAAATTTTTCCACACAAAAATACAACATTAAGAAGTCATAATAATAATTTAATAAATAAGTAATCAAATAAATGATAATAAATAATAAATATCTTTGTTAGATTGAATCATGCAATGATTTTTATGGTTAAAATTTATAAATATATTTATTATTTACTTGTGAAAATAAAGCGCATCTAATATTCATATTTCATTTATGTGTACTATTAATCTTATGATTGTCTCTAATATTTAAAATGTAATAAATAATAATTATACATTGTATAGTCATATTATGATCACCTTTATTTTATAAAATTATCTTTTTTTATGTAATCAAATAAATGATAATTAATGATAAATATCTTTGTTAGATTGAATCATGCGATGTTTTTTATTGTTAAAACTTATAAATATCTTTATTATTTACTTGTGAAAATAAAGTGCCTCTAATGTTCTTATTTTATTTATCTGTACTAATAATCTTATGATTGTCTTTAATATTTACAATGTAATAAATGATAATTATACATTGTATAGTCATATTATGATCACCTTTATTTTTTTAAATTATCTTTTTTTAAGTAATTAGATAAATGATAAATATCTTTGTTAGATTGAATCATACAATTTTTTTCATTGTTAAAATTTATAAATATTTTTATTATTTACTTGTAAAAATAAAGTGGATCTAATATTTTTATTTCATTTCTGTGTACGAGTAGTCTTATGATTGTTTTTAATATTTACAGTGTAATAAATAATAATTATACATTGTATAGTCATGTTATGATCACCTTTGTTTTAGAAAATTATCTTTTTTTTAAGTAATCACATAAATGATAATAAATGATATGTCTTTGTTAGATTGAATCATTCAATATTTTTTATTGTTAAAATTTGTAAATATCTTTGTTATTTACTTGTGAAAATAAAGTCCATCTAATATTCTTATTTTATTTATCAATACTAGTAATCTTATAATTGTCTCTAATATTTACTATGTAATAAATGATAATTGCCTAGGCCCAAATTTGAATCAACCCATCAAGACTCGACCCGACCTATTAAGTTAACCCATAAATACTCAAACCCAACCCGTCAAATTGTACTAAATGACCCGACCTATTAAGTTAACCCGAAACAACTCGGATTTAACGGGACCAATCCGTCAAATTGCACGAAATGACCCGAATAGACCGAGCCCACCTCGTCATGTTAATTAGAAAATGACTCAAAGTTAAACCAACCCTCCTAGTCAAGTTAACTTGTAATGACCTGGAACTGCACTGACCCAACCCAAATAAGGCAATGACCCGACCCACAACTGACTCGCAAAAGACAAATGACCCAAAATGACCCGATCCGAGAACGACCTAATCTACTATAATCCGACCTGATTGCCACCTCTAGTTTCAAGGCCAAAGGTACCTTGTAACTTTACAAACCATTATTGTTAACATGCAACAAGTGATTGGCATGTTTTTTAATTGAGTACAATTGCTGATTAGATTTATTTCAAATTTAGAGTCAAGCTAACTTGGCTAATTCAGTGACTAAATCATAGTTCTTTTGAGCAGGTTGCATATGCTTCAATGCTGGAATTGTTTTCTAACTCCTTGTACTGGCTAAACTGTCATTAATCAAATACATATGGGTGCTATATTATGCCAATTTTTTTTACCCCTGGTTGACTATCCTAGTAATCATTAATATCTTACTTTTGCTCCAACTTTCGGTATGAAAATACTAGTTGTTTTGTTGATGCAATTCTACATAAGTATCTCTATTCTAATATGACTTCTATTTGATATTTAGCTGTTTTCTCCCAACCATTTCACAGATACTTGGCTCCAGAATATGCATCAAGTGGCAAGCTCACAGAAAAATCTGATGTTTTCTCTTTTGGGGTCATGCTTTTGGAGTTGCTTACAGGACGTCGCCCTATTGACAGAAAAAATCCTAACATGGATGGTCTAGTAGACTGGGTAACTGTTTTTTTACTTAACAAAAAAGTTAGCGGCACAGTAAGGAAGGCATCTGTGCTGCTTATTTACCTGACCTGAGCTGTGAACGTTTGTGAAACATGAAGAACTTAAAGTAAATAATAGAATGTCGACCCTTCTCTTCTGTTGCAGGCAAGACCTCGTATTGGAAGAGCTATGGAGGACGGGAACTTTGATGATGTCATTGATGAGCAGTTGGAAGGCAATTACAACCCTGATGAAATCGCTCGCATGGCAGCTTGTGCGATTTCTTCTGTTCGTCATTCAGCCCGATGCAGACCAAAAATGAGCCATGTATGTCTTAGTCTCTTAAGCTACGGATTTCAGATTCAGTGGTAGAATTTTGATGGCATTATTTATTATTATGCAGATCGTCCGTATCCTTGAAGGAAGCATGTCTCTGTATGAACTTGCTGAAGGAGTTAAACAAGGACCAAGTGCTGGGTATAGTACCTCAGATTACGGTAGCGGACAATATAGAGAGGACATGAAGAAAATGATGAAGACGGCATTGGGAAGCCAGGATTATGGTAGCGGTGAGACTGGTACTACCAGCGACTATGGAATGTACTCAACTGGTTCAACAAGTGACAGCCAAGGAACTCAAGAGATGGAGATGGGAAAAATGAGGAACAACATTCGGAGTTATAACGGCAGCAATCGACGCAACTGATTATTGCTCTTGCTCCTTTCCCACAAACGGCTCATTCTTGGTCCTGAGAATTGAATTGTGGCATATATTATTTGTATTTTTACCCTGTGATGCTCCTATTGTGGAATACTTCGTCTTTCTCCAACATTTTGTACCATTGATTTCGAAGAAAAATAACAAAAAAAGGTTAATAGCATTAATTCTCTTATTCAGTTTATACAATGTGACAATTTGGTGTTGCCAGCTGTGCACATCGTCAACCTTCTGAGTTAGTAGCTTTTTTAATTGATTCAGTACATGTAATCAGGATGGTAGTCCACCAGGTTAGACCATATATGGTAAAATTACACGAAATTGCATCCACTAGGGTTGTTGGACTTGTGTTTGCCCGTACGTTTTTCTCAACCACAATAGCTCCATCCCATTCTTACTGCATTTGCCGGGACTTCAGAAGCTTAATCCAAGGTTTAGTGGTTTCCTCTTATTTAATCTCCCTTCCACTGGAAAATTGAATTGATGCCTGATTTTACACGGCACTTCAGTTAAAATTTCCACGCTTTTGGCCTTGAGTTGAATTAAATGGTTTCGACCTCAGACTTTTTGTGACACTTCGACCTACCATTCTCACACCATCGAAGTACCGAACTTAAAAACGATGTACTCCTTCCTCCGTTTTATAATAGCATAGGGCATCTTAAGCTTTTTACACACATTAAAGAGCATTGAAGTGTAGACCGAGATATTCATTTTTACTTATATATCCATATATCAAATTTAATACTCTTACTCATATAATCAGAAAGAGAATCACCAAAGGTTATAATTAGAAGAAAAAAAATTTAATCGTTGATATTTTTCATAAAATAACTTTTATTATATAATAAAATTAAAAACATGGTATGCCTCATATTATGTGAAACTGACGGAGTATATGTTTAGAAAGGAACTAACAAGTTTAGAGAATGTTGCTATATGAGATCCTTGGTATAAAATTTGTTTTTCTGTAAGAAGCCGAACCTTGTGCCTCGATAATCAGACTAACTACCAAAATTTGTAAGCTGAAGCTGATTACGGAGGAATTAGATTTTGTACTCGAATGCCAGGACATGATATATGATCTGGCACGAGATCTTCCTATATGAGCACTGTTACATTCAGAGATACTAAAGATTTCCCTATCAACTACAGACCGGCATATCTGCCCGACGCGGATCCTTTCCTCCGCCTCCTACGCTTCTGTCGTATTCGCCAAAAGCTAAAAACGAGCAAGATACCTGACAAAAGAAGAAGGTGCAAAGAAAAGTAGGAGATGACAAGAAAATTAGAAGATTAGAAGAACTTGACATGAGAATGAACGAGAAACTACCCCCAACAGCATTTTACTAACCAAATAGTGCAAAGAGCGCAGGTATAAGCCAATGACTTGCAACCAGGACAGGCATATCCAGCTGCAGGGAATGCAGATAACAGAACTGATTGAAACATCGGTATGATTTGTAATAACAGTCCATGAAGGAAAATACCAAGGAAGCATGAAAGCAACACAAGAAATCCCAAGATAATTTTCAGTCCCTTACCTCATCAGTATAAAACAGACTTAAGTTGCCCAGAAAATCACCCTTAGTCACTGGAGTTGGGTTAGGCAACTTAGCATCTATTGTAGAATTTAAGCCTCTTCCCAGATCAGTAACCGGATAACCTGGCAATCTTCTGCTTCTTCCCCTGACTTGTACATTATAACCTTTAGTTCCCCATACTTCAAATCTCGAGTCATGCATGCAAATCAACTCCTTTCCCACAACATTGGAATATGTTGAAAAATTTATATCGGTCCTACGAGAGGGTAATTGCTTCTCATCTACATACAATGGTGCATCTCGTCTAGCAGAATCTGAGAATAACACCGCGTCTCTAATGTTTGCACTAGTGAAATCTAATATTTTCTTCAGAAGCCAAAAACAATTGGTAACCATATGACTGCTATCCAGACAATTAGAATCACCATAAACTGAAATGCGGCCCTCACCCACCTCCAGAAGACCAAGAATAGGTGATTCAACCTGCACAGATTGGTATACAAAACATGTCACACAACCAAACAGCCTCAAATGTCCAACTAGGAGACCAAAAATAACATAAGCAAAATATAAGCAAATGAAATAAATCTCATGTTTATTCTATGGTTGGTAAAGATGCAACAAGTTACCTTTGTCAATGCAGAGGCCAAAATATTCTGAGTGGACCCGCCATCTGAGCTATCATAAAAAGGAAAGCTGTGGACATAACCACCAGCTGGAAACTTCACAATATCTGTTCCAGATGCATACCGACTTTGCTCACCATTGATAGAGAAGTCACCATTGAGAATCTTACCACCAAAAGCAATCCCAAATGGTGCCAACAGGTCATTTAATGCAGGAATGTTAGCTCCTCCTGTAACTGGTGTCCACCAACTCCTCGTATTATCATCAAAAAACCGCATCTTCACCATAGTATCAATGTTGTACCACTCGGCAAAAACAGCCAGCCCTAATCCAGTATGCAGAATGTCTTCGCTTAGCTTTTTTATCTCTTCTTCAAAGAAATCATCTTCAAGATCCACAAGCAACAATGTTCCGTACTGGTGAGCATCGAAACAGGTAAGCGGAGAGCCAAGAATTTCAACATAATAGCCAGCATCCCTCAACATGTTGAACATAGTATGGAAATTTGTATGCAGGTGATCCCCATGCCAGTCTAGTATATCATTCCTAACATCTAAAGAATCTCTGGGGATATAACCAGGGGGATACTTGATATTATGAAACTGATCCCACAAAACCCTTTTCGATCTTGGAGGAGTTGGAACCACTTTCAACCTCAACTGAAGAACACAAGTATTCATTCGTAATGCTTTTTCACCAAATGCTGGTGGACTGTACACCTTGACAGTGACATTGCCCTCAATAACACCAGTATAGTGAGCACCTTCTTCTTTAATTTGCATGTGCAGAGCTAGATAGCCAGTCCATGGCCATATAACTTCTGAGTAAGTAAAGTGGATACTAAGAAGATTGCCTTCATCATTTGAAGGATGCCATGTAGGTGAATCGCTTACATAGCCAATTGCACCCATTCCATTTAGAATACTAGCATTGAATATGACAGGCATAGCACCAGCATAGAGTGGCTGACGACAGAATGGCCATGAGTAAGGGCAATCCATGAAGTCAAGCACTTGAGGAAAGATGCTTGCTCTAGGTTGATAATGCTTTAAAATTTCATAAGACTGTAACCTGAAAAAAGTGTATCAGCAACTAATGTGAGGGGTAGCTTTGGATACAACAACAGAAATATGCATATGCTAGGAAGAATACAACATTTAGGAACTTACAGATCAACTCTACCAGCACCTTGTTCATACATATTTGGACCAGAGAGCTTGGCTGCTCCTTCCACAAGAGATTGCTTCATGCTGGCTGGATTCAGTATCTGCTTTCTCCGGTTACCAGGAATGACACTCACAAGCAGGCAGACAATACCAGCAACCACAGGACTCGCCACACTAGTACCTGACAGACTTTTACAGCCTGTACTAATCTTTGAACCCATAATGTCACGTCCATATGCCACGACATCTGGCTTTACACGACCGTAACTGTGGAAGAGAAAGATGTAAGAACAACAACAACAACAATAACAACAATCAGGTCAATATCTAACTGATAATCACTATCCACCTCAGCTAGATGGTGGGTGCCATCATTAAGGAGCTTCAGCAATGATTAGATATAGGAGCCACCATTCCATGGCAGTGTCAACAGAACACACAAAAGAAAAGGGGTAAGTTAAGTGGGCTGTGATGCATGTGAAGTTTGCCAACAAGGCTCTGCAACACTAGACATCCCTTCCCTTGTGATTCGATGGAACATATTTAAACTCTTGTATTTGATTGGTTAAGGCTATGCTTTCCTCTAGGCAGCTGGGACATGTCTGGGGATACAATGATCAGATTAGCTGTAGGAGAAACGTGTTTGATCCCTTGCATAGAATAGCTCTTGTTGCAGTGTATACAGTTAAAGGAGATATAGGAATGGTGTGGTTTTTTATCCCTCCTTCCCTAGGGGTATTCTCTGAAGGGCAATACTGTAAGGCGTATGCAGTGCCCTTTGTTGAAAAATATGCTGGAGCTCTTGTAGCACTGATAGATACCAATAGGGACTTTTGCAAGTCATTCGGTGCTATCTAGCTTGTGTTTGGTAAAGTAGCCGAAAGCATAAAAGACCTAAGCTACTTCTTTTAACATTTCTAAAACTAGTTTATAAGCTAGTGAAAAGCTATTACCAAACAAAACCTTTATATATATATAGCCACCCTATTTACCTGGTCAATAAGCTAAAAGCTAGATCATTGCTTACCAAACACACAATTAGTCTTGTGAAAGGAATTATGTACCTCCGGCCAACTCTAGCTCTATGAGCATATATTTATCACACAAAATCCTCTAGGTTATCATAGACCTCAACTTTATTGACAACTTAATTCATCAATCATAAATTAATAACAATTACATTACAATAGGTCTCTTTTATAAGAATACGGCCTAACATATGTATCCTAAACATAATAAAATATAAAATAAAATCCTCATGAAATAATATCATAATCCTAATAGAATAATATGAAAGTAAACGTAATCAAATCTAAAACTAATATAAACCCTAAGTTAATGGAAAAGGCCATATCCATTTAGATTTGGGCATTCCTTTTAATAGTTTAGAAGTGAACTAGGACTGCAACTACGGGTCCTAGGATAAGGTCCCACATCACTCATGGCCCTTGGGCAATAAATTATACATTTGTATATAATTACATATTTTTTCAAAAAAAAAAAATGTGTGAAAAATAGAGTGCATGAACTCAGGTCACTAATAAGATTCAGGAAAGAATTGCTGACTGGTAATAATTTGCCGTGAAAGGAAAAGAAAAAGAAATAAACAGCTGTAACAAGCAGGTGACACTGACAGTATTGGATTGGGGTTCACTAAACAGGGTAAGAGAAGACAGAACTTTTGCAATATAATAAGAAAACTATTTTCCCTTTATGCCATTTTCAAAATACCTTTTATCATTGTCATCCTTTTTCGGTTTTTCCTAATTAGTTAATATTAAATAACTGCAGAAGTAAAAAAAGCCAGCATTGTCAACACTCCCATTATATTAAAGATACATAACTAAGGGCTCCTCTGGCATGGAGTAACAAGAGGGAAGTTTTGACGTGGGTCACAATTATGAGAGAGATATTTGGGTTTGGGTAGGGCTATAAATGAACTGAACCAAGCTAAACACAAGGCTAGCATTGTCAACATTCCCATTATATTAAAGATACATAACTAAGGGCTTGTTTGGCATGGAGTAACAAGAGGGAAGTTTTAACATGGGTCACAATTATGAGAGAGAGATTTGGGTTGGGGTATGGCTATAAATGAGCTGAGCCAAGCCAAACACCCCCGAGCCCAACTTGTTCAACTAAACAAACAAGCTGAGCCGAACTCACGAGTCTAAGCTATAAATAAGCCAAGCCTAACTTTTTTGGACTTGTTTAATAAACAAGCCTAAAAGTAAAGCTCAAGCTCAAATCGTGTAACTAAACAAGTCGATCTGAGCCAAGGTTTTTAAACAAGCCAAGTCGAGCAATTCACAAGCCAAAAGCCCTAGGTTGTGGGAACAGTAACATTGGTTAGATAGTAGTGGTTACCCCAAATGTGGGGGAATTGTTAACCAACACCCCCAATTAACAATAGCTGCCACCACACACCACCTATCTAACTTACTGTTAGCATCACATCCAACAACCACCAGCAGAATCTGCCAAATACAACCAGAGAGCTGGAGATTAGAGGAGAATGGAAGCAAGAAAATGCTGCTGCTGAGGCCAGATCGAGCTGCCAAAAGAGCTTGAGAACCCCCATAACACTCCTTGCATTGTTGCCACTTGCCACCAAAGGAAGTGAGGAAGACAGTCAAGAGGGAGATATGGGAAATAGAGGGCCAAACATGAGCCAGGTGAGGGAGAGGGATGCTGCAAGGGAGAAAGACAGACAGATTCAAAGTCAGTTGTTCATGAGAAGGGAGAGGGGGGGGGGGAGGCGTTGAATGAGGACAGCAAGGCTCCAACAAACATTAGTCAAGCCAGAAAAGTATATTTTTGACAGTCGCAAACACTGGCAGGTGTTGGGTTGCTGGTTAGGATTTTCTTCTTTACCCCTAAAAAGGATAAATAAACAAGACAAGGAACATAAATTTTTTTCCTAATATTTTAAACCCATAACAGCTATCATCACGTCCCCCAAGTTCTTTTCGTATCCATCACACCCATATCAAACGAGCCCTAAAAAGAGAAAGGCACAACAGATTTCCAGAGTCCAGATTGGAAATCTGGAAATGTTGGAAAATTATATCATGCCCAAAACTTGCCAGAGACTACAGAGGTGCATGCAAGTAACACCCAAATGGGCCAAATCACAATATATTAGCACTATGATACGGCTAGTCTACTTTCTAACAGAGGCCACAGACAACTCAGGTGGTTTTTTTTTTGGTTTTTGGGAGGGGGGGGTTGATGCGAAAAAACATACCCATGTGGAATCTCCCATGTACTCATGCCACGTGAGGAAAAAGATGCAATGTGGTCACTGTAGTCTATTCCACCAACTCCAATAACATCACTCTGATCTGCTGGATTGTTCAAAGTACCATAAAGCGGTCCATCATTTCCAATTGCTGAAACCATAATTATATTACTTGCAGTCAGCTCCCAAACCTAAAAGCACATAGGATTTTCATCGCATGAGAAAGAGAGATCACATTCATGAGCAGGTGTGTTGACAACTTCAACAGCAATATTTTAATAAAAATAAAATAAAACAAAATAAAGGAATGTGTGTACCAAAATATGTGAGGAATCTCCTAATAAAGTCTTAAGATATGAAGAAAAAGATTATCAAGTGCTGAGAATTCAACAAATAACAATTTATACTTTGGGGGGAATGAGAAGAGAAGCCTGTACACCCCTTGATACTGTAAATTCTGACAATAATTTGCAAGTTGTTTGATCTTTCTCATAGTTAGGGAGGCAAATTCCAGACATCTACAAGGTCTTAAAACTGAAGGTGGCAACGAGGAATAGATGAAAGACAGGCTGCAAACAAAAGTGGTCAAAACAATAATCATAAAAGCAAGGAATTGCTTACCTTCTCCACAAATGGAAGATCCAGATGATCAGGTCCACCAATGCTTAGATTTAGCACATCCATGTTGGTGGCCATAGCATAATTGAACGCATCAAGGAACCATGATGTATATGATACCTGCAAGAAGCTGAACACAAAATTCTCATACTAATGCTTAAAACATATCATTTGAAGTTGGATCCACGGCATTTAAAGGGAGGCAGGGGAAGGGGGGGGATAGATATTATTGACACATAGAAAGCAGTTTGGCATTACCCAGAAAATTTAGATCACCAAAGTTTCTGTTGTTAGATTCAATTAAATGTGACGCAACATTCAAGCAAGATGATACTTCAATTGTAAGTATAAGGGGAACAGAGAAAATAGGTCTGAACAGTACATCAACGAGAAATTGTTCATGCATTGAGTTACACAGGAAATCCATTAGAAGAATCAGGATAGAGTAAGCAATGAAGATTTGCATCTTGCAGAATCCAGTCCATGTACTCATTTGGTTGGCCATCCCCAGAGGCCTTCGCTAGCAATAAGACTAAAAAAAATACAAGAATCAGACAACGAGGCCCCTCCTGCTGTCCCTATTTGACAGAGCAATGAGGTGTAATGTAAAAGGCCATCAACGACGATCACAAGCCAATAACATGTTGCTTCCACATTCTTCTCATGTATTCAGTGTCTGGATGGCTGATGAATACTAGCCTATTCATATGTGCTGTACCAATTCTTCTCTAATTTTCATACATAAATCTCAGTAGTGTCGAATACAACTTCCCCATCAAAGTACACATACTCACCTCCCATGCGTACAAATATGGTGCAAACGCACAACCTCGTTCTTAACCTATTAGGCTGTTACTACAACAGTCATGCAAAAACAGCTGCGCAGCAATTATGTAGCAAAAAGTACGCAAGAATTATAAATATTGGGATTATTATTGACAGAAATAAGAGGGGGGGAAAAAGCGTAATACTAAAGTACATGATGTCACCTGTGCATCAGTAAACACACGGAAAGCATAAATTTCTGTGTCTGGGGCAAAACCAAGACACTCACTATCTTGACCAGCTATAACCCCAGCAACAAACGTCCCGTGTCCAAGATTATCGTTCAACGTATCTTCATTCGTCCAATTTGTGCGTTCCTGAATTGCCATACAAAAATCAAACTAATCGATACCCGGCGAGAAGGAAAGAAACAATTTTCTCCTCCTATGGTCAAAATACAAAAAATAAAAATAAAAATAAAAAAATAAGCCAGCGTATCAACTATCAAGCTTCAATCAACTGCATTCCACCTTTATATTGCGAAAATGCGGGTGATTCGCCCGAATTCCAGTATCAAAAATGGCCATTTTGACTTTAGCTCCCGTATAGCCCTTAGCCCAAAGGACATCAGCTCCAAACAACGAAGTAACTTGAGACCTCTACATGAAGAAAATTCAGCACAGAAAATCAGGAACATCGTTGTAGAAGAAAAGAGAGAAACCACGTTCTAACGACTCCAACGCATCTACTATTCCAAATCAAGATGCATCAAAAGTTCAAAACATACATACAAGTTAACTCCCATTCTACGTGTTGAGGAGGGGGAAATGAAAGTGAGCTCACCTGAATCATGAGATGACGTCTCAAATCAAACGTCCGATTACTGTCCTCCGCGACCCCGAATTCAACAATCCCGCCTTCACCAAACGACATTCTAGTAAAAATCTTTCCAGGGCGTTTCTTAACATCGCAAAACGCACCAGCACCTTCACTCCCCAGTTTTTCCTCGTCAAGCAAGTTCCTTGAATAACTCATATCTACCGAAACATCCTTAACCATCTTTAACTTCTCAATTTCTCTAATTAGATCATCCTTAAACTCTTCTTCAATGGAGACAACCCCGAAATCAGTGGGATACATAGACGCTGGATTCCGCCGCTCGATCCAATCCCAACCTCGAAGTTTAATTCTTTCATGAAGGTGATTCCGGTGCTCATCGGCGTACTTATACCCGACGAACCGGACGATGTAGTTCCTCCGAGGATTTGAGAATAAGATTGATTCTTCTGGACATGAAATCGTGGAGTTTGTTGGGGTTAGGGTTTGAGGCGAGAAAGGGAACAAGGTAAGTGTGAGGTGGAGCAAAAAAGAGAAGAAGAGCAGGACGAAAGAGAAAGTGGTGCAAATGGAAGAGAATATTTGAGGTCGGTCGATCATGGTGGTTTTATGGATGGTAATGAATGGAGAAGATGTTGTGGAGGGTTAAAACTGGCGGAAAAAGTCCGACATCGGAGAATGGAACTAGCAGAACCAGGAGTGCGAAAAAATGTTGAGCGAGAGGTTTCCCATCGACGGGAAATGTCTCGATAGCAATTACCAACTAACGCAGCGGAGCACAGGTATTTGCAGAGTTTTTCAGGTGTTTATGCCCGCGATCGTGAGAGCACTTCAGCTCGGAGCATTGGTTTGGATCAGGGCAGCCAGGACAGTTGATAACATCCGATATTTGAATTGAGTCTATTCGAAATATTAAATAATTAATTTAACATTTTTTTAATTAAATATTTAATCTAATAAATAAAAGATTAGATAAATAGAAAGTCCAATCCAATAAATATAAATAATATCTTATCTAATAAATAATATATATATATATATTTTTTTTTTAATTTAATCTAATAAATAAAAGATTAGATAAATAGAAAGTCCAATCCAATAAATATAAATAATATCTTATCTAATAAATAATATATATATATATACACTCTAAGCAATATTTATTTTTTATAAAATTTTATTTTATATAATAATGTATGTGTGTATAATTTAAAATAAGTATTTGTTATAGGTAAATTTTATAATTTTTAATTTTTATTTTGATTAAATATTCAATTATTATCTAAAATTTAAAATTACTAATTGAATATAATTTAATTTAATATTCAAATCATATTATTAGATCATATTTGTTCAAATTAATTTAATTTTTTATTTTTTGATTGAATAATTTTTTATTTAATATTTTTCAATTGCGATTCACTCAAAAAATTTCTGATATTCAACGGATTATTTTTTATCTAATCTGAAACTCTAGATATCATAAGCTTTTTTTAGGATATCCAATCTTTCAAATATTCGAAGTTTTTTACCGAATATTTGATCATCAAATATCCAAAACATCAGATATCTAACCCATAAACACACCTAGTCACCTAAATATGTGTATCCTTTTCAATATTTATTAGTTATACATTCCCCGTCTTTTATAATAAGTTTGGATTGGATAAATCAAAGCCGAAGAAGGGCGATGTTTTAAAATATTGATTGAATTATATAAAATTAGTTTTTAAAAATAAGATAAATATTATAAAATTTTATTTTAATTGAGGTAAATATATAAAATTGTTATAAATATTTTATTTACATTTTATAGATGTGCAAGTTATTAATTTGTATTGCATTAAATCATAAGTTTAATGCCCTTGTTAGTACCATCAAATTGTAATACGTTTTTTTCCATTATAATTATAACCCCTCAACTCCACATATCCTCCATATTATTTTATATTTTCTAAATCTTTATTATAATTGATGTAATAAGTACATGTATTATACAAATGGAATATTGTAAAAAAGAAGTCACATTTAACGATAAGAATTAGAAGTCACATTAGTTCTTTCTGTCTATATTATTATATTATATCTTTTTGAGTTTATCAATATTACAACACGATATCAGCACGATTATACTGTGTGTGTGTGTGTGTGTTGATTTTGTTTTAGATGTTGGTAAATAACCATAGAAGTGATATATCGGTGCTTGATAAAAGGGAGTGTTCTATATTTATTAGTCATCATTCTATATAAATATGATTATTATGTGTCATATATGACCAATATATCCGTTTTATTTCTTGTGTGATATCTCAATTTTTGTAGACATATAAAGTCACATATGTGACATATTTTGCAATCAAGTAAATTTCAAAAACATCGACCCCCCTACTTAATTTAAATTTATTAAGAATTTTAAGGGGAATACACTATGATGCTAAAATTGGCTCAGGATAAGGACATTTATTTTTATTTTCCCTTTGGTTTATTATTATACTAATTGATATTTTTATTAGTTTTAATTGTAAATATTGACAATATATAATTTAATTTTATTGTATGTGTGATAATCCTCCTTCCAATTGTAAGATGGAGGGTAAAGATAGATGGTGGTAAAAGACTAAAAGTCTCCTATTTAATAAATTCAAATTTGATATAGTATGATCAATTCAATGATCCAAAGTGATAGATTGGTGGTCACATCTCCCATCACTATGTGTATATTTTCATCACTCGAAGATGATGGAAAGTCATCTAAAGTGGCAATATTCATAAAATTACTTAAATTTAAACATGATAGATTGGTAGTTACATCTCTCATCACTACATATATATCTCAATACTTGAAGTTGATTGGATAATATATTGAAACCTCCATTACCCTAAGTTAATGAAGGGTCACCAAAAATGGATAAATTTTTCCCACATACTCAAAGTATGGATAAGTGATTTCACAAGTATTGGTAGAAGCATGAAGCTCCCAGATAATTATAATATTTACAAATACGTACACAAAAGGAAATGATACAGTTGAGGTTAAATCCAAAATCTTCACCTAATGATTAAATGGTCTTAAAGACCTTATGCACAATTCGATCCTAAAGATTGAATGATTAAAAGGTGATTAACACATTATGTGTAATTTGATCTAGGAGATCAAATAGTTGAAAGTCTTTTAAGACTTATGTAATACCAGTAAAGAAAATCGGATGGTATTAAATATCTAAAGTGTTTTTCAATTTAAAAGATCAAAATATTTGATGGTTTGTAGAACCCTGTACCAATTTTATTTTTGCATTTTCTATTTATGCAATTTTAATTTTTGCAATTTAATTTCTACAATTTTAATTTTTAAAATATTTAAAAATTTTATTCTAGTTATGAAGTAGTGATAATGCCTTTGTGCATAATTTGTCAGTCATGTATTTATAAGACTATGAACCTACTTTACAATTGGTAGTGGTCAAAATCTACCATAGTCAAGTCTTCTCCATTACCGCAGTGGTTGGAGTATTTACAATAATCTCCACATTATGCTATAGTTTTAGTGGGTAGAGACATTTGATGTTTGAAGCTTAAAGCTTCCTATCCAATAAACAGTTTGATGGTTGAAGCTTGAAGCTTACCATTCGATTAATAGTGTAATGGTTATTGTAGTTCCCCGAAATTTTAAAAGCCTATAATTTAATAAATAACTTTTATTTGGGATAAATTAGCTTTTAAATCTATTTAATTTAATTATTTTATGGATTCTTGAGTATATAAAATTGGATATAAATATTTAGTAAATTAAAATAAATATTTTATTATTTTATCATACCTTTTTTATTTAAATAATTTTCCAAACCATTATTTTATTAAAATTATCATTTTTAAACCTATATATTTAATTAAATTATTAAATAAATTTATTACCCAAAAATATTATATTTTATTATTTTATAAATTAAATTATTTTATTTTGTCCCATTTTCCCTTTCCTTTTTCCTTTTTTTCTTTTCTTTCTCCTTTTTCTCCTTTTTCTCCTTTCTTTTTCCTTTTTCTTCCTTCGGGCCACTATCCCCAGCCTGCCTTGTCTTCCTCACCCCTGGGCCGCTAGCCCATTTCTTTCCTTCCCTCCTTACCTTCCCCATCCCCCTGCGTCGTCCGGCCCAGACCCTCCTTTTCTTTTCTTCCTTCCTACCCCGCGCGAGCTCGGCCTGCCTCCCTTCTTTCTTTTCTTTCCTTTCTCCCCCGACCGGGTCGGCTGACTCCCTTCTTCCCCTTCGTCGGCCCGCACGCACACACCGGCCTCCCCTTCCTTTCTTTCTTCTTCTTCTTCCTTTCTTCGACACTGAACCCAACCACCTCCACCATCTCCGACTACCCCACCTGCAACCCTCCTTCCCCTACTGATCTCCATATCTCTCTCTCTCTCTCCATTTTTCTTGCCCCATCTCAGCCCCGCCACCTATCCCTCTCCTTACCCATACCCCTCTTTTCCCCTCCCTCTCCCTGTCATTCCCATGCCCCTACCACCCGGCCGCCGCCCTATCGAGCCCCATATCCCCTCCTTTCTCTTCCTCTTCTTTTTCTTTTTCTCTCCCTACCTCAATCTACCATTTTTGAGCCTCACATGCCCTTCCTCGACCTTCTTTCCCTTCCTTTCTTCTCCTCCCATCTATGTCCCTGTTTTGCTCCACCGCCCCCGTTCTGTCGCTGCCACCGCCGCATTAGCCACTTGCACCACCCCTTGTCACCCTCTACCTCACCCCTGAACCATCACACCACCCCTCGAGCCACCTTGTAGCCTCCTTCTTCCTCCCCTCTTATTTTTCTCTCTTCTCGGCAACCACCCTACACCACCTCTTTCTGCCACCGTTCTGTAGCCTATGTCGCCACTTGGGCCACCAAACCAAACCCTATAACCTCCTCTACCACCCCCACACTCCTTTGGCCGAAACCACCACCTGCAGGCCTTCATTTTCTCCCTCCCTTTTCCTTCCTTCTCAGCCCCTCCATCTCGGCAGCCACCTTTGCAGCCTCGTTGCCGCCGTCGCCGCTCTTAGCTATCATCAACCCATCCCCGACCACCACCTACACCCCCTCTCCACCTCTGCACCCTTCCTTTACCTTAAATCCTCCCCCACATGCCCTCTTTCCTAGCCCAAAAACCCTAACCTGAAATTGATTCCCTCTTCTTCTCCTTATGACATTTTTTACCCCTCCCCCTCTTGCTTTGCATGCATCTCATGCTGCATAAGTAGTATGAGTTGCTGCATGCTTGGGTATGTTTTATTTAATAAATTTTAAGGTATAATATTATTATAATTTAAGTATTTGATTAATTAAGTGTTATAAAGTCTTATGCTTGGTTTATCTTATATCTAATGTGATAAATATTTATATTATTTTTAGGTATTGGTTTTGCTAATCAAAGCTTGAACCTTTAACGGGAATACTGGTAAGGTTCATTTTTATGAAAATTAAAGTAATCGTTAAACCCCACTTAAATGTATGGATTAACGTATATTAGTACATTAGGATTTTTAATATGTTATTATGCTTGATATATGTTGTTTAATATAATATATGTAGTTTCTTGTGTTGATTGATAAAAAGGAAGCATGTTAGATTATATGCTATGTATAGAATTATTGCTTAAGGTAAGAGTTTGGTTATTAATGAAAATGTTAAGTATTTATTCATGTTGTATTATGCTATTGTGATCTTTAATGCATGTTTAGTATTATTGTGAGTTGTGAGCCCTATGGGTATTTTAGTAATATGTCATGTGCAAGAATGTGGCCTAATAGGTATAGGTGTTAATGATTATTATATTAAATATAATAGTTGGGGAGTTGGATAATGAGAATGGGGTATTAATACTAATATTTCATGTGGTGATGATAATTTAATATAAGTGGAGTAATAAGGGGCAAAATGGTAATTTATAAGTGAAGAGGGTAAATTGGTAATTTTGGATGTAAGGGGTAAAATGGTAATTTTAGAGGCAGGGGCAAAATAGTAATTTGTAAGTAAAAAGGGTAAAATGGTAATTTCATAATTAAAGGGGCAAATGGTAATTTTGTAATTAAAGGGCAAAATGGTAATTTTGGAGTTAAATGGCAAAATGGTAATTTCATAACTAAAGGGCAAAATGGTGATTTATAAGGGAAAAGGGTAAAACGGTAATTTTGTATGTAAATGGCAAAATGGTGACTTATAAGTGAAAAGGGTAATTTGGTAATTTTGATATTGGAGAAGGGTAGTTTGGTAATTATGATAATAGAGAAGGGCGATTTGGTGATTTAACCAACTAAAGGGTAATTTGGTAATTTTGATAATGGAGAAGGGTAATTTGGTAATTATAATAATGGAAAAGGGCAATTTGGTAATTTAACCAACTAAATGGTAATTTGGTAATTTTGATGATGGAGAAGGGTAATTTGGTAATTTTGATAATGGGAAGGTTAAATTGGTAATTAGGATAATGAAGAAGGGTAATTTGATAATTTAACCAACTAAAGGGCAAATTGGTGATTATTTAACCTACTAAAGGGCAAATTGGTAATTATAATAACGTAGAAGGGTAATTTGGTAATTTATCCAACTAAAGGGGCAATTTAGCAATTATAACAATGGAGAAGGGCAATTCGGTAATCTAACCAACCAAATGGGAATTATGATGAATGTAACAATCATGAAGGGTGAGTGGTGACTTAGTAAGTGTTAGAGATAGCTTGGTAACCTAAACCGAGTAAGGGTGTGGTGAAGAACAACTATATGTGGGTTACGTGCCTTGTGTGCCATGTGTTATGCCATATTGTGTACTTTATGCTTAATGAATAATCATTTATAGCACAACTTGGAGTGAATGTATGCTTATGTGACTTTCTTATGGCATGTGGATGATGATTATATTTGTTGTGCGTACGATGTTATGTGATGTGACTTTCTAGGATATGCATGTTAGGATATTTAATGTGGTAATGTGGAATAGAAGGATGAAAAGGGAAAAACGGGAAAGTAAGATAACCAAGGGAAGTAAGTTAGCTAATGTAGGTAGGAATGACTTAAATGACCCATGATCCATGAGTGGATGAATAAAAGGGGACTTGAATAAAATGAATGAGTTATGCAACTCTTGCATTGGAGATTTCTAAAGTTTGCATGGGATGATCCTTACGCAGAAAGGTGTTAGGGTTTGAGAGACCAACTAGGGTTTTACGGTCACATATATAATTGGTGAGTAGAGTGATGGGATTTGGGTCGAATCTAAATGAGATGAGGTGTGGGACGATAAAAGAAAGGTTGGACCACATAGGTCCGATTAGGGTTTTAAGGGAAAACCCTGGAGAGTGGTAGCGAGGGAATTTGAATGTCATAAGGTGATGAGTCTGAACCCACACCCTTAGGAGTTGGGTTTTCATTATGAGTAAATGTAAGGAAAAATGGATGACGGGGTGTGATAAGAGGCGCAAAGGTCTCAAGATATGGGATGGGCCCTCTCGGGAGGATAGAAGTAGAGGTCGGTGACATGCATGTCAAGGGTGAAATAATTTCGAATAAGATACAAATAAGACACTAATCACTTAAAGAGGAAGATTGTTGAGCCAGACCCAGACTGGTCCACCGGTGAATAATAGTGGCCAGGAGCGGGCTGCCCTAGAGACCGGTCTACCGGCAAATAATAGTGGACAGGAGTGTTTTGCCCTGCATGATTTCTGGTCCACCGACTATAATAGTGTGGGATTCCGTACTCAACAAACCAAATGTAATAAAACTAATACATGGGAAATACACTAATCACTTACAGTGTAACACCTTGTGAGTCGGGTCAGACCGGTTTACCGGTGAATAATAGTGGCCAGGAGTGTTTTACCCTAGAGACAAGTCCACCGACGAATAATAGTGGTCAGGAGCGTTCTACCCTGTATGTATTCCGGTCCACCGGCTATAATAGTGGGGTTACTGCACTCACATGAATATTCATAATTTGATATGATTGATTAATGATGGACTAATGGCTTTAAGGCCCTAAAAGTATCAAATGTTCACTATGACCTATTAATATTTGATTGACTTATTAAGTATGTGAATGTACGAAAGTGAATATTATGTATGCACCATTAATATCTAATTAACTTGTAAAATATGTGAATGTATGGATGTGAACATTATGTTTACACCTGTCGTTATGTATGAACATAGTGGTGTATCGTGTGTTACATTGCGGACCTACTTTTAAGTATGTTTTTTAAAAGGTTACTTAGTACCGTAGTACTGAAGGGTTCCATTCATGGAGCCCCTGCCTATTTAATGGGCAGTGTCCTGTGCAGGTCATTTTCAAATGCTATTGAAGTGGGCTCCCGGGAAAGAGCGTAAGGAACTATCCAGAAAGTCCTAGGGTGGTCCTCTTTCTCTTTTAAATTCTTGTTTCAATGTATTCGTTGTTTTGTAACCACCACTAGTGGATTTTATGCTCGTAAATTGTTTACTACACTACTCTGATTTAAATATGTTTGAGTTTCTCGTAAGTTGTATTATTCTCTTTTAGCTTTAGTACTTGGTACTAGAACGGTATGAGTGAACTGGTCTGGTATTAAGTGTGGTGGTAATATCCCCAGAATTCACGGTTTTGTTATTTCGCTTCTACTAACTATTTTAATAAAATGAAATTTTTAAGTAGTGACTTTTAGGGGTGTTACAGTTATAACATGAAGTTTTTCATTCAATATAAGTAATTTAACAATAGAGGCTAAAGACTTCTTGTCTCATAGAATTAAAATGTTATTTGATTGAAATTTCATTGTGCATTCTATTTTAAAGATAAAGTATTTTATGAGCTTATAATTAACAAGAATGTAGGCTAATAAACTTATTAAATGGTTTGCTTATTTAACAATCGGATAACAAAATTGTGCATGATATTGATATTGTACCTAAGTTACTGGAGAACTTACTATGTTGTATCGGTATTTGATGGTATTATTACTATCAAGATCAGCCAGAAGTAAGCCCAATATACATGCATAATATATGCATTTGACATATTTGAAAAACTAAAAGGTGTCACTAACGAAAAGTTAGTAGACCATAAAAAAATTATCTTTGCGGTATGAGAAGTAAGATCTTATTAGGGCAGAAATAATAGGAAAAGCCATTGAAACTTGCACGAACACCCACTAAAAATTCTGAAGATTCTTTTTAACGAGCTATCTCTTATGAACGACATATTATTATTGGCAAATATGATAATGTAAGAAAATAAAAAAATCTCCTATGCTCTTGATAGAATTCAAGTTTATATGTGTGGATCGTTTAAATTTATCATGGTATGTAATGACATATCAATGTAAAGTCACATGTTATATTTTACAACTAATATTATTACAATGGCACAAAAGTAAATAGTCATCTAATTGGGGTAAAAATGCAATCAATGCTTCAAGTTGGAAGCAAAATGACTTGGTAGAGTAAATGATTATGCATTTGATTTGTAGACCCTTGTTAGTGAGGTATATAAGTGATATGTCAATATGCATGCAATGATTTTTGATACGTACCAGTCGCATATCACATTATCCCTTAAGTAATGAACCCGATGTTTATTTTTAAAATTGGATGAGTTTTATGTGTACCTACACTTTTTCATAGATATGGAATTGAGTCATAAAGAAGGCTAGAAATGTTTTGTTTCCTCAACCTCATGGGGAGAGAAAAGGAGATTGAGATTATAAAGTAGGTAAGTACTTAGAAGATGTCTTCCATGAGATATGGATCCAAATAAAAGTTAAAGTACTCTTGATTATGAAACTAATATGTGTTTTGAATAAAGTTCTAACTACATAGAAGCCATTGTAGTAACTTCAAATAAGTTAATGACGAGTATGATACAAATACACTATAAGCATATGATATGGGTCCAAAGAGCTAAACTCTCGTAAGAGGAGTTATAATCCTAAAAAAGGATAGAAAACTTGCTACAATGAGTTGGTATATCCATGTGGATAGAATCTAAGAATTAATTCCACTAACAAATGAAATAACTATTAATTATCCTTACACCAGTGTAAGACAGTATAAGGTAGATATTAGTGATGTCTTTACCTAAACGGGTACAACTTATAATAGACAAAAGTGATAATTATTCTCAATTCATTATGGAATTTCATTGGATAGTTATTATTAAGTTGGAATAGTTAAATGTGTATACTTAATGAGCATGATTGGAATGGATAATAAATCCAACATTTGAAGGTGTCATACCAATTGACTATAAGTAGGTGTTTGTAAAGAAATAATTTGAAAGTTAATTTGGTGACATATATCTTTGTACAAAATCAAGGTTTTTGTACCTTATAGGGTTTTTACTGGTAAAGTTTTTAAATGTAAGCACTATTAAAGTGTGCTTCTACATATTGATAGAATTATATATAATATGACATATGAAGGAGACATAATAAATTGAGGGGAGAAAACTGTACTATTTTCCTTAACCATGGTTTTGTCTCATTGGATTTTCCTAGTAAGGTGTTTAATGAGGTAGTATTTTAGATACTACTCTTAAGGGGGCATTATAAGATGTATATCAAAGAGGGAGTGTAGTAAATATTTTATTTACAAACTATGGATGTACATGTTATGAATCTATGTTATATTAAATCATATGTTTAATACTCCCATTAGTATCATCACTTGTAATATATTTTTCCATTATGATTCCATTCCAATCTCTTAACTCTAGTACCCTCCATATTATTCTATATTCTCTAACTCATTCTCGTAATATATATAATAAGTATATATATGGGATATTGTGAATTGTAATTGTAAGAGATAACTCACACGTATCAATAAGAATCAAAAGTCACATTCTCTCTTCCTCTCTATGTTGTTATATTATCTCTCTTTATTTATCAATATTACAATAATTTTTTTTATTTTTAAAATCAAAAGTTAATAAAAATAACATTAATAAAAATGAATAAATATAAACTTTAATTTTGATTTATTTAGTTGATGCTAACAAAATTTGTCTTCAAGTAAATCAATTAATTCACATTCTTTAACCCTCATTCATCCTAAATCAAATGAACCATTAAATTAGATATTAAAAATATTAAAAAAAACAAATATAAATCAAAATTTAATAACTTTTGCAATAATATTTTTAAAAATATACATTTATATAAATTAATATTCACACACACACACACACACACACACACACACACACATATATATATATATATATATATATATATAAATGTCTTATTTAATATAACAAAAAGTATGAAAATATTATTATAAAAGTTTACAATATAAAAATGAATAAAGTTTAAAAACTTAAAACTAGAATAACATAATATTATGATGTAGTGTTGAAATAATCAACAAAATATTAAATATGTTTCTTAATTAGATAATTCAATCAAAATTAGATATCCTAATTGTTGGATATCCTTTTGAATAAATGGAATTAGATATTCTAAATATCAGATTAAACTTTTCAGATATCTGATAGGATTTTTAGATCCAATTTTTTTCACAAACTTAGTTTGGGTGGTGTGAATCAAGGTAACCATAAATATTAAAAATTTATCTGAAAATACAAATTGAGATAAATATTTCAAAACATTAACTCTAATCAAACAAGGGTTGTTTTAATTTTATTTAGATTAATGTCAATAAAATGAGAGCTAAAATTAAAATAAATTGCACCATTTTTTTTAAGTGAATGAAGTATTAGTATTGAAAAAAATAAAATTTAATTATGTCTAGCGAAGCTTAAATTTCATCTGATTTATCACCTAAACCTCTATTATCTCCAAAAATGAGGTGGATACAAATGAGATTAAAGGGGGTGAATGAACACAAATATTTAATCCCAATTAACCAAGGAAAAACTAAAAAAATGTTCTCAATTGAGGTAAACAGAAATTAATGTAATCATTTATCTCGATTTAATCTAAACTGGACATCACACAAGGCATATCCTTTCAAATGCATGTGTCATTTTAGAATTTTATGCATATATTTTTAAAATAATATTTATAGTAGAAAACCTTTAACAAATATGAGTAACTTTGAAAGAAAAAAATTACTTTGGAACTCTAAAATGACACTTATTTTGGTTACAAAAATATCTTGTTAAAATGACACCTAATACAAATTTGAGATAATATTAATTTTAGTAAATTTATATATTAAATATAGAGGAATAACAAATATCCAACAATAATAAATTTTCCAAAAAAATGTTATATGACATCGACAACACGATTATCATCTCCTATTTTGTGGTAAGAAACTCCTTATTGTTATCTTTTTTCCATTTTCCTTGACAACTTTTTCATTATGTACTCACCTATGCAATGCACTGGACCAAACTTTACTGTTGGTGAAAAGTTAGTTTTAGGTTGGTTAATCTCGCTTTATGTGATATAGAAGATATCATTTCAAGTATTTTAATAATTACAAATTCCAAAAGACTTATTTGTAGACCATATAATTTGTATTTGTGTTTGGCTATGCCTCTTAATTGTTATATATTAATACTTTTAGGACCCTTGAATTAGTGACAATTAAAACCACCGTATATAGTTGTCCATGGATGAAAATTAGTTTATTAAGGATATCTTGACATTAAAGAGTGATTATCCTTACCTCTTGGTGATAGTCTGATGTAGGAGTGTCCACCTCATTTTTATTTTAGTTAACAAAATTATAATGATGTTGGTTGACTTCTTAAACATATTCCTAAGGTTTTATTCAAAGTTAAATCTTAAGGTGCTTGAGTATAAATTTTGATCAAGCAAAGGCCACATTACAAATGTTGAGATAGGTTTACAATAAGGAGGTGTCAAATGGCTAGCACGCAAGCCATGCAACAACAAGTGATAGCCATCAAGTCACCACCTTTTTATTGGCTTTATTATGGCTCAATATATGACTTGACAAGCCACACAAATTTTAGCCACACCAAGCTAACAAAAACCCCATAGAGTGCTTGATTTTCGAATATAAGCATGTAGTCTTTTCATTTTGGCAGCAGATTTTTGGAGTTAATTTAAGTTTTTACCAAGGCCTTAATTAGAATTAATTAAGGAGTGTAATGGCCTAAAAAAATCATCCATGGATGTTGGGAATGAGAATTTGGAAAAGAGTTACCTTTATCTATTTAATTAAGTGTGGGCAAGAGTAAAGTACTAGTTTCCCTTTTCTTTTCTTTTATTTTTATTAATTTTATGTTTCCTATGTCCTATTATTTGCTTATCCACTCAATTTAGCATTTAATGAATGGGTAAAGTCTATATGAGGCTCAAAATCAGCCCCCCATGCTGATTGTTTGAGTGAGTTAAGTTATACCATAGTTAACATGCATTAGAGTAGTGTTTAGTTAAGTTAAACTCCTATGGTTATCTAAGGATTGGTTGTAATTTCTCTCAACTTCTTACACTATTATATGGGTGTAAAATGAATAAAAAAAGGGCAGCCATTATTGAGTATTTTTTGTAGAAGGTTTTGAAATGCCTTTCCTTCCCCCCAACAAACATAATGCATCAAAATCTTACAATGTTTAGCTTAAGTGTTGATACCTTAAGTGGTGATTATAAGTATTTGATTTCAAGAGTTACTTGAATATCAAATTCTTTTCTTTTCATCTCATCATCTCTTCATTTTTATCTTTTGTTGGAGCTAAACCCAAGTTCCATCATCAACTCTTAGTAAGATCCAATTTGTTTAGTATTTTCATGCATCATAGTCACAGCATGACATACAATTAGCAAGAATTGACTTTTTCAAAATTTGGAAGGAAATTGTAAATTTAATAATGTGATTGATAGTCTAGGGATTAGTACATTTTTCTCGGCATGTTTCCCTTTCAAAATTTTTGCCTTTATTATATGACCACCTAGTTGAGTCACCACTAATCTAGTTCCATTACATAGCTTAATAGAGAGATCTATAGTGCACAATAACATCATTGGTGAGGGATTTTGTTGTAAGTATTAAGACGCCCCGTAGTTTGAATGTCATTGCTCTTAACTTAATACCCAAAATCCGAAATGTTGAAGAGGGAAGAGACTATAGGCCCATTACTTGTTGTAATAAAATTTATAAAGTTACAGTTAAGGTGCTTGCTAATAAGATTTAACCTTATCTATTATATATTGTGGGGGAGACTCAAGCTATTTCTGTGAAAGGTAGGCACATAGGTGATAACATCTTAATGGTAACTAAATTGGTTAATGGTTATAACCAAAGACATATTTCACCTATATATATGATTAAGTTAGATATGAATAAATCTTATAATTCAATAAGTTGATTGTTCTTGGAGTAAATGTTATTGGGTCGTAATTTCCCTCTCTAGTTTACGAAAATTATCATGAATTGTGTTATTGCTTTCAATTATTCCTTGGTCCTTAACGGGGTTTTACCCAACCTTCTAAAGTAAGAAAGGGAATGAGATAGAGTGATCTTATTTCATCTCATCTATTTGTCATTGTTATGGAGTATCTAAATAGATTGCTTAGTTAAGTATGGGAGAATCCTCAATTCAAAGCTCACCACAAGTGCAAAAGAATGAGATTAGTGTCTATATTATTTATATATAATTTTTTCTTATTTTTTTTCTTTCCTATTTAGGCAATATATTATCCATCAAGACCTTGCTTGACAAGTTATCTACCTTTTCTGATATCTCTAGTTTACAACTTAATATAGCAAAGAGCACTATTTTTTTATGGAGATAAAGTGATTGAAGTAGCAAGACACCAAGTTTACTTACATTTTCATACACTAAAGGATTCTCTACCAGTCAAGTGTTCAGGTTTCCCACTGGTTGGAAGGAGTCTAAGAGTAAATGAATATCAACCTATTAATGAAATATTCATGGCCAAAATTATAATATGGAAAAACAAGTTTGTAAGCTCTATAGGAAGGATTCAACTAACTATATATGCTATTATTGGCATTCAAGTGTATTAGAGCCTTATATATCTACTATCTAAAACAAATAATCCACATTATTAATGCTATGTGTCTAGACTTCTTATGGTATAGTAATCATCTCAATTCAAAGAAGAATCGTGTATCTTAGCAACAAGTTTGCAAGCGCAAATAGGACCAATTATTGAATACTCTCAAAGGATAAGAGATTTATACTTATGGCTGGTATAATATTGCTAAAGCTTATGAGGAAATAAGAGTAGGAGGAGAGAATGTAAACTGGTGGAAAGTGGTATGGAACCTAATATATTTAACAAGTTAACAACTCCATATATGGTTTGTTGCTCATCAAAGGCTCTTTACGTAGGGTATAATGATTTAAATGTGTATGGCAGTAGAACCTAGATGTTCGTTATATATGTTGCATGTTGAATTTGTACACCATCTTTTGTTGTATGTGGCTACTCAAAGTAAACATGGGAATATCTCATAAGGGTATTTAGGTATGTTCATTAAGCTACAAAACTCCATAGGTTGTTTAGGTGGATGCATTCACCATGTAGATCACATCTTTTGGGATATTTAATAGCTTCGACAACATTCATATTTGGTTGGAACATAACCAACACCTTTTTCACAACAAGAATATAATATCATCTCAAATCACATAATCTATAAGAAGAAATAGTGAGTCGATTAAGGAGTGTGAACCGGTGTAAGTCTTACAAGAGGTTAGTTAATCTTGGAAATGTAATTTCTATTAGTTAAAGTAGTCCTTATGGTTTATAACTTTGAGATAAGTGATTTTTGTCTTATAAAAATAATTTTAAATATATAATATAATACTTACGTATAAAAATAACTTCCCTGGTGTACCAATTATCAACCTTAGAGCATAGTTTAGGATTCTCGATCACCGTATTGAGTTCGCGAACTTCAATATGTATACACTACTTAATAAGTTTGTATATTCTTTGGTCTATTAAGTATTGTTTGATCTATGATATATCTTTTTGTCATGGTGATTAAAAGAAATCATGTAATCATTGACAAAGTCCACTATATCAAGGGTAGGTGCCAAGAGTATCCTTCTACTTAGATAATTAAGATCCACAATGTTGGATGAGAGTGATTGGTAGGTTTTGTGAACTATACATGATATTGGGTCACCCTCGGCATGAGGAAATATATACTTCAACTCCATCATTCAGGCCTTCTAGTATCCTATCTCCTATTATTGCCAACCACTTTTAAAACTTTTCTAATCTTATGTTGTTATCAACATGTCCAATATTATACTGTAATACCCCAAATTTTACTACTGAAAATTTTCGTTCAACAATAGAAGCTTTATAAAACCATTAAGAGTTTGGTTTACCATACCATTATTACATCAATCATAAGGAAAAAGCCATTAAGAGTAAAATAGAGTAATTAGAAATGAGAGAGAATCTTTATAAATATAAATTTGGATATTTAATCCTAGATACAATAATAAAATACAAAAAAAGGATATTATGGATTAAAGAGTCCAAAAGGTATTCGAGTAATCAAATAATAACAATAAGACATGTCTTATAATGATTCCATACTTGGTTTAAATTATTATCCTTATGATACAAATAATCACCACATATTTGTTACCATAAGAGCATATAGAATTCTTCCAAGCATTAGAATTCCTTAGGGCCAACTAAATACCTACATAAACAAACATAGACATAAGCATCCAATAATTTCAATAAACTAATTTTCACAAAGAAGGTCACCTTAGCGACATGTTATATCAATTAGTCAAGCTACTAATATTAGACAACTAATTATTTAAATAAATTAATTCCTTAATTTTATTCATAAATTTAGATATATAATTTAAGGATAAACTTAATTTAGATTTAATATCTATAAAAATATTAAATATAACCTTATTAGCATTTTAATAAAATTAATGCCAAAATGTACACATAAAAGGCCAATGCAAAAATTTGTGGAATGAATTAAGTTTAAGATCCACCAAAAACAAATGGTCCAAATATGTATTAATTATTTTACTAGTAGACAAATAATAACGACACATTATAAAGAACTAACCATACATTAATTATTCATATCATCAATTTAATTATATGATATAAACAAAGACTCAAAATATTATCCAAATTGCACCCCAAGATAACATAGAAGTAAACAGTATTGGGATGGGGCACCTTACAACACAACCAAGAAGCCAAACTCAATCTAGTAGAAAAAATTAGAATACGGCTAGAAGATACCCATATTACCCAAGAAGGCCAAAAACGGGTTCCATTTTGCTACCAACCATACTTTACATAATAAGTGAAGTATGTTTTTCTTAAATAACTACCATTAATTAATCAAACCCTAATTTAATTTATACTCACCCTCTACCTCTTAATGCCACTTCCCCATGCTACAAATCACCACCATCGACACGAACCTTAGTGCCAATAGCAACAGCCCACATCAGAAGTATTAGTAGAGTAATGATTAGCAAACTTCGGTTGATCTCGTGCACAATAAAGGCTCCCCTAAATCAAGCGTATCCACCCATCATTGACTAAACCGCCAAAACTTAACGCTAACACCGTCAATCCTGATGGCTAAACAAATATCGCACATTGCCCACAAGTTGACTAAACATCTTATAACAATAAATGTTGAGCCTTGATAGATGGATAGATAGGAAACAACTAGACTAATTGAGAAAATAATGGACCAGATATGGTTTTAAGCAAAAAAATTAGAAGGCAAAAATAACACTATTGTTGGCGGTGGATTACTCCTTCGGGGGTGGTGTATAGAAAGAGACAAGTGGTGGAAAACAATTGTATATCAAATTTATTTCAATTAAATTCATATTTGATTAATATTTATCGATCTTGATAATTTAGACATATTAGGTTATAATAATAATTGATAGAACTTAATAATAGACTTAACAATATTACATGCCAATTTATTAATATTATGGGTACTCATAATGAGCAAGCATCCCTAAATCCATAACGCTAGATTAATCATATACCATCAAATATGAAAGAATGTTCATATGAGTAGTACTGTAGTCTTCCGTGATAGGCACACATTTTAATGATTTTATTAACTAATGGGAGAAAAAATAGGATAAAGTGCATGTGACCTTGAGACCATGACAAAATATATAAACAATTGATGAGATATCTATCAGGTTATTCTAATTTGGTCTATCAACTATCTAGAATACCCAAAGTCTCTACACATATAAGACCAAATACTTTATATTTAAATATGATCACTTTTATATGACCTTAACTTATACAACAATATGCAATTCATATTGTTCACATATAAACCCAATGTTGGATTATTGTCCCAAATGGTATTACTATTATCATTTTATGCTAACAGTTTCTACCTGCCATTCTTATGTCATTCTTGTAAAAATAAATAAATGTTGACAGAGCTTGTGTTTTACAAGAGAGATAGAAGCATGTTTTTCTCCTTAAAGGATATACTTCGATTGCTTATCCTACATACCCTAACATTCTAAGCGTTTAGCTAATAAATTGAGATAATATATGGAGAGTTACATTAGCTACGACGTATGTTGCCTTTTATAGTTGCATAGATGTTGTGTTTGGGGGGTATGTTGATGCTTCAAATCCTTGCCATGGTAGATCCACAAACTAAATGAAGTGGTATGCATAGAAGTTGAGACCGAGAAAAAGGTAGGTACAAGTTTGTTGTTTGGTTTTATTTTTCTTGCTCATTTCCCTACCCTCTTTCTCTATGAGTTAGTGGTTGAGCCTAGGGAAATGACATTGGATTTGTCTCATGTTCATATTGTTCCAAAAATTAAGGAAGTTTAAGCTATATTGATTACATTTGTATTATTTGAATCTCATGTGCAATGTAGAATGGTGGAAATTAGTTTTTCTTTTCTTTTTCTTTCTTTAAAACATGTAATTTTGCTACCAGATAGCTATGTATTTGTTTTCCAAGAATCCCAATCCAATTAATCTTTAGTTTTGAGTATGAAATATCCAAATAATTTTATCTACCTTTTTAATTAGATTTTGTTGATAATATTTTTGTGTTTATTGAGTTATTTACTGGATCAAACATGTGCTTCAAGAATCAAATATTATGGGAAGTCTAAATGGAACTATGTGAAACCTTTATGCCTATTTTTTTGGATGTCTTATCCAAGTTCGAAACAACAAAAATATATTTTAAGACATAAATGTTTAAAATTTATGTTCGTAAAATCATAAGCTTTTTTAAATTTTCTATAAAGGTATAAATATTTAGACTTGATTCCCATTAAGGTATAGTATTTTCAAAATTTTAAATTTTAGCTAATTCTAGTAATTTTCTATTTTTGCATTCATGGGGAAAAAATATAAATGTTTATACTTTAATGGAAATAAAGTTTAAATATTTATACCTTAATTTTTTTAACGACATTAAAGAGAATAAAGTTTGAATGTTTATGTCTCTTTGAGAATAAAACCAACGTTTATGTATTTGAATACACTTTTGTGAATTCAAAACTATTATGGCTTATGGAAATGATTAGATGTATATGTTTTACTGCTATATGACTACAGAAAGATAAAACGTACGACATGTGTTTCCATTTGTCATCGTAAGGAATAGAATAATATCTCTAATGAATTTTTGTTGCTCATTCTCAAATCATAAATTACACTTCATCATCCATTGCATCATGTGGTTAGTGATGAAATTTTTTCTTTTCCTTTTTTTTTTCTTTCGAAATTTTAAATTAAATAAATTTTAAGTTGGGTTACATACATACATATATACTGTAATTTTTTCAAAATTTAACTCTACGAATAAAAATTCATATTTGTATATTTTTGAATTTGAGTAAAACTATTGTGTTATTTAAATAGATTAATGGTGTTATATATATATATATATATATATATATATATATATATATATATATATATATATAAGCAATAAATAGATATGCACAATAATGGTGAAATTTTACGGGAATAACCTTGAAATCTAGTGGTAAGTTTTAGTAAAATAATGGTTAAAAATATTTACAATAACAGTGAAAGATAAGTACAATAATGGTGAAAAATTACAAAAATACCATTGGAATTTAGTAAATTTCATGGTGAAAGAATAATGTAAATAAGATGAAAGAATAGTGGATATGGGGTGAAATATCAACAAAATAATAGTAAAAGATTAATAAAATTGAGGTGGAAGATTAGTAGACTTGGGTTAAATATTAGCATGATAATTGTAAAAGATTAGTACAACCAAGGTGAAAGATGAACATGATAATGGTAAAGTATTAGTAGAATTATGGTGAAAGATTAATATAATCGAGGTAAAAGATCATGATTATAATAAAGAAATATTAGTTGAACTAGGGTGAAAGATCATCATCAAACGATCAGTAAAGAAATATTCAACGATGAGAGATTTATACATATTATTTTTTTTAAGTTAGAAATATATTAATATTGAAAAAATATTATAAAAGAATTTATATTTTTTTAGTAATTATAATTAAACATAATATCATTTAATTTTTTTTAAAAAAATAAAAATAATAATTTGTCATTGTATAATCGGTTGCATGTTATAAAAATTGACTGCAAATCGAGTTATAGTGAAAACCCTATACATGAGGTTTCTATAGGTGTCAAATATCTCTTCCCATCATTGAATGAGTAACCATATGCATGCTACTTTAGCATCATTAATGATACTACAAATATAATAACATCATATTATATTTTCGTATAAAAAAGAATGTCCTTAATTTATAACATGACATCAATAGTACATTAGTGTCTCATCTAGTAGAGGGATTAACAGTGAAATGTCATTTTTTTTCGAGCACTTATAATTTTTTTTCTATTATTCCAAGTTCAATTTTTTTCCCATCCATTTTCTTTTTTATTTCATTTAATGATTCACTCTTCTCCCCTTCTAATAAGCATATCCTTTTAGATGAAACCTAAAGGAAATTAAAGACTCCAACTATCCAATCCGATAAGCTAATAAAACATGCATTTGGGGGGTGACCTCATCAGTCAGTTAAGTAGCTAGGGTTGTTTGGGTCAAGTGGCGAGGGCACCCCCCAAGTTGTCTGACTCGTGTGGTTAGGGGGCTCCTAAACACCTTGAGGCCCCTTTTTTTGTTAATTTTTCATCATAGATTGAAACATAACATACTAAATATTCTTATTAATATAGAACCATACTAAATTGATTTATGCATAGAGTTGTTTGAATTTACTTACCAAAATTAATTATCTAAAATAATTACCTAGTTTAGGAATATTTTAGGCTAAAAAATTTCTCAAATAAATAATTACCATAGATAATTATTTTTTGTAAGAAAATCCAAACAAATGGTAAATCTTACTATATATAAAAGAAGAAAGCATGCAGCTCCCCCCACCATTTCAGTTGTGCTTTTACATAAAACGTATACAATTTTCATCGGTCAAATTATTAGTGTTTGGATTGATGTTATATCCAATGGTATGATATAAGTGTAACACCCCCAAAATTCACTACTGAAAAATTTCGTTAATTAAAAGGAAGATTAGCGGAAGCAGATAAATAAAACGTGAACTTTGGGAGTATTACCGCCACACTTAGTACCAGACCGGTTCACTCATACCGTTCCAGTACCAAGTGCTAAGGCTAAGAAAATGAAATACAATTCGAAAGACATTCAACATGCATAAATCAGAGTAAATTGCAAGGACTTCAACATATTTAAATCAGAGTAGCGCATCAAATCGTTTTCAGGAATAAAATCCACCGATGGTGGTTAAAGTACCAACATAATATCAAAACCAGGAAATTAAACGAAGAAGGAGGGAAAACCCTAACGATACCGGATAACTCCTTACTCTCTTTCCCGTAGCCCACTTGAGTAGCAATTGAAAAACCTGCAAGGGCACTGCCCATTGAATAGGCAGGGGCCCCATAAAGGGAATCCCTTCAGTACTACGGTACTGAGTAACCCTTTAATACCACACTTAAAGATAGGCCCACATACGACACATAATGCAAACTACACACATAAATAATATGAGGTGCATGCATAACAATAACATACATAATACTTTATAAGTCACGATCGATACTTTGGGCCTTAAGCCATTATTCCATCATCATTCCATCAATATCATATTTTATATCCATGTGAGTGCGAGAACCCCACTATTATAGCCGGTGGACCGGAAGGTATACACTCAGGGCAGAACGCCTCTGACCACTATTATTGCCGGTGGACCGGAAGATAAACACACAGGGCAAAACACACCTGACCACTATTATTTGCCGGTGGACCGGTCTGGCCCCGACTCACATGGTGTTCCACTATAAGTGATTAGTATTTTTCCATAATCTTATTCACATACATAACCGATTTTATTGAGCTCGGGACCCCCACTATTATTGCCGGTGGACCGGAATACAGATAACTCATCATCCAGGGCACAACGCTCCTGGCCACTATTATAACCGGTGGACCGGGATACATATAACTCATCATCCAGGGCACAACGCTCCTGGCCACTATTATAACCGGTGGACCGGTACTCAATATCATAATCATCTGGGCCCGGCTCATTAATATTTCACTTTCAATAATAGTATCTTTCCTTTCTTTAATCAGCACATCAATCATATTTATTTGCCTCGAATGGGAGATCGATAACCCGGGACAAAAGGTACACTGGTCGTACCGGTGCATATCAGCTACTCAGTACCCTTCAACCATGAACCCAAGGACGCAAAGGTACCCTGGTCGTACTGGTGCATAAAGCTAACTCAGTACCCTAGCGACAAGGACACCTAATCCATAAGTATGCATACCCCCTAACTAGGTTCGTAGAGCTAGGAAGAGTAAGATATAGGGCCTGGCTGGGGCACAAAGGCACACCAGCAAATACCAGAATAATCGTGGACTAAACCACGTCCTTAGGGTAGCGACCCCTAAGGAGTCACCATTCCCGATCTCGAGGTCTTTCACTTTAAGTAATAGTGTCTTAATTAAGGTGATCACGAAAAGCACGATAATCCGATACTTATTCACTTTCAATCGTTCTGATATCATTAATCGTTTCTTATTCAGATGATTATCCAGGATATCACCGAGAAACCATTCAGGCCATACTAATTATCAAATACTCTTACTTGGCTAATCAGCATTATTTAATCATATTAATGTTCCACAATCTCAAAGACGTGTTAGGTACAAACTACTCATTTGCCCTTTACTTATATAATTGTTAAGTATCAATTCCTTACTTGATAAATTACCACATTACCCTTAAGGTTGCATAATTACCAAATTACCCCTTGTCCACTTTAGATTACCAAATTGTCTCCTACACTTTTTAGACCACCATTCGCCCCTCATAATTACTACACTTATCATATTTCTCTTTTGGTTGGTTATATTACCAAATCGCCATTCTCCTTGTTATAATTACTAAATTGCCCTTGAGTTGGATAAATTACTAAATTACTCTCCTTCATTATCATGATTACTATTTTTCCCCTTTAGTTGGTTAAATAATTATCACTTTACCCTTTAATCGGCTAAATTACCAAATTGCCCCTTCACTTGGATAAATTACCACATTACCCTTCTCCTTTATCATAACTACCATTTTACCCCTCTCAATTATTTTAATTGCCATTTATCCTTTTTAATCATTATAAATCTCAAATTACCCTTCTTCATAATTACAAATATTAATTTACCCTTTTTCATAATCAAAATTACTATATTACCCTTCTCCATTATTAAAATTACCATAATGCCCTTTAATTGGTTAATTCACCAAATTACCCTTCTATAGCATCATACTTATCCAATTGCCCTTCTACAATCATAATTTTAATTTCTAAATTATCTTTTGTCGTTATCATAATTACCACGTTACCCCTTACTCCCAAGTTTACCATAGTATCCTTTTATTTAAAAAATTACCATTTTACCCCCTTACGTCCAATTTTACCATAATGTCCTTTTATTTATGAAAACTACCACCATACATCTTTTACTTTACAAATTACTATTTTACCCTTTCACATCCAAGATTACCATCGTTATCTTTCCATACATAATTACCATTTTACCCTTCTTTCCCAAATTACCATATTACCCATTTACTTATAAATTACCACTTCACCATTCACTTATAAAATTTACCATATTACCCTTTTACTTATGAAATTACGATTTTGCCCCTCTACCTCCACAATTACCATAATGCCCTCCTTCATCCAAAATTACTATTTTCCCCTACTTCCAAAATTACCATTTTACCCTTCTTTCTCACAACTTACGATTTTATCCTTTACTTGTAAATTATCATTTGGCCATTTAATTATAAAATTACCATATTATTCTTTTATCTCAAAAATTACCGAAATACCCATTTCACTTATAAAATTTCCACTCAACCCCTTTATTCACCATTTTTATGAATTTGCTGACACTACATAAAATAATGATATTAATACTTCATTTTTATCATCTAAGTCCACCAACTTGTCATTTTTCAACATAATACTCATTAGCAACTACACACATTGATTTATATACCTCATAAACATAATTACTAAAATACCCTTAAACAATAACATCATTCATGCATTAACGACATGGTACATCATAAACGAGTATTTAACATTTCTATCCATATTCCAACTCCTTCTTTATTTAACATACCTACATATGGCACAAAAGTTATCATGCTTTTTCTTTTTAACAAACAATATAAGAAACCATAAACATATCATGCTAAGCATACAAAACATGCATAAAATCATACTAAACCCTAAATGTGCTAGCATGCGTTTTTCCATATATTTAAGGGAGGATTAACGGTTACCTTAATCCCGCAAAATATCAAATCTTACCAAGCATAATTAGCAACTCAACACCTAAAAATAATATCCATCATTATTGTTAGAAATAAGAAGTTAAAAAGGATAAAACTTTATAAAACAACTTTATTTAATAATAATACACTTTAATTAAATATGGATATACCTCAAAACTTAACCAAATGAGTTTCAAAATAAGGGGGAGCTCACGCTGCATGAGCAGCGTGAGTTTCATGCATAATCATGGGGAGAAAAGGGCTCAAAGAGGGTGAAGGGAGAAAAATCCATTATTTTCGGGTTAGGGTATTTAGGCTAGAAAAGAAGGTGGTTGGGGGAGGTTTCAAGGCAGGGGAATGGTGCAGAAGTGAAGAGGGGTTGTAGGTGGAGGCTAAGGGTGGTTTCAAGGCGGCTCAAGGCGGCGGAGAGGCGGCGAAGGTGGCTGCCAAGATGGGTCGAGGGAAAGGGGTTGTGAAGGAAGGAAAAGGAGAGGGAAAAATGGAGGGGTTCAAGGGTTGTTTTCGGCCAACTAATGGATGGCGGTTGTAGAGGGGGTTGCAGGGTGTCAAATGGTGGGTTGGGTGGCGTCAGAGGTGGCCGGAAGGCGGCGGTAGAGGCGGTTGCAGGTGGCTCGGCGGTAAGGGAAAAAACTAGGAAGAAAAAGGAAGAGGAGGAGAAGGGAGGAAGTGTAGGGCTCGAGGGGGCGGCGTGGTGGTGCAGGGTGGTAGTGGGTGGTGGCAGGAGGCGGCGCAGGGGTTGGGCTTGGTGGTTCGAGCGGCGGCAGGCGACGGTGATCAAAAAAATGGGGGACGAATGGGAGGAGGAGAAAAGAGAGAGGATGCTCGGGATGAAGAGGTGAGGCTCGAAAAAAAATGGGGAATGAAGGGCTTGGGAGCTGAAGAAAAAGAAGAGGGAGAAGAGAGGGGGCAAGGCTGGCCGATCGGTGCTGCAGTGGTGGCAGGGCTGTCGGTTGGCAAGGGGAAGGAAGGGGAGAAGAGGGAAAGAAACAGGGCGTGCAGGCTGGGGATGCAGGGCTAGTTGGGTTCGAATGAGGAAAGAAAACGACGGGGGAGAGAGGAAGAGAGAGGGCAGGGAGGTAGGTGGTGGCCGGGTTGCAGGCGGTGGTCGGGCGTGCGTAGGGATCGGGCATGGGGGCGGTGAGGAAGGAAGGAGATGAAGGGAGAAGCTGGCCGGTCGAAGGAAAAGGAAATAAGGCCGAACCGGCCGGTTAAGAAAAAAAAGGAAAGGAGGCGGCTGGCTGTGTTGGGCGGGCGCGAGGAGGAGAAGGGGGACGGGAGAGACGGGCCTGGCCCAAATGCGCGGGGGAGGGCTGGCCTGGCGAGGTAGTCCAAGGGAAAAGGAAAAAGAAAAAGAAAAGGAGAAAGAGGAAAAAAAAAGGAAAAAGGGGGAATGGAAAAATAGGGAAAGTAATTTAATTTAATTTATAAAATCATAAAATATAATATTCTTGGTAAATTATTTAATTTAATAATTTAATTTATTATAATCTAATATTTTAGTTTAAAAAGGATAAAGTTGGTAAAATATTAGTTTTGGAAAATTATTTAAATAAAACAATATGATAAATAGTAAAATATTTATTTTTAATTTATTAAATACTCTTATCCAAATTTACATACTCCAAAATCCATAAAATAATTAAAATAAATAATCTAAAGCAATTTTATTCCAAATAAAAGTAATTTATTAAAATATAGGTTTTCGAAAATTTTGGGGTATTACAATAAGCCATGTCATAAATATGTACACCCATATTATTTGGAATCAGTCTATCATGTTTACATAAACATCATTCACATGATTTGTCTTCTCTCACTGAAAGTTGTTTTCTCCTCTTATTATTGGCATAGTGTTCACCAAAAATTGTGCTTAAATTTGGTGTCAAAAGTATTAGTCAAATAGGTAGTTCTCATTTGCTCTCAACAATATTGAAAAGGTATTTTTCATTTATTTTTGTCATATTTATAACAATATTACTTATGCATTTTCTTCAATATTTTTACAATTGAAAATTTATCAAAAAAAATTGAGTAATATGAATTTGGAAGTAACTTTATTCATTCACTTCTCTAATTATCTTGGTTCTTTATAATGTGATATGTGGCTTGATATACTAGAATTATTTACAACTAACTTAGTTCATTATATTTAAAATTATTTGCATATTCAACGACACCAAGTCATTAAAACAAATAAATGACCATGTATATAATTCTTAACGAAATACATCTTGCAAAAAATAATCGGTATGTGAACTTATACTTGTAAGGAATTATGATAAGGATGACAACAAAAATGAATTTACAATTTAGAATGCGTATTTCATTACTCTGAAGTATATTCTTATGCAATTTTTTTCTTTTTTCCTTAAATTTATAATTGTTAATATATAAATATATGTGATATTTTAATATATTCAAATAAAATAGGATACTAAAGTCCATGCTTCAATCAGAAAATATCAAATTGAACAATATAGAGCAAAACTCATAAGAGGATAACTATACCATGCAAAGATTTTTATAGTAGCATACAACTAGACGAAAATAAAAACAAATTTATTCAAATATGTCATCTACCTCAACAATTTCATACAATGTAATTTGTCAATAAACATAGAAGTATTCCCAACACAATGATTTAAGTTTGCAACAATTGAGAAATTACCCACATTAGCACAAACTTGCCTTATAGGTACCTATTAGAGTTTTATAAATTACAAATAACTTGCTATTTTATCATAATCAACATCCTAAAAATTAATTATTTGTTATGGATGATCAAATGTAAAATAGTGCATAATAGTCGATAACTACAATTATACACTTTTAGCAATCATCACCATAAAATCATTACTATTCATACATAATTTTACAGGTAAAATAAAGTATAATGCATACTCTAGGGAGATAAGGCAACAAAACTAAGCGAATATGTTGGAAGCACAAATCTAAACCAACTTATTATAGTTCTCTAATTCTATCGAATCCACACACTTAATGATACATTTCTTAGTACTTTTACTGTATCTAAATCTTATTAAGTTATTCATAATTACATGATTAATATTTGCAAGTCAAGTCAGGATATCAAACACTTGGAATGTGATAAAGTTAATTCTTAGCACTAATATAGAGGAGATTAAAGGCTTTCAGAAAAGGTAAACATTTAATAAAGTTCATATCATTTTATAAATTTACCAAGAACACAATATCAAAATTCATAATAAATTTTATTCATATATAACCTAAAGGAGAATCCTCACCAATCACAATTTTTGAACAGAGACAACCATCGTTATCACAAACAATAATGAATGAGCTTGCAAGGTTGAGTTACTTCAAGACAACAAGGTGCACTTTATTTAAGTAAAAATTGTTGATGGTTATATACTTTCTACCTCAGTTATTCATTTTTTTAGCCAAAAAAGTTTTGGATCAATGATCGGGTCATAGGAATAAAAACAGTAGGTGAATGGTTTATGTGGCCGTCAAGACATGTCTGAAGAAATTCAAGGTTGCTAGATAAACATTCCATAGTGAAAAGTGTAATAAAAATAATAAAGTAAATTTGAGGTACAAGCTGCAGATTATAGTTGTTGATAGAACATGCAACATCCTACTACTACTTTGTGATAGGGAATGTACATAGGTGATAGGAAAGTTAGCACATAAGCTAAGGGAGAGCAATAAAGAGGTTATTTTTAATTTAGTATTATTCTACTATAACTATTTATATATTTAAATACCTTTTTTTAGCTACGTAGGAAGAGGTTGAATGTTCGAAGCTACCAAAAAATTTGGGAAAACTAATAGATCAAAAAGCCTTTTTCTTAGTCTAAGTGAGAAAGAAAAAAATGGGGATATATTTATTTATTAAGCTAAGTGTGGATGAAGCTTTGGTTTACAAGATTTATGGACCTACTTAGTTTGACAATTAAGTTTTGTCTAAAGCATTAACAATTGCATTCCTTTCTACAACACAATTATTATCTAATCAATTACTTCAAATTAGATTTTGGAATATTTTGGGACTCAAATGCACTTTCCAAACTAGAAAATGTCATTAAGGAATACGTAATATTGACACATTAAAAAAATTAAAATATTGGGAATTAATTAATTTATATATGAGATAACATGATAATTCTTTTTTATGTCTGCAAAGGTGAAATCTCAACCTAATGAAGTACGCACACTAAATCAAATTTCAACAAGTCATTCAAAGATTACAATTGTAGAGTTGGATAATAGGCAAATGAATAGGATATTTCCTCTATATCTCCTGAGAAGAAGAGGGATAGGTTCATTGTGAAGCAAGAAAAACTTAATGTTGATAGTAACATAAAAACTATAGCAACATAAAAACTAAGTGTTTGAGAGATATGTAACATGTCTTATGCTTTTTAATTTAGTATTTGTAAGTAATATTTTCAAACATTTAATGAGACATGTTTGGTCTAAGCAACCAGATGGCTGCTACATTAAGTATTAATGTTGGCATGTGGTAGATGAAAATAAGGGTTTTGATTTTTAATTCCCTATGTAACAAACTCTAATCATTACAAATTTGTATGCAATGATGTATTATCATCTAAGAATTTAACATGCTAGTACATCTATGACATAAACAACCTATTAATGGGGGCAAATAATTACAACATTAAGAAATGTACAACATATTATGCAAGTGTACTAATGAAAAATAATTAACAATGACTTATAGAATTAAAGTTTAGAAATGACAGTTCAAGTAAGGACATAAAACTTCTTCCAGTAAAATGCAGCAAATAATATGGTGTAAGTGACTTTAATACAAAAGTTAAACATTATAATTAACATCATGCTAATACTATAAATGAATAGAATGTTACATTTCCACATCATATGCCACATAGTTTTATAATTGTTATTGAAAAGAAATTCTATTTTAAAATTATTAATTATAAATATATCCTCAATAATTATATTTAAATTAAGAATAAAACTATAAAAAAACTAATATCATATTTGAATAAGACAAAAGAATACTTCTTCTACATTGTTGACACTTCAGACGTGAGACCCCAAATTTTTTTACTACTGAAAAAAATTAATTTAGTGAAAGTATAATATAAAAATAGTTAAGTGTTACCGTTGTAACTAACATAAATGTGGCCTACCATACCATAATTACATCAATTACAAGGTAAAATAATTATAACATAAAACATGATAAATATAAAATGAGATAACTTTCATAAACTTAAATATGATTTTTAAGATTAACTTTGAGTACAATATCAAAATACATAAAAAATGATCTTATAGATCTAAGAGTTTAAAAATGTATTCAGCTAAAATGCTAATCCATGGATGACATGACTCTACACCCAACCCCTTATAAATAAGAATCATTCATCCACAAATAAAGCATCATAAGTAAAAAAGTTATTCAAGTGGCCCTTGTTGACTTGCACAAAAGCATCTATGTCATCTACTTGTGGGAATAAACAATACCCATGAAAATAATAATTAGTATGTTACGTGCTGAGTAAGGTAACAATGCAGTCGAGAAAGGGTACATATCTTAGGGTCACAACAAGGGTTAAACATACATAGAGATTAACATATGGTAGTACCAACTCATTTGACAATTTTTAAGTATCTCAATGATAATGTCATAATCAAGGCCTATAATCTTATATACATTGAGTTCAAGAACTCCACTATTCTCAACCAATGGAATAATATCAACAATGTACAGCCCTAGGGTATAAAGCTTCCGGCCACTATTCTCGTTCGGTGGAACAAAAAAGTACATTTGGTCTTGAATCATGTGGTCTTTTCACTTTAAGTGGTTATAATCATTCTCATGACTTTATTTTTTTCAAATTGAGTTCAGGGGTCTCACTATTCTAAAGCAGTGGAATGGTATCAACAATATACAACTGTAGGACAAAACTCTCCTAGAGTGGACTGATACCAATGGTATTCAACCCTAGAGAATAAAGCTCCTAGCCACTATTCTAGTTTGATAGAAGGGACATGTACAATCAGTCATAAATCATATGATCTTTCACTTTGAATGATTAATATTTTATTCATGGTTATTTATCTCAAGTTCATCATTTAGACATACATATTCAAGGCACATAATCTAGGTTAACATAATTACCCAACACATACAAAACACAACTACATGAAGATCGAAACATTCCCCAAGGAAAATGGTCACAATTTCCCTAATAAACCTTAATTTCACAATATACACACAACCCCTTTCATATTACTCATATATCCACCAAAGTCAGCTTACCTTATTCAAATACTATTTTATCAACATATTCAAAAATAAAGTTCTAAATCTCGTGTCTTACACATGCAATACCAATCCTATCTCTAGAATTACTATTCACAATACTTACAAAACCCTAATTCTACTAGGTATAACTTTTCCCATAAGACTCTTATAATCACCAAATTTAATATAAATTCATAAAATGCTAATACTAACAATATATCCAAAAATTATGGTCTATATCCAATGTCTTACACATGTGATAATAGCATCGTCTCTACAGTTATTGTTTCCATTTTAAGCTAATTTTCATTTTATTTAGACTTAGGTCATTCATAATTACTCAAAAAATATCACATAATATTATTATAATAATTTAAATTAATTAACACATTAAAACACATATTTTTCATATTAAATCCATATTGGCCAAAATATCCTTAAGGATAACATAATGCTTACAAAAACCTTACATGTCTGATATCATTATTTTCCAATACTCCATTTATTACATCACCAAATACCTTAATTATACTTATTTTACACTTATCATACTTTATCAAACCCATATTATGACACCATGTGTCATACTAATTCACTTAGAGTTTACAGGATAAATCTTATCGTAACAATATCATCTAAGCGCATACTTTCTCACTCTTTCTCACTTTCCATCATATGATACACATTATCATATAATAAAATTAATAACATGAATATAACAACATAATAATAATTGCATGATAATACACACTATCATACATAACATTTAGTAGAAAACCCAAACTACGACATGTGTCATTACAAAAAAGAACACCAGTCTCTAAGCATATATAACCTAACCACCTCCTCTAATACCTTCAAATTGCAAGGCTTGAAATTTCAAAAACTAAAACTTATTCAAACAAGAGGGATGTAACAACAACATGTTCTTAAGCAAAGGGTAGAAATGGCACTATCTGCCATTGATAAGGGTAAGGGAATGACAAGGAGGGACGTTGCTCGAGGGGAAGGAATGGAATTAGAGGCTAAAGTTGTTGATGGAAAAACTATAGAAATGGTTGAAGATGATGAGTGAAAAACGGTGAGTATGGTCGAAGGTTGGAGGGTGGATATGGTGATGGGGGATGTTGCTAATAAGAGGAAGAATGACAATGAGGGTAGAAGGAAAAGGGAAATCAGTGGTGGAGGGTGGCACTGTTGGGTTGTTGTGGTTAATGGCGATGATGGGAAGGAGGAATGAAATAAAGGATAGGGCTTCTCAGTTGTCGTTGTTCATTGACTGAAATAAAGGGAAGGATGGGGGTATTTGGACATTAAATGAGGCTTAACTTGAGGGTACACACATACACACACATGCATGCATGCTGAGTGATAGAGGAGAGGGCATGTAGGAGGAGAAATGGTGGAGGCATGATTGGGGAAATGATGGGAAACAAATTTAACCGAGCACATCCCTTAATATGTGGGACTTTATGGTTGTGATTAGGGGTAGAGCTAGGTAAAGAGCAGTGGTGTCCCAGGACACCATAGAGCCTGACTGTAATTGTATTATATATATATATATATATATATATATATATATATATATATATATATATTAGGTACTAGATATATAATATGTTAGGGGATATAGTGTAAGATAAATCACGATGGACTGGTGGTAGGTGGTGTAGGGTTCCTTACACCAATTGTATAGCTCTAATACCCGTTATTGGCATTCTTTTTTTATCCTAATCAACTACAAAGATGTGTCAAAACTTGTCATTTTGATGCATCTTAAAACAAATCATTTCTTTCTTTTTCCCACATTTCCCTTCTTTGATTCTTAACCTCAACTTTTTTCCTTTCCAAATTCTTTGCCTCTAACCTAAACCATCTATTCTTGCTCCACCTCATTTTTGTCACCGTTGATTCCTTTAGTTAATTTGAGTAAAAGTTAGGAAATTGACTACATTAATAGTGTGCCAATAATTTTACTTCAATGAATGAATGTATTATACATCATTGTATATGATCTATAAGATTTATATGAAAACCTTGTTCACTAATTAGTTTGTTAATTGATTCATTGTTTTTTTTTCTTAGCAATGTGTTGAATTAGTTTGTTTAATTTCTTAAGGAACTGTTTAATTGTTGATTAGCACAAGGTGTATGCTATTGGTGTAGAGTTTTTTTGAATTATGGATCTCTCATTTTTTTGATGTTGTTGATGTGGAGTTTTTGATATATAAAGAGTTCTTTATTTTGTTTGTGGGGGGGTGTATTCTGATTAGCAAGTGCATGATGTTAGGGGTGGATAGGAAGGGCTTCTCTTTTTTTTTCATTGTTTTTATGGAGGCTGGGTATATACTCTTTAATATTTTCTTGGTATTTTTTGATTGCATTAATATATTAATTGATTGAACCCTAATTATTATACTGCTAGTATTTAATAGGGTTAATATTGGCGCTTTGTCGTATTAATTAATTAAGGAAAGTAATATAAGGTGTATGGACCTGCTTTTGGTGTACAACTTGATCAATCTCTTTCTCATGATTAAAAGATGACTTAGAAATTAATATTATATTTCAAACTAATCTAGTGGTGGATTTTTATTTTCCTAGCATATTTATCATATCTGTAGTTTCCCATTATTTTTATTATTAGTTTATTTTATTTTATTTATTCTTTTTATTATTTTTATAATCCCCCATTAGTATTTTTCTTATTTATTTATTTTGTGTTATTTAGGAATTTTATTTTTATTTATATTTATTCTTAAGCTAATTAAATAGAGGTGAGCCCTCTGAATCCCCGGCCTAGAACGATACCCTTATTTACTAGTGCTATAATTGACAACAAGAGGATTTAAATTCCGTGCGGCCTATTTCTTCGTGTCTGGCGGCTCCATCCACTTTGGCTACCCCTCAGCGTCAGAGCCTTTGAAGGCTCTCCCCCTCCTTCTTTTCTCTGCGTTGTGTGTCCCTGCCGCTCTTACTCCTCTCTACCGCACTCCTCTTTTATAATTTTTTTTTCATGTCCGCCCCTTACACCCTTTTATTCTTGATCCGTGCGGCTGATTTCTCCATTTCTTTTTCGTGCCCCACGCCACATCAGCCTTGCTTTGTATGACTGCTGGCTCTCTATCTTGCGCGGCTCATTTTGCTCGTCCCTCCCATTCGACTCTCCCTGTTTGTCATTCGAGCCTTTCCACGTCAGCCCTTCTCTTGCTCTGACGTGCTGCTCATTTGGTTTTTGCCTTGCCACCTTGTTCTGTGGCCTTTTCTTCTCTCTCTTTTTTTTTTACTTTTTCTTTCCTTTCTGGCTGACTACTTCGGCTACCTCATTCTCCGTCGTACGTGTGTCCTGACGCCTGACTGTGCCCTGTGCTGATGTGTTGTTGCCCTCCTGACGGCTTCCTTTTCTGCATCATACTTTGTTGCCGCTTCTTTTTTTTCAAATTTTTTTTCATTCATTTCATTTTATATTTTTTCATTATTTTTTTTTATTTTTTTCTCTACCAAACATAACCAATCCCTTTTCTTAGCATAAATACATATATTTCTTTCACATACACACATACACAACCACTCTTTATATCCATAACGATTTTATTTCCTTCCACTAGCTTTTAAGTAAAGGTAAGGACATTAAGGCCCAAAGGTTATTCAATGTGGGTAATGAAGAAAAATATATGTTCCTTGTATAGGTTTAAAGGGTTTCTATAGGGTGTACATCATGTATACACAAATTAGGTTAAGCAATATGGTCATGTGATAGAAAATCTTAAGCTGCCTTTATCATTTTCTCAATCAGAGCATGTTTTGACTATAAGCTTCGACTATCACAAGAGTAAGTTCTAGTAATCTCTATAGTCCATTACAAGAGCTATAGTAAATAATTTGATCAAAGCAATTAAACATATATGAGGTTTACAAAGAAATTTTGAAGCCAAGAAAAGTAGATGATTTTGTGTAAATTCGCTCAGAAAAAAGAAGGTATATATGGTTCAAAATCTCATTGAGGAATGTGATGAATCTTAACATGCCATGTCGGTAGTTAGAAAATCATACATGTTCTTTCTCCATTCATATGTAGGCACATAGATATGTGTTCCCTATATCGAAATTAACACAAAAAATCTCCACTAGCTTTATCTCAATTCTATGATCATCTTTTCATTAGATCTCAAAGATATATTCCTCATTAACTAGTTAAGGGTTTTTATGACTCTAAAAATACTAAACACTCTAAAAACTCTAAATAATTTTTTTTATCTCATTTTTTTTTGCAAAAACATAAAACACACACACCCTCACACTTAAATCACACATTATCCTCAATGTGTAAACAACTAGGGAAACATGTAATTTTAAGTATGGAGAAAACAAAATGAATAAACAAATAAATAACTAGAGGGTAGAAAACTCCCTTATGACATTGGGTTGCCTCTCAAGTAGCGCTTATTTTATGTCTTCAGCCTAACATGATCTCGGTTACGTTCACCTGAGAGCTGCTTCACTAAATCCTTCCTTATGATGATCATCTTTATCTTGCAAGGAAGAAAAAGACAAAATATTAGTTTTAATAAAAGATTTGATCCAACAAGAACGTAACTTACCTATCATGGGATTTAAGCTCGTGTGTAAAGAGATAATGTTTTGCCCAATGTCCATGTATGGTGATCTCTCTATCAAAGGAAGAATATAGTTTCCCATCTCAAAATCTTTAAACACATCCTTCCAACATAACCTCTCCTTTGGAGCATCATGCTTCTTATTAAATGTATCCAAGGTGATTTGATTACTCTCTTCACTCTTGGATCCATACAACCTGCTAAAAGAGGGAAAACAAGGAGTGTGGTTAGCATAAATAAAATCAAAGTGGTTCAAAGGCTTACCTTGTATCTCATGGTCATCTTCAAGCAAAAGTGGGGAATAAATGTTTAACGATGGTCTATGGTAGATGAAAGTGATAGTCTTGCCATCCATATACTTCTCTTTGTTTACTTGATCCTCATTTTGATGAGATTCTTCTTCTACTTTTACAAGCTCTTCTTCCACATGATCTTTCTTTTCAATGTTCTACATGGAAACCTCCTCAACTAGCTCATCCTTACATTCAGATATGGCATCGTCATACTCATAACTCTTACTTGAATTTGGAACTGAAGTACTAGAGAGCTCTTTTTGTGCTTTTAATTGATTGATCATGTTGACCATATAACCCATTTGCTCCTCCAACACCGACATCCTTTTATTTTGTATAATTTGACTTTGCATCAATTGATTTTGCCCCTTTGTCAATGCTTCAAAAAGCTTATCCATTTTTTCTAAACTTGAGGGTTCTAAAACTGGAGAAGATTCTTTTTGAGGATATTGATGATGTTTTGAAGCTTCATAACCGTGTGTGTAAAGGTCTTGATATGGCATTGAATACTGATCATTCATCCCCCATCCGAAGTTGGGGTGATGCATTCGTTCTGAATAGCATGCGCTTGTGTAGGGATCATGTCCTTGAAAACTATTGAAAGATTGAGCACCAGATTGTGTCCATCCTCCTCCTCTTATAGCTTGTGAATGGTAAGCATATGGATTTCCTTGTGTATGACACACTCCGCTTGCATTAATAACTCCAGTAGCTGTAGCTACCTGCGAAAGAAGAGTAGTGAGTTGGTTAAGTCTATCATCAAGATTACTCAAACTTACCTCATTTACTCTTGCATTAAGATTCATGCAAAGTTGTCCATAACCCAAGGATCCTCTCATAGCCACCTGAAAACACTAACACTTCAAAGGAAAAGGTTAAGAGCAAAACACAACACACCAAAAATTCTAAATAACCTAAAACGAAACTAAAAGAAAAAACACAAACACTAAAAATAAAAACACACTAAAAATACTAGCAAAATAAAGGTGAAGTTACCAATCCCCGGCAACGACACCAAAAATTGGTGTGGCCGTAGCCGGCACGCAATTTAAACCCTCTTGTTGTCACTTGTAGTACTAGTAAATAAGGGTATCATTCTAGGCCGGGGATTGAGAGAGCTCACCTCTATTTAACTAGCTTGAAAATAAAACTAAAAATAAAAATAAAAATCCTAAATAACACAAAATAAATAAATAAGAAAAATACTAGTAGGGGATTATAAAAATAAAAATAATAAAAGGAATAAATAAAATAAATAAAATAAAATAAACTAATAATAATAATATTGAAAAACCATAGATATGATAAAGATGCTAGGGAAATAAAAATCCTCCACTAGATTATATCGAAATATAATATTAATTTATAAGTCATCTTTTAATCATGAGAATGATATCGACCAAGTTGTACCCCAAAAGCGGATCCATACACCTTATATTACTTCCCTTAATTAATTAATATGACAAAGTGCCAATATTAACCCTATTAAATACTAGCAGTATAGCAGCAACAAGTGGCTCCTATGTTTAACTAGATTTAATGCATTAAGTGTAATAGGAAGGCTGTCAATCTAAGTACCCAAACTAGTACACAAAGCATATCTAGCTGTATTTTCTTTCCTTGACCCACACGTATCTAAACGTTTTACTACTTTGGTTAAAATCACACAACTATTAAGTGAATTGTTATCTAACATATAAATTCTAGTATATTTAGATGACCACCTAGCAGGTAAATAATCCTACATACTGTCACTTATGAGGAAACCAGAACAAGGCATGCACCAAATAAATTATACTTGACAAAATTATATATATAAACAATAGCAATTAAAATAGGGTTAAGAAACAATCTCATGAAACAAAGAAAATAAAATTATAATTCAAACCTTAATCCAGGGTTTCAATTTATTCCCTAATAGTAAAAAATCAGCTAGCCATAATTATAGAATTAATTACACAGAAATATTGATGGAAACTTGTTAGGGTTTCACGAAAGGATCGAAAGATTAATTGAGCGCAACGTTCGATTCGACGGTTCAGCCTAAGGAAAAACTCCAAAGGAAGACCCAAAGATTTAGAGGCACAGTTTGTACAACGGCAACTGAAATCAAAGAAAGAATGATCAAGATCGATCAAAGAAAGAGAGAGCAGATTCAGAGAAGAAGAGCGAGCGAGAGATTTGCCGAGAGAGAGAGACAAGTCGCGAGAAGAATCGAGAAAACTCAACAATGTATTCTGTCAAAGATGTCGTCCGTGTATTACACTTTACAAGCTATTTATACTAGTATGACAGACCGTATAACAAACGTACAAAATACCCGCACAATACAGACCAGACGAGATACACAGCCAGCCTTACAATGGAATGGGCTATTACTTTGGGCCACACAAGTAAGTCGACCAGCCCAAATAACACACAAGAGAAATGCCCCAAATACAAGGTAAGTTTGAGACATAATTCCCATCAGCTAAAAATTTTAGCTAATCATGGCTATTAAGGATTGATTAATCCACAATCCATCTAGTCCAAAATTAAGGATCGGGTGGCGGATTATACAACCGACCTAATTTCCATTAGACAATTCGACCGGCGAATGCATCATATGAGATTATAATTAATTAACAAAAATTACATAATCTGCACACTTCAGATACATAATCTGCACATTCCATCAGCTGCATCCAAAGATCCACAGAGTCCATATGCTACATTACACTCCTATTTATCCACCAAATAAGATAAACAATTATAAGTAAATAATTCACAACAATTATCAAAATTAATTAAATATAAATTCTTAAGATTCATATCAAATATATATCTAAAATATAAATTAAAACAAGAGAAACAAATAACCGGAATTAATTTTAAATAAAAGATTAAGAATTTATTTAGATAAAAAATAATTTTATCTGAAATAAATTCTACCGGTATTAAACTTCCTCTAATTTTCTTCCTTCTCGTTGCCTTGATTTCTGTGCAACATTCTTTTCTTTTTTTTCTTTCTCAGCGCAGATAATTATGGCTACCATGTGCCTCTCCTTCTATGTAGCCTGTTTCTTCGTGCCCGGCGGCTCCATCCTCTGTGGATACCCCTCAACGTCAGAGCCTCTGAAGGCTCTCCCCCTCCTTCTTTTCTCTGCGATGCGTGTCCCTACCGCTCTTACTCCTCTCTACCACACTCCTCTTTTATACGTTTTTTTTTTCATGTCAGCCCCTCACACCCTTTTATTCTTGATCCGTGCAGCTGACTTCTCTATTTCTTTTTCATGCCCCACGCCACATCAGCCTTGCTTTGTGTGGCTGCTGGCTCTCTATCTTGCATGGTTCTTTTTGCCCATCCTACCTCCCGTTCGACTCTCCCTGTTTGTCGTTCGAGCCTTTCCACATTAGCCCTTCTCTTGCTCTGACGTGAGGCTCGTTTGGTTTTTACCTTGTCGCCTTGTTCTGTGGCCTTTTCTTCTCCCTTTTTTCTTTCTTTTTTTTTGCCTTGGGCCTTCGGCTCTTAGGCCGTTGGTGGTCCAATTCTTTTTTTGATTTTATTTTATTTAAAAATAAAACCTGTATAATAAAATTAAATAAATATTAATAAATAATATTATATTCTAAATTTCCTTAATTTATATCATTTTAGCTTAAATAATAATATTTATGCAATTATTACCACTTAAGCATAAAATCATAATTATTCATCTATATTAGTTAAATAAAATACTAAAAACTAAGATTATAAGGGTATAAAATGTGTCAAAATACGAACTTATCAATTAGTTTGTTAATTGATTATTACTTTTTTTAGGTTTTACAAAACTATAATTCACCAATTAATTTTAATGAAACCTTGTTTTATAAGGTGGCACCATAGAGTTCAAATCCTATCTTTGTTATTGGTTGTGATGATTATGATGGTAGGAGAAGTATGTGATGGAAGCATGGCAACACGGATTTGGTCGGGAGGAATGATTCACGTAGAAAGAAGTGGGAGAAGGGAAAAGAGGAATCAGGTAAGAGGAAGAAAAGGGAGAAGAAAAGGAGAAGGAGGAAAAATAGGTTTGGGGTTATAATTAGAATTAGATTAGTATAATTTAGATTAGAGAATTAGGGTAAAATTAATTATTAACCACTTGGGATTATATTTAGGTTAAAAATATTAATGATCCATAATAAAGATTACGATTAAGTTAAGATTTAGGATTAATTGAGTAGGATAGAGTAGAATTATCAATGTTCCGATATTAGAATTAGGTTAAGATTAATTATTTGGGATTAATTTTAGATAAAATTTGAGATATTGCACATGATCAATATATTATTAACCAAAAAATTATCATAGACTAACACTTAACATTTAATTTATTTATAAGTGGTGATATATAATTAATTATTCCCTTAAAAAATCTTTCTAAACACTTACTTATCGATTAAAGGAAAAAAAAAGAACATTCCTTCAGTTTTGGTTAATAATTAGTTAAAAATCATCCATTATAAATTTTATGTCATGAAATAATCATGATTACATCATTATTTATTTCTAATTCATTACCAAAAGATCTCCTACATCACTATCAAACACACCATAAGAAAATTTATCATCAACACAATCCTTTGACTCATCGTTGAGTCTTTGATCGAACAAGTACGGTGCTCAAAATATGTGAAAAAAAAATCCAAGATTTACACTTGGCCTTTTGGGAACATTAAAATCAATGAATGTCTTAACATTATAGAAAAAGCACAAATGAAAAATAGTTGATTTTTATTATATTCTTTACTAAACTTGTTCATCGTTGCCTCTTCCTTAGTGTCAAGTCTGATAGATGATGATTATATTTTCAATAAATAACTTAAAATTATATTTTTATAACTTGGGAAATTTAATCAGAAAAAAAAATTAAGAAAATTGGTAGATTTGGTCGAGATTAAATTTTTAAACAATTTTTTTTAAATCACCGACTAGCAAGCAATAGGTTGAGCCTCATATGAATGGTACCTATTTTTTATATATCTTAATTTATTATTATCATTTGTCTCATTAATAATTTATAATATAAGTTTATTCGTTTTCAAACTAAAGGGCTAAGAAGATATTTTCTGCGTTTCTTTTATATGTTTTGGACCCAAAATATAACATAACTAATTAGAGGTGGCATTTGAGAGTTGCTATTCCTAAATTTCTTTTTTCATATATATAAACTAACTTTTATCATTAGACTATCTAGAAATACTAAAACCTACATTTTCTTCATCTAAGTTGCCAAAGTTTTCCTCTTCTTTTTGAATTCAAATTTATGCAGGGGTTGTTTTAAAGAGGCGGATAACATGTAGTTGGTAGAATTGCAACAAAATTTGAAGCACAAAATAATAGCAAACACATTTATATAAACATTCAACTTCTCAAGCAAGTTGTTATTCATTAGATATTAACAATTAAATTATTTTAATATCATACTACCCTTTATTAAATTTACTAATTATCTAACATGCTTTCAAACTACGTAGAAAAAGCATGGTTCATATACAATAGCTAAATATGATGAAACTGATATCATCAACTGTAATTAGAGGAAAAGGATCAAGAGAAGACGTATCAACAAGTACTTTAATACAAAATTATCAATATTTAATTCTGAGTCATTATGTTTATATTGAATTATTTTGCATCGGTGATACCAACATCATGAATAATGATAATCATGAGAAACTTTATTAGTACTAGTTAAAGAATTAAACTTGGCAAGCATAGCACATCTTATATTAGTACATATACTATAAATAAGTATTTTATCATATCACTAGAGTAAACATATGTTAAAACATAATCATAAGTAGATTATCAAGTGATCAAGAGAATACATATCAACTGTACTTTACCGCAAACTTATCAATGTTTATTGGTTTTACATAACTTGAATAATTTGTCTCTATTCAAGCAAATAAAACATTCCATAGTGGTTATGTACTTAGAATATTTGAGTTGTTGCAAGTCATGCACTAAATATTTACAAATTCTTATCGTACACATGTTTATTAAAGAAGTTATAGATTCTAAATTATTATGTATATTTTGAATTATTCAGCATTGGTAATCATACCAATACATAAAATGATAATCATTCTATTAGTATTAAATGTATAATTAAACATGGTAATTTGATCACATATGATAATAATACATAGACTATAAATAAGAAATATTTATTATATCACCAAAGACAACATCAGATAAAATATAATCATAAATAGATAAACACATAACATAATTAATAGCATATAAGATAACAAAATCAATATGTAAAAAAAATCCAGTATTATTGTTACCGTTGTAATGTTATATAGATATTGCATTGCCTACATTAAAATAAAATGAAATTTTTTAGTAAGATAATTAATTGTACATATAAATAAACATAAAATGTAAAAATTCATTTAGTGATGTCAAATTGCACATTTTTTTACTCACAAAAATAATGTTGAAATCTAAATAGTAAAATATGGCTTACTTACCTACATGAACATAAAAGATGTCAAAATAGGAATAGAGATAGCTATTTAAAGGAACAAATCAAATAACAGATATACGAAGCATAAAATTCATTACTTATTCATTATTCAAAACCATACAATTAGTAAATAACCACACGTGAAATTATTATATTATTAGATAATACTAGGTACATAATAGCAAAGGGAAAAAAGAGTCACAAAGGAAAATAAATTAAAAAATGTGTGAAAGTTAAGAAAATGACCTCAAGTACATAAATATCTATTTAATGTTCATGTTAGCTTTCAAATTATTATTAAAAGCAACAAATAGAATAACAAAGGGAAAAAATGGGATTTCATTATAATGGAAAAGCTTGCTCGGATACCCAATTTTTTTCTGATCCGTAAAGAAATAGATTTGAAACTGAGAAACATATGGGATCTAATATAAAAAGTGAAAAATATATATAGAAAGTTAATTTTGAATTAAATTTAGAGTACATAATAGAAAATAAGTCAGAAAAAAATAGAAGAAAACAATATACTTGTGAGAAAAAAAATACTCAAAAAATTAAAGAATTACGTCGACTAACCAAATTTCTATTCTATCTCTATGTTTACTTTCACATAAGTATTGAAAGAAACATATCAAATAGTAGAAAGCAACACATGATATTTTTCTCGACACATGAACCAAAAATCTGAATTGGTGGGAAAGAAGTTTAAAAAATGCACAAGAGTAGAAAATCTTATTTTGATATCAAACTTTTTATGAGATCTACATTTGCCTCTCAAAGAAAGTAACTTCATAACAAATAATTAGATGAGATTTAACATAAAATGTGAACAAAAATAACAGAGAAAACTATGTCTTTTATGTATGTGTTTACTTTCAACAGCTATTTAAAGTAACTAATCAAATAACAAAGATAAATAGATGGTATTTTACTTAATAAATGAATAAAATATCTAAAAATAAGAACACAAATGCTTATAAAATTCAAAAAAAAAATTCTAGCTAAATTACCCAAATTTCTCCTAATTATATGTGTTTGCTTCCCAGAACAATGGATCTAAAACAAATAACCATATAACTTAACATAAAAGGTAAAAAAAATTACAGGCTGGTACTTTTAAACCAAAATTAGAGTACATAATAGAAAATTTATATGAAACAGAAAAGAAGAAAAAATATTAGTGAGATTGAATAATAGAAAACATAGAGGCAAGTTAATTGAAAAAAAAAATCAAAAAAATGTAAAAATATGAAAATGAGTTTAAATACCCAGATTTCTCTTCTTTGTCTATGATTACTTTTAATAGCTTTTGAAAGCAACATATCAAATAGCATAGATTAACATATGGTATTTTATTGAATAAATGAACAAAATATGTTTGTAACACCCTGAAATTTTACTATTTTTTTGAAACAAAAGCAATTAAATTAAAATCTGTGAATTTTGGGGATGTTACCGCCACACTTAGTACTAGACCGGTTCACTCCGACCGTTCCGGTACCAAGTGCTAAGGCTAAAAGGAGTTTAGTAACCAATATAAATCAAATCAAGACTTCAATTAAGCATAAAACGGCTGTAAAATATAAATCAGAGTGTATGACAACAAGTCATAATCTAGAGTACAGAGTAGGGTTCCTTAAGAGAAGATAAGTCTACAAACGATGATGTTTACTTGTAGAAAATCCAATACAGAAATAAAGTAACAGAAGAAAATAAAATAACATGGAGAGGGAATCTAGTCAAATCACTCCCAATCATTAAACCAGGTCCGACTCAGCACTCAGCCTTGCTTGATGCCTCATGGATATCGAAGGCATCAAAATATGCATCGCCCACCTGCACAAAGTCAGAAGGGCCTTCTGATCATGGGAATGAGTAGCACCCATAAAAAGGGTGATCAGTACGTTACGTACTGAGTAAGGTAACTGTGTACTAAGGCCGGCACATAGAAGCATATAAACCCAAAGGAAATAATAAAAACAGCAAATAGTCCAACATGATAACATAGTAGCATACAATCGTTCAGGTAAATACATAAATGCCCATTTATAGTCCGGATTAATTAATTAATCTCTTATCGATACTCATTTCACACCATAATTTTTTATCAAATCCATGCAAGTACTGGAACCCCACTATTTTAGCCGGTAGATCGGTCTGGCCCCTACTTGCATGATGTTCCAATGTAAGTACTTAGTGTCTTTTATGTGTCCTAGCAAACTCAGGGTTTGGTTTATTGAGCTCGGGATCCCTCACTATTATTGAAATGCCCCGAAAATTTCTAATTTTAATAAATTACCTTCAAATGATATTTATTAGAAAAATTATTTAAATAAATTATTTTTATTAAAATAAATTGAATTAATTAGAGAAAATTAAGAAGAAATTTATTACTATTTTAATCAAGAGAAATTTTAGTATTTTAACTAAATAAGGATTTAATTTTGGAAATTAATTAAGTAAATTATTTATTTAAAATAAGGAGGGGAACATAGTTTCAAATTAATATTAATTTTATAAATAGTTTAATTGAAGAAAATTAGGGTGTTTTACTAAGTAAAATAGATTTTATGGAAAATATTTTAAAAACCCGAAATTAGCCTAAAAAGGGAATTTAATATTTTTATTAAATAAATATTTTATGTTAAATACCCAGAATTTTCTAATTAATTTATTTAAACCCAAAACCTTAAATTTTCCCTTTTTCCTTTCTTCCTTTTCCTTTTCTTTTCTCCTTTTTTTTCTTCTTTTCTTTCTTTTTCTTCCTTCTTCCGCTGGTTGGGCCTGGACGCGGCCCAACCCACCTTTTCTTTCTCTCCCCGCGGCCCAGCGTCGCTGGCTACTCCCGCGTGCGCCCAAACGCGGCGTTTTGTCCATTTTAGTGACGAGACGACGCGTTTCGTTTAATGAAGTAGTAATCGGCGCCAACCGGCCCGGTTCTTTTTTTTTTCCTTTCCTTTTCCCAGCCGACCGGTCCACCTCCTTTCCTTCTTCCTTCTTCCTTCTTCCTCCTTTCTCCTCCGTCGACGCCGCTGCAGCTCAAGACACCAACAATGGCGTCTCCGGCCATAGGGACTTTGACCGGTCGTTTCTTTACTCAAGGAATAAATTGGCATAACTCCCGTTCGTTATCTCTCGCCCGTTTCCTCTCCCCAACCTCGTGAACCTTCGAGCCAACCCAAACGTTGGCCGATCGTTTTCCGCCGCTGGCTGCCCAAATTCTTGCACCCCATAACTTCCTACCGACCCCCAAAACCCTATTATACCATCTACACTCTATAAATAGCCTGATTGTAGGAGTTTTTGGAGTTTTTCTTCCCCGAGACCCTAAGCCCGAGTTGCTCGCCACCACAACTTCAGACGCGTATTCCGCCGCCGTTAGCCAACCTCAACGCCACCGCCACTTCCCAAATTCTTCCCTACAACGCCATCTAGTTAACTAAACCATTTTGAACTTTCGATTCTTCTTGCACGGGCCTCCATAACCGTGCAAAGTTGGCTGTTCGTTTTGCCAGAATTTTGACCCCGAAACCTTAAGCCGCCGTCCGCTGCCATTTCTGCCACTTCTACTACCCTCTGAACCACCCAAAAACTCCCTCTAATACTCCTTCACCGAACCATAACCTTATTTTATTTTTTCCCCTGCTCCTTCTCTCTTTTTCTTCATCTTTTTCCCTCTTAGATCATTTTTCCGGCCACCGCCGTGAACCACCGTCGGTGCCGCCCATTTCCGCCAACTCAAGGTGAAACCCTAGACCCTCTTAGTCACTATTTACTATTTATAGTAAATTATTCTATTTTTATTTCATTTATTAGTAATTATTCAAATATAATAATTATTTACTTGCTATTAATATTATTATTATTTGATATAAAATTTATGCTGAATTTTACTTGCAGGGTAGAGAGTGGTAATAAAATAATTTTATTGTTAGTGTTGAATTTTAAGTTATTAATTGAATTATTATATGATTATTATCATTCTTCTTATTATTACTAATATTATAATTATTAGAATAATTGTTATATTCATTTTATTAATTATTCTAGAAAATCTTAGGCTCTAATTTTGTATTAACATTCACACTTATGTATTTTAGTATTATTATTTCTATTGTTTTTATAACCATTAATAATATTATTATTATTATCTTTATTATTTTAATATTATTATATATGTTATTAATTTTATTATTAATATTAATAAATAGTAGGTTAATAGTTATAAGTAGGTTCGAAGCCCCACCTTAAATTTAAGGCTTGTATATTATTATTATTATTATTATTGTTGTTGTTGTTGTTGTTGTTGTTGTTGTTGTTGTTGTTGTTGTTGTTGTTGTTGTTATTGTTATTATTTTTAACATCATCTTTATTTATAATATTTAGTTGTTATTAGAATTATTATTATTATTATTATTATTATTATTATTATTATCTTTACTCATATTATTTTGGTGAAAGGTAGAAACCCTTATATCACATTTTTATTTTGAACTGCATTAGTTTTATTATTAATATTCTACTAGTATTTAGCAGAGTCAATTCTAGTATAAAAATTTTTAATTAAAAATAAGGTCTTGGGATAAGTTAGAAATAATAGCATTCTTAAGAGAAAACCTTACCCTAGTATTTTTCCCATAGTAGGTGAGCCCAACCAAAGCCCTCAAGTGGTATAGGAACGTGCTCCAAGACCGGTGACATTTTTAGGTAAGGGGTGCTAAGGCCATTTGTGTCATATATGATTTATATGCCATGCATGCCATATGATATGAATTGTCGTGTATCTCATGTATTTATTGTATGCCTGATATGAATGCAGCATGGTATGGAAGTTGAGGTGTGTTTCGTTTAATGATTGTGGCATGAGAATGATGTGTGTAAATGTGTTTCAATATGATGTGATGTGGCCCTGAAACATACATGATGTAATGGTAAAATAAGGATGGGAAATTTCATGGGAGTTGGGTTTTTCATGGAATTAAGGTATTGCATGGTGTTAGGGCTTTGCATGGAGTTCATGTCTAAATGGTGTAGGGTTTTGTGTGAAATGGTATGGTGTTAGAGGCTTGCAGGAAATGGTATGATGTTAGGGTTTGTATGGAAGCATGATCTACGTGGAGTTAGGGTTTTGCATAGAAGTTAGAGTTTTGCATGGGTGATAGAGTATGTCATAACTAACTATGGTGGTGATGATTAACTAAGGTTGGAGGGGTCAACCTAAGATGAGGAGTAAGCATAGTGAGAGGCTGGCGTGCAAGTCTTGATGATTTCTAAATAAGACACTTAAAATATTAACTACGTAAAGTGGAAGATGTTGAGTTGGGCCCAGACCGATCCACCGGCATAATTGTGGCAGGGAATGTTTTCCCTCGCGACCGATCCACCGGCTAAAATAGTAGCAGGGTATGTTACCCTCGCGACCGATCCATCGGCTATAATAGTGGGGGATCCCGAGCTCAACAAACCAAACTATATATGTTGTGAAGATATAGAAAGACACTAATTACTTACAATGGAACACAGTACGACAAATGGGCCAGACCGATCCACCGGCATATAATAGTGGCAGGGCATGTACCCTTGCGACCGATCCACCGGCTAAAATAGTGGGGTTCCTATAATCGTATGGACTTGATAAAGAGTATGGTGTGAAAATATTTTGATAAAGGATTAATGAAGTCATTAATTTAAACTATATCGGATCCTGGCATTTCTACCTAATTGTTCATTTGCCTTTATGTTATTGTTGGTGATTATGCCCTATTACTATTTTGCATGATTTTATATGTTATGTGATGGCCTTAGTGCTCAGTCACCTTACTCAGTACGTAGCGTATTGATCACCCGTTTCATGGGTGCTGCTCATTCCAACGAGTAGAAGGCCCATCTGATTTCCTACAGGTAGGAGATGTGTATTATGATGCTATTGATGTCTATGGGACATCAGGAGGGATCGAGTGATGATGGGGTGGGATCCGTTACCATAGTGACGTGGCTAGCTTTCCTTGAGATTTTTATTACCATGTCTATCATTTATGATTAATACTTGAGAAACATTTTTTTATCATTGTAGTTATTTCCTTTTCTCGAAAAACTAATTCTTGTGTTTTGGATTGTGTAAGGACTTACGCGTACCTGATTTTCATACTTACGAATTTGGAGTATTTAATAATGTTATGAATTGCTTTTCTTTAGCCTTAGCACTTAATACTGGAACGGTAGAAGTGAACCGGTCTAGTATTAAGTGTGGCGGTAGCATCCCCAACATTCACGGGTTATAAATTAAGAATTTCTATTTTATTTACTTCCGCCTTTCAAAAAAAAGTAGTGAATTTTGGGGTGTTACAATTATAACCGGTGGATCGGTCACACATAGGGCAACATGTCCTAACCACTATTATAAGCCGGTGGATCGGTCTGGGCCTGGTTCAACAATCTTTCACTTTACATGATTAATGTCTTAAGTGTCTTATTCAGAATTTTAACCCTAAACATGCATGACTAACTCCCTCTACGCTTATCCTCCAAAAAGGACATGTCTCACATCGTGAGACTCACGTATTTCCTAACTTGGCCCAACATTCTTTCCTCCTTACCCTAACTCACACCAGAGACCATTTCTCACGTATGTGGGCCAAGGCCCACTACCTTACACTTCGAAGTCCATTCACCGTCTCACTCTAAGGTTTTAGTTTGAAACCCTAATTTAGGCCTAAGTGGCCCATCCTACTCCACCTCACACAACCCACATCATTTTAACACTCCACATAACACAACCCATAGATTCCACCCTCATTATCACACTTTAATCACCAAGTACACATGTGACCACGAAACCCTAAGTAGCCACGCCAAACCCTAGTTGGCTACTTCAAACCCTAGCTCAGTCTCCTTAGGCATGTTCAATGGGTTGGGTTTGCCATGGTAAGCTATAATCCAACCCATGAACTTAAGTTATAATATAAGTGGGTTGGGTTATTATTTTAAATGGGTTATTATGGGTTATGTTACAGCGACGTTGCACGGAGACGGGGCGAAAAAAAAGGGGAAAATATCATTTTTTAAAAATTTAGGAAATGAAGACGGTAAGAAACGTAAAAAAAAATTATATATATGCATATGATATACATATATATATATAAATAAATTAATTAAATCTACTATAATTAAGAGAAAAAAAAACTTTGACGAATTAATTAATTACGCAGAGTAGCGACGGTCGGAGGCAACATTGGCGGCGGAAGAATACGGCGAGTAGTTATGTTATAGTGGCGTTGCACGAAGACGGGGACGAGAAGAAACACAAAGATATTTTTTTTTAAAAAATCTGGGAAATGAAGACGGTAAGAAACGTCAATATATATATATATATTAGATCTATTAAAATTAAGAGAGAAAAAAACTTTGACTAGTTTATTAATTGTGCAGAGCAGCGAAGGTCAGAGGCAACATTGGCGGCGGAGGAATATGACGAACAGTTATCTTACAGCGGCATTGCACAGATATGGAGACGAGAAAAAAACGCAAAAATGACGTTTTTTAAAAATTTATGAAATGAAGACGGTAAGAAACGTAAATAAATATATATATATATATATAAAGATAAATTAGATCTACTAAAATTAAGAGAAAAAAAACTTTGACGAGTCTATTAATTGCGCGGAGTAGCGAAGGTCAGAGGCAACACTGGCGGCGAAGGAATATGACGAGTAGTTATGTTACAGCGGCATTGCACGGAGACGGGGACGAAAAAAAACGCAAAAATATCATTTTTAAAAATTTAGAAAATAAAGACGGTAATAAACGTAAAAAAAATTATATATTGGGATGAGAAAAAAACTCAAAAATGTCATTTTTTAAAAAATCTAGTAAATGAAGACGGTAAGAAACGTAAAAAAAAATTATATATATATACATATGATATATAGATATACATATGTATATAGATATATATGTATATATATACATATACATATATACATACATATGTATGTATACATATGTATATATATTAAAATGAATTAGATCTACTAAAATTAAGTCTACTTGTATTCTATTGCTAAAAATAAAAAAAATAAAAAAAATTCTCCTATTCTATTTATTGAGATTCCGAAATCCAAAAGTCACTCTGACCGACTAACTTAATCATGTTATGTGCATGGAATTTAAGACGAGGAGTTCATATCCTCTTGTTTCCATGTACGAATATCGTTCGAGTCATGTCGTAAATGATTTCTCAAAAATAGATTTCATGAAACTATTATTATGAGTTGTTATTTCCTTTTACAAAAATATTCCCCCCAGTACATTGATAATTTGGTTCGACATTTTTTTGGATAATATTTATTTTTACTGTTTAAGTGATAATAAATAAAAATACGAAAACGTACGTTTAATCTTATCAGTGATATTCCATTGTGTTTATGAATTTATGTTAATTAAATTATGTATTAAAAGCATTTGAAATTCCTCTAAAAAAGATTTCAGAAAAAATTTATCTTTTTTAAAGAAATTTTTATAAAGAAGACAAATATACTAAATAAATGTTATCATTGTTCTTTTATAATATGTTTGACACTTGATATAATTATTTTATTATATTGAAGGCGGTGGTTGTGAATTGAAGAAAAGGGAAAAAAAGAGAGGAAGGAAAATAATTGTAGTAATTGTGGTGGTGGTGGTGGTGGTGGAAGCGGTGTAAGTAATGGTGGTGGAAGGGATGGTAGCAATGGTGGTTGATACGGTGATAGTAAAGGTCAAGATAGCCTTGTTTGTATATATACTAATCCACGCTAACCCATGGTTAACCCGTATAACCCATGGGTTATGATGGGTTGGATTAAAAATTATTAATTATTCTCTACAACCCATCGTGGGTTAGACCATGGGTTATATAAATTATATGGGTTAAAATACTATGGGTTGGGTTAAACCATGGCCACCCATTTGAACATCCCTAAGTCTCCTACATACCCTTACACTGTCCCATGTACTATTTTTCATTCAAAGCATTCAAACACCCAAACAATGCTTCCATTACCTTCCTCATACCTCAATTCAACTTTCCATAAGTAAAATTTACCCCCATGCAAGCCTTTGAACTTTTTCATGCAAAACCCTAAAACTCCGACGTGAAACCCTAGATTCACCATGCAAACCCTATATTCTTCCCTACTTACTTAGATTCTCCCATGCAAACCCTATATCCATTCATACAAAACCCTAGATTCCTCCATGCGAAACCCTAGATTCTTCCATGTAAATCTCTAGATTCATCCATGCAAAATCCTAAATTCCTCCATGCAAAACCCTAGATTCCTTTCATTTATGGTCATGAAATGTTTAGGTCAACTCCATATCATCATATTACATAACCTAGCACGCATATCTTATAGAGTCACAACACATTACATCACATTCCATAACACTTCACCACATATACATATCAATATATAAAATAAGAAGGCACATAAGCCTACCTTATTTCCAAGCTGCTCCATACATAAAATAGTCAACTAATAGCACATGATACACATCACGACATTATACAAGGCATAAAAGGCATGTAATACACATAACACATATAAAGCTTTAGTTACACCCTTACCTAAAATGACACCGGTCTTGGAGCACGTTCCTACGCCTCCTTAAGGTTTTGACTAGTCTCACCTATAAGAGGAAAAACTAAAGATTAGGTTCTCTCCTACCAAAAAATACTATTATTTCCTAATTTATTCAAATATTAGGTTTTTGATAAAATACTAATATAATAATAATAATAATAATAATAATAATAATAATAATAATAATATCATTAACCAATTACTAATTTTGCTAAGGATATAAGAAATAATAGTCATATTGTAAAAGATGATCATATAAGAGTTGAAGATTTTACCCTAATAATAATAATGATACTAAAAATAATAATAATGATAATAAAATAATAATAAAAAAGAAGAAGAACAATAATAACGATAATAATAATACTAATAATAATATTAATAATACTATGGTTCAAAATAAAGAGTGGAAAAAAAGGCTTCGACCCTTCACCAAAATAATACTAATAATAATACTATTAACATTAATAATAATAATAATTACGAAATAATAGTAATAATAATGATAATAATACTAATAATGTTAAAAATCGAAAAATAAAGTAAAGTAGGGTTTCGACCCTACTTTGAAATAATAATAACACTAATAATAATAATAATGATAATAATGATGATAATAATAATAATAATATTGAAATAAACAGAATAGGGCTTCAGCCCTCAACAACAATAATAATTGTAACATTAGTAGTAGTAGTAGTAGTAGTAGTAATATACTCAAAATAATAGAAATAAAATAAAATAAAATAAAGCTTGTATAAATAGTTTAAAAAGGTTGAGAGGGTTTAGGGTTCCACCTTAGGTTGGTGGTGACAGGCGGTACTGGCAGTGGTGCACGGTGATAGTGGCGGTGGCCGGAAAAAGAGAAGCAAAGAGGAAAAGTTGGATGCTGGGAAAAGGAGAGGAGGAATGAAGGTGAGAGTTGGGGTGTTTATAGTTGCCTAGATGGAGAGGAGTAGAATAAGGGTGGTGGCACAACAAATGGTGGTGGCACATGGCGGCGGTAGTGGTGGCTGTAAGTGGAAGAATGAGAGAAAGAGAGGAGAGGGAGGAAGAGGAAAACAAAGGTAGGGGAAAGTAGAGGGGAGTTTGTAGTACAGTTTAGGAGGTAAAAGGGGCAGTGGTTGCGGCAGAAGTGGTGGTTAAGGGTGATGCGAAGGGCAACGGATGTGGAAGGAAGGATTGATCGAGGAGGCTACTTTGCACAACCAGGGTGGCTTATGCAGGGCAAATCGAGGGAGAAGGGTGGTGTAGTTAGTTAGAGGACGGTGTAGGGAGTACTTAGGTGGGTGGAGTGGGCAGCGGCGTTGGTCGACGGCGGTAGAATGGGCGTCTAAAAGGGCGGTGGCACACGAGAGTAAAATTTTAGGGTTTCAAAAAAAAGCCTCGACGAAAGCTAATTAAGGGCGTATTTATAGAAATAAAGGAGGGTTAATGTTAGATGGAAGATGGGAGGATTGGGGCAGGTCAGTTAGGGCTCACCGGCGGCGAAGGTTGGTCGGAGAAATTCATATGTAGCCTGCGATTGACTAGGGAAAAAGAGGGGGATCGTGCGAGAAGAGAAGGGAGTGGGTTGGGTCAAGTTGACTGGCGAATTAGGGGGAGGAGAGAGGAGAGGAAATGGATGGTCAATTCAGGCATAACCGGTGGTGAAACTCTCAGGAAGGTTGGCGTTGCAGGCTGTGACAGGAGAGAAGAAGGAGGAAGAAGAAGATGGTGTGGACCGATGGTCCAAAAAGAAAATCAAAGAAAGAAAAGAAAGGAAGAACTGGCTAGGTGACGGTAAAAAGAAGAAGGAAAAACGTGGTGTCTTAGGCCGCCAAAGAAGAAAAGAAAAATAAGGGAAATGGGCGGCGGATAGGCCCAGGTCGGGTAAGGAAGAAAAAGAAAGGAAGAAGAAGGAAAAAGAAGAAAAGGGAATAAAAAATGAAAAAGGAAAAGGAACAAGGGAAAAAGTAAAATAGGTGGGTTGGGATACTTGGATTATTTTGGTAATTTAGGATATTTAAAAATAATAATATTTAAATAAAATAATATTTAATTCCCTTTTTAGGCTAATTTAGGATTTTTGAAAGATTTTTCTTAAATTCCATTTTAATTAGCAAAATACCCAAAATTTTCTAATAAAAATATTTATTATTTTCCTCTTAATTTTTCCTAATTAAATTCCTTTTATTTTAATAAAAATAATTAATTTAATTTATTTCTAAAATAAATCCTTAACTAGCTAAATTCTTAAAATTAGGGTTTTGGGGCATTCCAATGTTATTCAACAAGAAAAATGCTTCGAAAATTCATGAAAATATAAATTCTAACGACGATACCAAATTCTCTATATATTGTGTATTTACTTTCAAAAGTAAAATATACAACATGATAAAAGAACTAGATGAGTAGTTTATAATCACTAAACTAGATAGGTGTTTTAGAATCACTAAACTAGGAAAAATCCACAAAATAAGACCATGACAGGAGTAAAAAATCACAATAATATTTGAAGTAGTAGATTATATCAGAAATAAAAAACTTTTGAAATCTATATGTACAAATATAGAACACAAACAAATGAAGAAAACAACAACAATATAGCTTAGATCGAATCATCATTGTTCTTCATATATATTATAACTAATAGAAAAATCAAAAGTAGCATAGTTTGATGACTTTTATATAATACCAAGTGATGTAAAAGCATCTCCATCTTATTCTTCTCATGTTGAAGAGCGATATTTAGCATATTTGAAGGTAGTACCAATTATTTTGGAAAATCGTGAGCATCTTCATAATAATACAAATAATGTTTCATTAAGTTATTCTTGTAGGTATTACATATATTTGTAAGAAGATGACTTTACCAATGATACCTAATGTGCAAGACAATGATAATTCCAGGGTTAAAAGTTGCATGTGAGACAAAGCTATAAGACATGAAGCTTGATTATTTATTATTTCATGTGTTAATATAATTAGGTTTTATGTAGCTTTGATATTTTATGTAAACTTTGTAATAACTTGCCATTGTAATTGTAACTCATTTTGTATACCATATAGACATGATTTGGTTTAACTCTCATATGATTATGGTGGTTGATTTGGGCTTAATTAAGGAGGGTTAAGCCATACCTCATTTTAATATGTGTGTATATATAAGCCTTGTACATTTGATTGAGGAAGAATAGAAGAATGAATCGAGCACTTGATGCACAAGAGGATCAAGAGTCAAAATCTTATATTTCTTTATTCCTATCTTTCTCTCAAGTGAGGAGTAAACTTTAGGAATAATTCTCTAGATAAATTAGATATTTCTCTTTAGAAGTTTGATCTTGGAGTAGATCAAAATACAACATTTAAATCTATATAGCAATCATCCAACTTCAAGTATTTCCTTAGTTCTTAGTTTGTGATCAACCCAAACTTGAAGGTCCCGTAATTGCAAAGATATTCACCTAATATCTTATATATCACCAAAAAGTTATAGTATTAATCTTCACAAAATCACCTTTTTTTTGGAAAAGAGTTTATATATGGAATAAAAATAAAATTAGGAATTAAGAAGTGAAAGGAAATGAAATATAGGTTGGGAAGTGAAAGTTTTGAAATTTTCTCTATTTATGCAATATATAAAGTTATCAAATAGATTGAAGAGAGGAGATAGGAGAGAGAAGTGAGAAGATGAGAGTGTTATAGATGGTGCGGATTATTCTTTAGAGACCATACCTTTTAGTATTTGAAGCACAAAGATAATGAAAGGTATGGCCACGATTGAAAATAGATAGTAAAAGATGGTTAATATTAGGGAATAAACCTGTAATACCCCCATTTTCACTCTTGAAAAATTATATTTAAAAATGATATAATTTGGACGTAAATACAAGAAATGGGGAGTGCTACTGCCACACCTACCATAAGATAGAAATCTACCATCTATCTACTGATAGGTGTAAGGCTAAAAACATATTTAACAAATCCTAAAATAGAAACTAAATCAAAATCCTTGCTGATAAAGTTGGTGGAAAACCCTGTATAATCATTGCTAATAACAAAATTTTAAAACAACAACTAAATTTCTAAAATATTTACAAATAATTATAAGAGTCCTCGAGGGACAAAACTTTAGTAGCTCTCACTCTCAACCCAAGCCAATAATCACATCAGATCTCAAGTCAAAGTACTTGTACATACATCTGAACAAGTATAGTATCAGTACAATGATGTACTGAGTAAACAACCTAACTCATAGCAATGACATACACACATAGATTCATATACTTATCATAACTGCTAAAACATGAAAGACATACTCTCATATAACAACATGGAAAATATATAAGAATGACATCTGATATCTAACAAGAGTAGTAGGAGAACATAACCCAAAATCCATGCATATCCCATATAAAAAAACATACAATCTTAATTAAGAAAAATCCACAAAAGAACATACTATTATAGTAGAATTATTCCATCAACGAAAGATTGTATACCACCACTTACTCTATTTTATTCCATTTACATCATTCATTGATTTCCATACAATCATTCTACTTTAATTAATATAACCACTTATTGATCAATACTATCAAAATATATTACATCACACATTATGAATCATAATATTACCCATTTCCTTGTATATGCTATCATAATTCACTTGTTTTACTTATTCCATCCATTTTATTTATTCATTTCCAACATATAATATTTCTCACTTCCAAAACATAATATCATCCATATCCAAAATATATAATATTATTTATGTCTAGGGCACGACATCCAAGGAACCTACAACAACATGTCACCTATAGGTCTATGGCTATGGCAAACACTATGACCTATAGCTCTGCGGTTATGGCCTACACAACCACTCAGAGCACCCTAAACTTTAAGTATCAATACCCCCTATAGGGCCCTTAGGTCACCTATAGAGTAGAGAGAGGGGCCTTATTGTCATACTACCAGTGCACCACAAACAAAATCATAGGGAAGGAGTCTACAGCACGACCCTACCTTAGAGGCCATCTCGAGGCTACTTAAGGTGGACTATATACAACCACCAACTATGACCACTGATAAGGTTTATAGCACAATTCCCATAGGTAGACTGAAACCACCAGCTATGACCACAAATGTGACCTATAACATAATTTCCATAATTCATTCATTTCACTTATCACTTTATTTATTCATACATTAGGTCCATGACACCGCAAACATAATCATAAATGCTATTAACAATCATCACATATAATTACCAATTGAGTTATTCAACCACTTAGATTTGCATTAACAAACATGATATCAGAGGAATAGATCATGGTACATTTATATAGCTTATATATCATAACAACTTTATAAAATACAATTACAAAAAATCATGATTCAAATGCGAAGAGCTACACGATACCATACCACAAGATAGACATATGGCTTAGTCACACAAACTACACACCTTATTAACAACCCCTATCATGTTCTTAGCATAACCAGAATATGGAATAAAACATATTAACACATAATATTCTATTAACTAGGAGTTTAGGAGGTTTACCTAACTTCCAAGTTATCCTAGCACAAGAAGGAGGAAAAACCCTAGCTTCAGGATTCATTAACATGCATTCCTAGATCACCTTTGAAAATCCTAGGGTAAATTAGAGAAAACTAATCCAAATATAGAATAATAGAAAACAAGCAAATTTTATCAAAAAACCAACTATACAATTAGGGTTTATCACTCAAAATGTCAAACCAAATAATTTCATAAAATTGATCCAAATAATAAGTTTAAAACTAAATTTAATTGGTTTCAAATCAAAACTAATTGATTAATATGTGAAAGAATCAAACACAACTAAATTTCATAATTCCATTCTCAAAATTTAGGATTTTAAAGCCCAAAATACAAATCTAGACAATTCAAATATATTAATCCAAATTGAAGGTTTTAGAATGCAATTAAGGTTAATTCAAACAATTCTATAAAATCAATTTCAGAAGAAACAATCATACAAATGACCAAATTTATAAATTTCATTTAACAACCAGGGTTTTAGACCTAAAAATGTAGTTTGGTAAAATTTTGTTAATTTATTTAAATTGAATATTTAGAAATGCAATTAGGCTTATTTTGTAACTCATTGTATACTCAATTGATTAAAAACAATAAAGGAAGTACCAAATTTAACATAATTAGAGTTTTTGAGCTTAGACTACAAATCCACTCAAATCTTATTCAAATATTTAAATTAACGGTTCAAAATTGAAATTAGACATATTCTAGAATATATTGTACAATCAATTTAATAAAATAACTCAATTACACAATCTAATTTAAATCCACAAGAGTTTTCACCTAAATATTCAATTCCGATAAATTTCACACAAATATTCCAATAAATTAAGTACATTTCAAAGTATATTGCATAATCAATTTATCCAAAATAGCTTAATCAGATGAATCTGATAAATCCAAGCATAACTGGATCAAAAATCCAATTTTCATAATTCAACTATATACATTGCAATTAACCATTCCAAATCACTCATACAGCATATATATATATATATATATATATATAAATAATTCAATAACTAGTTTAGCTAATCATAAGCTAATTGATAGAAATGTAATTAAAATAAAGTTTAGGGTTTGAGATAATTATACCAAATAAATTATTACAAAATTGGAGGGAATAAGGGTTGTTGGAGCTTCACCATTGGTCAAAGACCACTCATCAGTGATCAGGCGACTCTAGAGGCGGCTGAACGGTGGCGTCGTTACTGTTGCTCACTGTACCTGGCTGCTACTACGTGCTGTCATTGACGACGAGGACAAGCGAATGATATGGAAGTTATGCTAATGTGGCATGGTAGTGGTACGGTTAAACGATGACTGTGTTATGGTGGTAATGCTGGTAAATGAAGGATAAAAGGGAGAAAGTTTGGGGCTAGGGTATCAACACAAAAAAGAGAAAAGAGAAGAAGAATGAAAAAGGGATAAGGGTGGTTCAACTGGGTGTGTTTTTTTTTTAAAACTATCAAAAAATATAATAATTAGGTGATTTTTATCCAAATTTAATTCTGTAAAAATCATTGGATAAAGATCTAAAAAATAATAAATTTTCTTTTAATAGCAAATCAAATGAATAAAAATAATCAAACACATTTTTGGAATATTTTTCATAAAACAAAATAGGAAAAATGAAAGAAAATAAACTTCAGAGATAAAATCATAAATAAATTATGGAAATCATTTTAATTTAAATATTCTAATGACCTTATCAACCTTGTAAAAATAAATAAATTCAATGATAGAAAAATTTTATATGGATAAAAATCATTAAAATGATTTTGTAACTTTAAAGGGATTTTGTAATTTAATTTAAAAAATTATTTATTTTCATGAAAAAATATAACCCTAAAATAAATTCGTAATCACAATATGAGGCTATACACAAAAAAGGATTTAAAATATTAAAAATCAAACACATAACAAAAATAGAAATATATTATAAATAAAAGTTGAATTAAGTGAATTTAATAAAAATTATTTTGTGAATGAACTTATCTAGAATAGTCCGTAATGACAAATCAATTAAATAAATTTTAACATAAATTTAAAACCATCAATAAAATCATAAAATGAATTAAATCTTAAAAATCATTTATGAAAAGCACAATTTAAATTAAATAACCCAATCAAAATAAAATTAAATGTTAAGACTCATAAATAAACACTAATATTAATAAAAAAATTATATTTTTAAGAAGCGGAGTGTTATAGAAACTACCATATCATTTTTGCAGCATGATAAGTATATGAAATGGATGATTGAGATCGATAATGTTGGTTGAAACCGACGATCACACTCCTCTTCTTTTTTTTTTCTTCCCAAAACTCTCTATCTGGTCTTACAATAACATGTTTTATTTCATTTCCATGGAAGGAAAAATTGACAGGAGTTTAAATAATGGAATATCTCATCTAATATTTATATTAGATGGCTAAAATTATCATCTTATGGGAAGTTTATTGCCACCCAAAAGGTTTAGTACCTAAATTTGTACAACTTTACATTTATGGCCTGGTTAATGAAGTTGAAAATAGACTTCATTTTTAGGTGATTTTTTTAATAAGCTTTGGTATTTATTGAGTCATCTCATCATATTTGAATTCAATGCTTTTAATTCTTTATTTAAATTTATTAGTTATAGGAAAACGAAACCTTGAAGAACCTTCATGCATCTATTGTTTATGCTTTGAAGATGATGTTTGATAAAAATAATATGTTGACAAATCATTTGGAGTGGTCAATGAAAAAATTGAGAAAGATGGTTGTTTAGACGTAAGTTGGAAGTTGATTGGTAAAAAGAATGGGGAAGAAAGAAGGTACAATCGTCCTACGACTTCAAAAAATTTTGGTTTAATTGTTGGTGACTTTGATGCATCATTAGGTGATAGGGATATCTTGGTCGAAACCTAAATGGGAATGCTCAGATACATTAGCCAACTCCATGCTTCATATATTGGGTTACAGTATCTTATATTTTTTCCTTATGGTAAATATGGCTATAGAGAATACATTCTGTTAACGTTTAATGGGGGAATTAAGCAAGATGGTTGAAAGTATGTAAGTTTAACAGAGTGTTTTTCATATCATTTTCTTGAAATTTGGAGTTATTAGTTATATGATCTTCTAGGAGACTACTCCAATAATTTATTGTCTACGCATATACTATGATTGTGTCTTCAAAATTAACATGTATTAAGTTACATAAAAAACATTTACAGTGTGAATTATATGGTGGATTGATAGGTGCAATTTCAAGGGGTGAGACATATCCATCAACACAAGGAAAATGAGCCATGTTATCGTTATCATTCACTAGTGGTATTAGTGGTGCTCAATATATGATTCAAAATTATTAAGATGCCATGGAAAATTTTAAATTGATTTGTTATCCTGACCTTTTTATTACACTTACTTGCAATCTGAAATGGACATAAATAGTTTGTTTTGTCCAAAATAAAGGTATAAAAGCTAATGACCATTTGGATATTATTTGTCATATTTTTAAAATAAAGTTGGATTGTCTCATTAAAGATAGTCGCTTCAACAAGATATTTGGAACACCTAAATCAATTAATATTTCATAATTTATAAGTAAATTATATTTTTCATATGTTATAGTAAATTATAAACCTTTATCTTATTTCAATTGCAGTTATATCTACTATTGAATTTCAAAAGCATTGGTTAACATATGCACATTTATTTAATGAGTTCTTTATTCCCAATCATACATGAGTATATTGTTTATCCCAAATAGGGAAAAAAGCCCATTTTTTTTGTAATTGATGCTAGATTAATATACGTTCTTGGTAAAAGTTTAAATATTTAAACTTAATTTCTTGTGATTGAACTTTGTTGACTCACTTGATAACTAATTAGCAATCATATGTAATTAAATTAAGGACCAAAAGGTGAAAATTAATACCATACATCTAGAAAATAAGTAAGGAATTTGAACCACAAAAGTAGGCTACATTCCTTGGGAGTTCTATTAGATCACCAAGAAGCTTAATGGGTTAAATTTAATCTTAATTCCATGAAAGTAGGTTTAATAAGGCACGATATTTAAACCTCAATACATGTTTTAGATTAATTTAGGTTAATTCATCCTTTTAGTTTAAACCAACATCAAGAGCAAAAATAATTCACCATTGAGTATCAAAGTTGTGGTGAAAACCTAATCCTAGCCTTTCATTATATTGAATTCCACCCGATTAACTATTTGTTTTATTTTTATTGTTCATTACAATTTTATTCTCCTTTACCTTACTCATTGGTTTAGCTAATATAAAACGTAAATTTTGGTAATTAACCCCCAGTTCCTATGGGATTGACCTTGATAGCTACAATGAATTATTGAGCTTGTAGATTTTCCTATCAAGTTGTTGGCATTGTTTCCGGGGATTGCAGTGTTAATATTAATTGTTTACATGATTAGGATAGGATTGAATTTATATTTATAATGTTTTTATTTTCTTTTCTATTACTTTGTTTTATGCAAGGCCATCAGCTTGAAGGATACGACGAGAATGATCTTGAACTATCATTGACTATTGCAGACATAAGAAGGTATATAAAGGAGCAAAGGAACACATAACAATCTATAATGGATGATCATAATCAGCTTCTTAAGGATTTTTCTTCCCCAAATGGTTAAGGTATGCACTCAAGCATTATAAGACCCACCATTGAAGCTAGAAACTTTGAGCTGAAACCATCACTGTTCTTGATGGCTTAGTAGAATCAATTTGGAGGAGGTCTTGCCGAAGACCCAAACCTCCTCTTGTCAAATTTATTAAAGTATTATAATGCCTTGAAGCTTAATGGAGTAACCAATGATGCTATTCAACTAAAATTATTTTTTTCTCTCTAAAATATGAGGCTAGGGCTTGGTCACATTCATTTCTAGTTAGGTCCATCACCACTTGGGATTAATTAGCTAGGGACTTCCTAGCAAAGTACTTTCTCCAAAGTAAAACAATACAAATGAGGAATCAGATCACAAGCTTTTCATATAAGGAAGAATAATTACTCTATGAAGCTTAGGACCACTATAGGGAAGTATTGAGGATTTCCCCCATCATGGATTAAAGAAGTGACTTGTTCACACCTTCTACAACGGGTTTACTTACAACAATTGGATGATTGTTGATGGTGCTGCAGAAGGAGCTTTAATGAATAAAATAATAGACGAAGCGTACAGTATCATTGAAGATATGGCTCCGAATTACTATCAATGGACAAGCAAGTGTGCTCTGACATCAAAAGTTGGAAGGTATGACGTCAATGCCTTAGATAATAAATCATCTATAGTTGATGAAGTTTTTAAAACAATGTTGAAAGATTGAGTATTAATTCTATGTTACTGCCTCAACAATTGCATGTGAAATTTTTGGGTATGTGGTCACTCTACACTAGAATGTTAATTAGGAAACCTCCATCCCATGATACTTTTGGTAATAAATGGGTCATCTATGTTAATATTTTTAATCAAAAGGGAGATTCATTCTCCAACACCTATAATTCGAGGTGAAGAAATCATCCAACTTTCTTTTATAGAAATCCGCCTCTAAATCCCGTGCCCACATCTAATTTTTCCCTTTTTGGTTTTCATTCCCCTCATCCAAATCCCCCTCCTTAAAGATCTAATTTGTAAAACATAAGAGAAAAATTTGTGATGACTCAATTGAAATTGAATGAAGAGTTTAAGCAACAACAATAAACTATGAATGAGGTAGTAAAACAATTAGCCTCTAAGATGGATTCCATAGTTATGTATAATAAGATGCTAGATACAAATCACTCAATTGATACAAAAATATCGCTCTTCCTTTAGGCTTTTGAGTATACTACCTAGACAACCCAAGAAAAATCCCAAAGGTCATATGAACGCTATATCCCTTAGGAGTGGAAAATAATAAAAGGGACCTAAGATGAGGAAAAATGATAGGGTACATGGTCATCATGAATAAAAAGGTGAAAAGATAGTAGATGAGGAAATTTGACCCAAATTCAGGAAGACGAAAAAGTTGAGAAATATGTGCATCCCACTCATTACATCCTCTACCCTTTCCCCAAAAGTTAGCTCAAGCTAAGATAGAAAAGAAATTTGGGAATTTTTTGGAGATTTTGAAAAATTAAACATTAATATCCCATTCATTGAGGCTATTCCTCAAATGCCTTCTTACACGAAGTTCTTGAAATAGATCCTTTCTAATAAAAGGAAGTTAGAAGAATATAAGATTACGACCTTAATTAAGGAGTGTAGTGTTATAATTCAAAATAAGCTACCTCCTAAACTTAAAGATTCTTGTTTTTATTCCTTATCTTATTGTTAATGTCTCTATTAACAGTGTTTTGTGTGATTTGGATGCAAGTGTATGCTTGATTCCAATGTCTATTTGCAAGAAGCTTGGTATAGGTGATTTGAAGCCAACCACAATATCACTGCAATTGGTGGATCGATTAGTAAAATATCCAGTAGGTATACCTAAAGATGTGCCTATTCAGGTCAATATATTCTTTATCCAGAATGATTTTGTTATTTTAGAAATGGAGGAGTCTAACATTTCAATTACATTAGGAATACCCTTCCTTGCTACTGTAAGGGATATAATCGATGTTAAAAATGGAAGGCTCTCCCTAAATATTAGAGGGGATAATGTAGAATTTGATTTAAGTAAAGCTATAAAGCTCCCTATAAAGTTTGTTACAAGGTTAACATGATTGACAAGTGTATACATGAGTAATTTGCAAACTATTACTTGGTTGGTCCACTTGAGACATGTTTGGTAAGTGACAACTCAATAAATGATGAAGACCCTAAGGTAGTTGCATGTGCTCAATATTTGGAATCAACCTCAATAACTCCACTTAAAAATTTAAAGCTTGAAAGTCTAAAGTTAGAGCTAAAAAGTTATGCTTGTAAAGAGGATAAAGCACCAAAGGTAGAACTAAAACCTCTCCCATCCTCTTTAATGTATGAATTTCTTAGCTCTAACTCTACCTATCTTGTGATTGTGAATGCATGCCTGAATGAAAATGAAAATGATGATTTTCTTTAAAAAACTTAGGAAAAACCGCAAAGTCATAGGATACACCGTGAATGACATTAAAGAAATAAACCCATCAATTCTTATGCATAGAATTCTCATGGAAGATAATTATAAACCCTATCAAAAGCACCAACATATATTAAATCCTAAAGTAAATGAAGTATTTAAAAAATAGGTGCATAAGCTACTAGATATTGAGGTAATTTATCCTATTTTAAAGAGTGAATGAGTTAGCCTGATCCACTCGGTTCCCAAAAAGGGGTATAATCGTAGTCAAGAATGAGAGTAATGAACTTATTCCTATTAAGATGTTTAGAAGTTTGAGGATGCACATTGACTATAGAAAGTTGAATAAGACAAACTAAAAAGATTATATTTCCCATCCATTTATAGACAAGATGTTGGAAAGGTTGGCTAGACACTCTTGTTTTTGTTATTTGGATAGCTATTTGGAATTCTTCCAAATCCCTATTCATATTAGTGACTAGGAAAACACCACTTTTACTTGTCCTAATCAGACATTTTCTTATAAGTGCATGCCTTTTAGTCTTTGTAATGCCCCTGAAACTTTTCAATGATGTTTGATGGCTATCTTCTCTAATTTTATAGAGGACATTATAGACATATTTATGGATGACTTCTCCGTGTGTGGCACTACTTTTGATGGTTGTTTAGCTAACTTGTCTTGAGTTTAGAAGCACTGAAAAATGTGTTAGTTTAGTCCTAAATTGAGAGAAATACCACTTTATAGTAAGGGATGGAATAGTTCTAGGACACATCATATCCGAGCATGGCATTGAGGTTTATCGGGCAAAAGTGGAAGTCATTAAAAAATTGACTCAAATAATGTTGGCTAGGGGAGTAAGAAGTTTCTTGGGACAAGTTGTAACACTTTGAGTCAATACAACCACGCGGGGACTACCTTGGAGCACTTTTGGATTGATTGGTAGGCATCGCAGATCAACACGAATCCTTTTAGTGCACTTTTTCTTCATTCACACACTTCCCAATAAATTTTTGGAAAATTTTTGAAACTTCCCAGGATGGTCACCCATCCTAAAAATTACTCCATGGCTAGCATGCTTAACTATAGATTTCTTATGATGGAATCACTAAAAGGATGGTATACCATGTTGATATAAGTAGCCAGATCAATCCTTATAATACTTCACTCAATTTGGGGTATTATATTCACCCCCACTTAAATAACGTAATGTTCTCATTATGCCTTAACCACTAACTATCTCAATACAATTTATCCCAAGAATTATCCCACTAGGTGGCTGAGTAACTCATCTAAGTTCAGCTCACAACCGATGTTTCACTCTGATACCATTTGTCAGCTTCTATTGGTGTTTCATTAAAGACTTTTCAAAATTTTCAAAACCCTTAACTGACCTCCTTCTTAAATATGTTCCTTTTGATTTCACTAATGAATGTCTCAATGCTTTTTGTAGGTTGAAGGAAGCACTGATAACATCTCCTATTATGCAACTGTTGGACTAGAATCTTTCATTTGATGGTATAGTTGGTGGAAGTGATTATGTGGTTGGTGTTTTGTTAGGTCAAAGGAAAAAATAGATATTCATGCAATTTATTATGCTATTCATAATCTTGATGAGTCCCAAATAAACTATGCTACCACAGAAAAGGAGCTATTATAAGTTGTTTTCACCTTTGACAAGTTTCAATCTTATTTAGTGGGATCCAAAGTCATCATTTTATTAATCACTTCGCCATCAAATATCTTTTGAGCAAGTAAGATGACAATCCTAGGCTGATTCGATAGATACTACTAATATGAGAGTTTAACTTAGAGATAAAAGATAAGAAAGGGACAGAAAATCTAATGGCAGACCATTATCAATGATGAAATAAGAGTCAGATGATAGGGAGGAGGATGGACTACTAATTGGTGACTCCTTCCTAGATGATTAGTTGTTAGCCATAGAAATATTGGCAAGCAATAAAATTGCGGTCGCGGTCGTGATTGCGGTTACGGTCGCGGTATTGCGGTATCGGAGTGTCGCAAATGATATTTTATATGCCGCGGTCGTCGCGGTGTGATATTTTATTTTTTTTCACAATAAATATTAGCAAATACTAATAAATATCGGCAAATATCGGTAAATATCGGTAAAATATCGGTAAATATCGGTCGATAACCGATATATCACCGATAAATACGTGAAATTGTAAATCCATCGCGTATCGCCAATTTCGCGTATCGGCTAACCCAAAATCCGATAAATATCGGCTGATATAGCGTATCGGGATCGATATTTAATTGTATGAATATTGGATGCACCATGGTATGCAGACTTTGTCAACTAAATAGTGCGTGAAACTAGGCTATCAATAGAAGAATAAGTTCTTTGCAGACTTAAAGCATTATTTTTGAGATGAACCATTTCTATACAAACAGTGTGTTGATGGGATGTTTAGAGGGTGTGCTCCCAAATATGAGGTTACAAGTGTTCTCCATCACTATAATTCATCTTCCTAAGAGGGATATGTAAACACTTCAAATATAGTTGCAAAATTTCTACAATCAAGTTTTAATTAGCTAAGTCTTTTGAGATACAATTTTTTTTGATATCTTGTGATAGCTGTCAGAGGATTGGGAACATTTCGAAGTGACATAGGATTCCTTTACACTCCATCTTAGAAATTGAGGTTTTTAATGTGTGGGACATAGATTTTATGGGACCATTTCTACTATCGTGTAATAACAAGTTCATCCCAGTGGCGGTGGATTACATCTCCAAGTGGGTAGAAGCAATATTATCCCCCACTAATGATGGTAAAGTGGTTGTGAAACTATTTAAAATCATCCTCTTTCTAGGGTTTGGGGTACTAAGGATGGTAATCAATGATAATAGTTTTCACTTCATAGAAAGAAAATTTGAAGTTATCTTGAGAAAGTATGGGGTTACTGATAAGGTTGCAACGCCATATCATTCTCAAAATAGGGACCAAGTGGAGGTTTTGAATCACAAAATTAAGATTATCTTGGAGAAAATAGTTAAGCACTCGAGAAATGACTAGTATATGAAACTCCTAGATACCTTATTGGCCTATCAAACTACCAACAAGACACCAATAGGTATGACATAGTTCAAGTTGGTATATGGCAAATCATGTCATCTCTCAATTGAGCTATAAAATAAGGCGTATTAGGATATCAAGCTACTAAACTTTGATATGAAGATTGTGGGTGAGAGAAGAAAGCGTAAACTTCATGAGTTTGATGAACTGTGATTAGACTCTTATGTGTTTATGACATAGTTCAAGTTAGTATATGGAAAATCATGTCATCTCTCAATTGAGCTATAAAACAAGGCGTATTAGAATATCAAGCTACTAAACTTTGATATGAAGATTGTGGGTGAGAGAATAAAGGTTCAACTTCATGAGTTTGATGAATTGTGATTAGACTTTTATGAGTTTATGACATAGTTCAAGTTGGTATATAGCAAATCATGTCATCTCTCAATTGAGATATAAAACAAGGCGTATTAGGATATCAAGCTACTAAAATTTGATATGAAGATTGTGGGTGAGAGAAGAAAGCTTCAACTTCATGAGTTTGATGAACTGTGATTAGACTCTTATGATAATGCACGGATTTATAATGAAATGACTAAACAATGGCATGATAAGAATATACCCTGAAGAGAGTTTAATCAAGGAGATATGGTGTTGCTTTTCAACTCTTATTTGAAGCTTTTTTCGAGCAAGCTCAAGTTAAGATGGTCCGTACCTTTTAAAGTCTGTGAAGTATTTCCTAGTGGAGTTGTTGAAGTGTAGAGTGAAACAATATAATCTTTTAAGGTGAATGGTCAATGATTAGAGCTCTATATTGTAAGGGAAAAAAGTGAGAAAGAGATTACTTATACCCTTTCCTATCCCCCTTCGTTAGAGAATTGTGCGTAATATAGGTTGAGTTCATGAGCACAAATGAGCGTTTCTTGGGAGGTAACACAAGTTTTCCTCCATTTTTATTCTTTTCTTCTTCCTTGTTATATTTTATTTTGAGTTTGTTTATTATTTTTATAAACAATCAGATAGGAATGAATTTAACTTCTATTCCCTTTGTTTATGCAGTCTTTTCATGAGTGGCAGCACTGCTAGGATGCCCTTACTCTGCCTCCTTCTTATTAGTGAGTTGACATGTTCTATGTACCCTTGCACTCATTTATATTATAATACACCATGGACAATGTAGGTCTTAAGTTTGGGGGTGTGGGTTCATTATGCATTAATGTTTGTTTGTTATTACCTTTTTTTGTTTTTGTTTCTTCTCTTTGAAAAGAATGAAAAAATATATATAGAAAAATGATCTCCTGATGATGATATGAATCCTTAGCCTTTATTGATCGTTAAACTAGATAAACATTCATTAGTTGGGACTAAAAAAACTTTTTAACCCACATTCTAACTCATTATCAAAGAACTTTGATTGTAAGTTGATAATAAGGGAGAATTGGACTTGAATATTCTTTTATATTATAGGAGTTAGAATTGATGCGGATAACATCATAACCTTCATCCTGTTGAGACAAAAGGGAATTAAATTTGCTAGACATTCAAAGTTAGTGAGAGCTTGAGCCTAAAATTAGATACATTACAAATCCAATAATGATTTTTCTCTACTTCTGTGATATTTTCCAATGGTGTAGGAGACTAGAACTTGTAGTGAATATCTTCAAGGCCACATATAACTTTTGCATGCATACAAAGTATGTATTTTTATTCGTATTTCACATTAGCCAAACATCCTACCATATGTTATTTTTTTTATTTATCCTTTTTGAGATTATGAGCTTAATTCTTGCTAATTCAACCCACATACATAACCTTTAATTCTAAATTTAATCCTTACCCATGCCTAAGCTAAGGGAGCACAATTTTTGATACAATAGGTTATGTGAGTATTATGGTGTAATCTTGGGGGTGTGAAATGAGGTGGTAGGTTTCCTCGTTATTTCTTTATACTCTTTAAAAAATAAAAATAAAAAGAGAAGAAGGAGAGAGAAGAAGAATAAGTATTGCAAATTATGTATTATCTTTATGGTGCATGTAATTGTAGGTGGTCAAGGCAATTTATTATGTTATATCAAAGGGAGTAGTTGGAAGAAGTTATATGATAGAAGATGGAGCTTTGTGTGGATGTTATCGATCTTGCTTTGAGATATTTTGTTTTGCATTTATCGCTCTACTAGTTATAGGCTTTTAGCTACATTCCCAAATATCTATCTTACCCTTTTGACCTTAGCCCCATTACAACCAAATAAAAAGTCTCATCATTTTTTTTGACATGCATTAGTTTTCAAAGTTGTGGAGAATTGAGATGAGATGCAAGCTTATTTATTGAATACATCCATTATGAAGAATTTCAAGTGACATAATTCTACCATTAAACACATGAGAGATTGAGAGTCCACATGTTTTAAAGTGAGGCCTACCAATTTAACTAACAAAATATCTTAATTTTACTACTTCCAAAATGAGGCTAGTTACGTGGATTGCTTTCTCTTACTTTAGCTTGAGAACATGATGGAAAAGTTATCATTGACTTGTGACACTTGTGATCGCAAATGAATTTTTAAATGTGATTTTATTGAAAGCTGTGGAAATTATTTTTTTAAGCCCCGATGAAACATGTTTACCTTGTGATATATTAGATACTAGTTATAGGATTGATGAAGGAGTGATCCATACTCCATTATCTTTACCTCATACTATGGTTAATATTGGTTATTTTCTTGGGGACAAGCAAAAGTCTGAGATTGGGGAGTTGATAAACACGTAAAATATGCATTATCTTAGTGTGTTTCAAGCATGATTTATGATTGTTTGATTCATATTTCGTGTTTAGATCGAGAATACTACTTTGGTTTTTTTCTTATGCATATGCATTAGCTCAAGATTTAAATATTATATGATCATTGGAAGTTAAATAATAGTTTAGAGCCACAACAAGATTTAGAATGCATAGCTCAAGAAGAAAATGGATGCACATACATAAAGAATTAAAATTTAAACTATGAGAAAATGTGGATCTAAACAAACATAAAACCAAAGTTGTAGGTCTCTTCAAAATTATTTTAAGGTTAATTGAACCACATCGATCTAAGGTCAAACAAAAAGTTACAGCCAGATAGCAAAGACTATCCAAATGATCACAAATTAAGTAAGACAACATGGGTCACATACGTGGTTCGGTTACAACATTTACGAAACTTCTTTATTTTTTTTTCTAGATTTTTAAGACCTGTATATATGTATCTTAGCTTACAGTTTAGAGGATATTGATTGGATATTTCTCTTATCTTCAAAACAGTATCTAGATCTAGAACTCAAGTATTGAAGAAAAATAAAGGATGCAATATTGGATTACAACTCTATATCTTAAAGATTTTAATCAAAATATTAGTTCTTTCTTTATTCTATTTGATTAATTCCTTCCTATGGTTGAATTACATATTTATTTGATGTGTTATCTATTTCCAATCATGTATGGGTGGATTCTTTATTCTAGATTGAGAAAGAACCTAACTTTTTTAGTAATTAGTATTGAATTAGTATACGTTCTTCGTGAAAGTTTGGATATTTATTTATTGTGATTGAAATTTTTTGACTCACTTGATAACTAATTAACAATCATAGGTAAATAATTGAAGGATTGAAAGGTGAAAATTAATACCAAAATACTAGAAAATAATTAGAAAATTCGAACCACCAAAGTAGGCTACATTCCTTAGGGGTTCTATTGTATTAGCAAGAATATTCATAGGTTTAACTTAATCTTAATTCCATGAATTAGGTTATTTATCTTAATTAGGCATGATCTTTAGACATCATAAGAGGTTTTTGATTAATTTAGGCTAATTCACCCTTTTTAGTTTAAACCAATACCAAGAGCTGAAATAATTCATCATTGAATATCGAAGTTGTGGTGAAAACCCAACCCTTGCCCTTAATTATATCTAATTCCACCTTATTAGCTATATATTTTATTTTTATTAATTAATCTTATAATTTTATTCTCTTTTATCTTACTCATTGGTTTATTTGGTTAAAAATATAAATTTTGATAATTAACCCCTAGTCTTTGTGGGGTCGACCTTGATAGCTACAACAAATTTGTGCACTTGCTTATTTTCCTATCAATATCATCTTGTGAAGAATCATGGAGCTTATTCAAATATGATATTCAGTTAAAAGATCCTCAGGTTGAAAGGTTAGGCTTTCATCTTCCAAATCAGCAAAGTATGTTGTTGTCTTGGATGAAGGCAAATAAAAACTATCCTTAGGAAAGGGAATTAATTAATTATGAAATCCCTACAAAATTCATTTGGGATACGTATAATAGAGAGTGGTGACCAAGATAGAATAGGTTCTTTATTGGATAAATTTTCTATGTCCATTCAGGGGGAGCGGTGGAATCTACTATTTAAGGTGTATTTTTAATGTTGTTTGTGGACCCATAAGTTATGAATACATAAGATACATTAATGGGTAGCAACATTCATCATATGTTGAAGCTTGTTGTGCCCTAGGTTTGTTATATAATGATAAAGAATACATTGATGGTATTATTGAGGCAAGTCTTTGGGCTTCTATATCTTCTTTAAGAAAACTATTTGCCACATTATTAACATTAAAATCTCTCATCCAGCCTAAAGTTTTTTAGAATCATTGTTGGATTTATATGATTGATGATATTTTATATAGACAACATTTATTGTTACAACATGAATGTAACTTACCTTACTTATTTATTTATATTATTTATTTTTTTCACACTATTAAACTACTTCTACATATATTTTCAAACTTATTGAATTATTTTTCATAACCTCATTTGGAAGATGATGAGATTAAAAATTATGGTTCGATAGAGGTCAAAAAGTTGTTACAAAATTGTAGAAGAAGTAGAGCTTGAGCCAATACCATTTTCACCACACAAGATTTTTTCAATCATTTGAATTTCATTGATACATGAGGAAATATGTTATGATCCATCAAATTTGTGTCAATAACTCTCTATGTTATGACCACGGAACAACGACATATCTATGCCTCCATAATAGAAGCAGCAATGTCATATGTAGGTGGATTGTTCTTTGTTTATGTGTATAGAGGTACATATAAACCATTTATATGGAGGACATTATCAGCCAATATTAGATGTGAAGGAGATATTGTGTTAAATGTGGCATCAAGTGGAATAATTTTTATTTTATTACTAGGTAGAAGAATAACTCATTCTTAGTTTAAGATTCCTGTAAATCCAAATGAAGATTCAACATGTAATATCAAATAAGGTAGTCCACTTGTAGATTTGACTGTAAGATGTAAACTCATAATATGGGATGAAGCTCTAATGATGCATATGTATTACTTTGAAACTTTGGATAAAACCATGAGAGATATTTTATGTTGCAGCAATGAGTTTAGCCTTGACAATCTATTTGGAGTTAAGATGGTTATTCTTAGTGGAGATTTTAGACAAGTATTATATCTGTTTCCAAAGGGTACATGGGAAGACATTATTTATGTAACTATAAATTCTTCATACTTAAGGTGAGATTATAAGGTGTTACGATTAACAAAGAATATAAATGTAATACCCCAAAATTCACTAATTTTTTTAAAGAATTTAGAATTTAAAACCTGTGAATTCTGAGGATGTTATCGCCACACTTAGTACCAGACCGGTTCACTCCGACCGTTCCAGTACTAAGTGCTAAGACTAAAAAGATTATTTTCACACTTAAATCGAGAGTTCATAAAATGCATTAAAAAGATCATAACATAGAAATCAGAGTGCGAAATCCAAAATTCCTCGGAGGGAATAATCTTACAATCAATAAAAGTTTTATTTGAAATACTCAATACAAGGTAATAAATCATAAGAGACAAATTCGATACAAATGAAAAAGCAGAAGAAGATAGAATAACAAGAAGAACGGATCCCGCCACAATACTCTCAAACTTCGAGCCAAAATATGCTCAACACTTAGCCCCGACTGATGTCTCGCCCACCTGCACAGAGTCAGAAGGGCCTATTACTTGTGGGAATGAGCAGCACCTGTGAAAAGGGTGATCAGTACGCTACGTACTGAGTAAGGTAACCGAGCACTAAGGCCAACACATAAAATCATACAAATAATGCAGAAGAAATAAAAGAGCATAATCCATCATGATAAAATAATATCATACAATCATTCGGGTAAGTACATAAAGGCCCATTTATAGTCTGGATTAATTATTTAATTAATCTCTTATTAGAACTCATTTCACACCATGCTTTTTATCAAATCCATGTATGTACGGAAGCCCCCACTATTATAGCCGGTGGATCGGAGATAAGCACGACATAATGCTCCTACCCACTATTATTAGCCAGTGGATCGGTCACACGTAGAGTATCATACTCTAACCACTATTTCTTACCGGTGGATCGGTTGACCCCGACTCACATGGTGTTCCACCGTAAGTACTTAGTGTCTTTTAAGTATCTTAGCAACTTGGGTGTTTGGTTTATCGAGCTCAGAGTCCGCCACTATTATAGCTGGTGGATCGAAGGCACATAGGGTAACATACTCTAACCACTATTATAGTCGGTGGATCAGAGACACATAGGACTACGCATCCTAATCACTATTTCTAATCGGTGGATCGGTGGGACCCGGCTCAATAATCTTTCATTTTAAATGATTAATATCTTAAGTATCTTATTCAAAAGCTTTCACCCTAGACATGCATGAATCACTCCCTTTACACTTATACTCCAAAAGTCTTGTCCCACATTATGAGACTCAAACACTCCTTGACCTTACATCCTCCCTCTTTTTTTTAACTCACATTAGAACCCATCTCCCATATATGTGGGTTATGGCCCACTTTTATTCACCTTTAAGTACACATGTTACCACACTTTAGGGTTTTCTCCATAAAACCATAATTTAAGTCTACATGACCCATCTACTCCACTTCTCACGACCCAAGATATTTTAACACCCCATTCCTCACAACCATCGATCCCATATTCATCATCATACTTTATTCCCCAAGTACACACATGTTACCACCGAACCCTAGTTAGCCATATCAAAACCCTAGTTAACCACTCCAAACCCTAATTAACCACAACAAACCATTCAACCATAACAACCACAATTAACCATTCCAAACCCTAGTTAATCACAACAAACCATAATTAGCCACTCCAAACCCTAATTGTCCACACGAATCCTAGCTCGATCTCCTACATACCCTTATATTACTCCACGTACTATTTTTCATCCAAAGTGTTCAAATACCCAAACAACACTTATATTAACTTTCTCACACCCCAAATCAACTTTTCATACGTAAACTTCATGCCCATGCAAACGTTACACATCCCATGCAACCATTCAAATTTTTCATGCAAACCCTAAGCTCCCACGTGAAACCCTAGATTCAACCATGCAAATCCTAGATCCATCCATATAAAACCCTAAATTCTTTCATGCAAAACCCAAGATTCCTCCATACAAAACCCCAAATTCAATTCACACAAAACCCAAGGTTTCTCCATATAAAACCCTAAATTCAATCCATACAAGCCATAGATTAGATCCTCCTATGTTACACCATGGATTAGATTCTCCCATATAAAACCATAAATCAGATTCTCCCACATGAAACACTAAAATTCCCCATTTTATTCTTCCACTCATGGATTATTAAAATACTTAGGTCGACTCACATCCCTTGGTCAACTTATTTCCCCATTCTCCTTTTTCATCCTTTCCCCCACACAAATCATATTAATATCATCACATGCATGTCTTACAGGGTCACAACACATATCATCACCTACAATAATATTTCATCACATACACATAGCACACATGCCATATAACAACACATGAACACACTTTAACTCCACGCCATACCATGTACGAAATAATTATAAAGATAACATAAGATGCATAACATACAAAACATATAATGCACATCAACACACATAAGGCATTAGTAACACCCTTACCTAAAATGACACCGGTCTTGGAGTACGCTCCTACGCCTCCTTAGGGCTTTGACTGGTCTCACCTATATGAGGGAAAAACTAGAATTAGATTCCCTCCTACCAAAAATACTATTATTAACTAACTTATTCTAAGACTAAGCATTTAATAAAATACTAAAATAATAATAGCAAAAATACTAAAAATAATATCAATGTTAATGTTAACAAGAATAATAAAAATAGTAACACTAATAATAAAAAGGGAATTACTCAAAAACATAATGAAATAAGGGCTTCGACCCCTTTACCAAAGTAATACTAGTAATAACATTAGTAAAATAAATAGCAAAATTTAGTAATAATAATAATAATGAAATAATAATAATAATAATAATAATAATAATAATAATATAATAATAATAATAATGATGATGATGATGATGATGATGATGATGATGATGATGATAAAACCATAATAATATCACAAAAATAATAATAATCATAATGGTAATAGTAATAATGATAATAATCGAAGATAAGATGAAGCAGGGTTTCAACCCCACATTGAAAAATAATAAACTTATTAAATAATAATAATAATAATAATAATAAATGCTAATGATAAAAATAATGATAATATTAATAATAATAAGACTTAATATTTATAATACCACTACTACAATTCAAAATAGGCATAATAGAGTTTCAGCCCTATATAGAATAATAATACCAACAATGAAAATAATAATAATAATAATAATAATAATAATAATAATAATAATAATTGCATAACAATAATAATAATAGAAACACTATTAGTAAAATATTTGTAATAATAATAATAATTTCAAAATAGTAATAATAATAATAATAACATATTAATATTAATAATAAAGATAATAGCAACACTAATAATAATGATTATAAAATTGAATTAAAAAATATAATAGGGCTTCAACCCTCAATATAAATAATAATGAAAAAATTATTAATAATAATAATAACCATAATAATAGTAATAATAATAATAATATATATTCAAATAAATGAAATAAAATACATTAAAGCTTGTATAAATAGTAAAAAATGGTTGAGGGGGTTTAGGGTTCAACCTTAGGAAGGTGGTGACAGGCGACGCCAGCGGCGGCGGTGGCGACCGGAAAAAGAGAAGACAAGGGAAAAAGTTGAATATTGGGAACAAAATAGGGAGAATGAAGGTAGGGGTTGGGGTGTTTAAGACTGCCTAGAGGGAGAGGAACATAATAAGGGTGGCGGCGCACGGTGGCGGCAACAGAGGTCGAATGGGGAAGAAGAAGAGAAAGAGAGGAGGAGAGGGAGGAAGAGGAAAAGAAAGGCAGGGGGAGATAGAGGAGGTTTGGAGAATAGAATAGGAGGTGAAAGAAGCGGCGACAGCGGCAGAAGTGGTGGCCAAAGGTGGTGCGAAGGACGGTGGAGGTTGAAGAGAGGGTTGATTGGGAGGGCTACTTCGCACAACCGAGGTGGCTTGTGCAGGAAGAATCGAGGGATGAGGGAGGTTTAGGTAGTTATAGGGCAGTGCAAGGAGTACTCGGGTGGCCAAAACAGGCGACAGAGTTGGCAGGAGGCAGCGAAAATGGTATCTAAAGGGGCGGTGGTGGCAAGGTAGGTTTTCTGGGGAAAACAACCAAAGCTCGATACAGAGCTCAATCTGGGGGTATTTATAGGATTTAAATGATAGGGGTGAGGTCTGTGGGATGACAAGGGAAATATGGCAAGTTGGGTTAGGGTTCATCGTCACCGTCATTTGGCCGGGGAAAATTTGGGTCGAGGTAGGAAAGTGGCGCAGAAAAGAGAGGATAGTACGCGAAAAGAGAGGAAAGGTTGGTTTGGCTAATATGGCCGGCGGAACGACAGGGAAAATAAGGGAGAAATGGTCGATCAAACGACGTGATCGGCAGCCAGATTTTCAGAGTTGCAAGTCAACGGTAATGGCTGGTGCGAACGGTGGGGGAGAAGAAAGAAGAAGAAGGAAGAGGTGGCGGCTGGACCGGTCGGCTGAGAAAAAAGAAAGGAAAGGAAAGAAATAAAACAGGCTGGGCGCGAGGGCTAAAGTTATTAAATCAAACGACGCGCTTCGATGGAAAAAGAAGGGAAGTGTCGCGCAAGAGAGGAAGGGAATAGGAATGACTGTGCTGGCTGGGCCACGCCGAAGGAAAGGAAGGAGGGAGGGAGGACTTAGGCCGCTGGGCTGGCCCAGGTCGGGGAGGAGAAAAAGATAAAGGAAATAAGAAGAAAGATAAAGAAATAAAAAGAAATAAAAAGGAAGAAAGAAAAGGAAAAAGGGAAACAGGAAAAATACTGAGTTAGGTTAATTAAATTAATTGGGATATTTGGGATATTTAAAAATAATAATATTTAAATAAAATAATATTTAAATCCCTTTTTAGGCTAATTTAGTTTTTTTGAAAGATCTTCCATAAATTCCATTTTAATTAGCAAAACACCATAATTTTCTCTAATTAAATTATTTATAAAATTTATATTAATTTAGAACTATTTTCTCCTTCTTATTTTAAATAAAATAATTTATTTAATTAATTTCTAAAATAAAATACTTAATTAGTTAAAATACCCAAATCCTCCTAATTAAAATACTTATAAATTTCTTCTTGATTTTTTCTAATTAATTTCCTTTTATTTTAATAGAAATAATTTATTTAAATAATTTTCCTAATAAAATATTCTTTAACTATAATTTTTAAAATTATAAATTTTCAGGGCATTTCAATGAGGTTGAAAAATCTTAGCTTGGTCGATAAATGTATTGAGTTGAATCAATTTTTAAACTAGATTGCATGCATTGGAGGTGGAAAAATTGGGGTTCCTAATAATGATGGTTATGCAATAATCAAAATTCTAGGTGATCTTTTGATAATATATTCAAATGATCCAATTACAACTGTAATAAAAAGCTGTAACACCCTAAATTTTACTACTGAAAAAAAATATTTTAGTGGAATTATAATAACAATATAGTTGGATGTTACTGTCGTACTTAACATAAGTGTAGCTTACCATACCATCCTTTTAATTGAATACAAGGTAAAATAGATAAGACTTAAAACTTAATAAATAGAGAATGATAGAAATTCATAAGCATAAATACAAGTTTGGGATTTAACTCAAAGTATAATATCAAATACATAAAAAGGAACACATTAAAAACTAAGAGTCCAAAAGGTATCCTGACAAAAAGTGATAACTAGATGACACAACTCTATGCCCAACCCCGATAGATAAGAATCGCTCCTTCACAAGTAAAGCATCATAAGAAACAAAGTCATCCAATGGATTATCATTAACCTACACACAAACATCAGGGTTTGAGCATCACCCATGAGAATGATAATTAATACGCTACATAATTATTAAGGTGACAAGAATGTCATAAAAAGGGAATAAAATACATAAGATCGTATAAAAGACTCATAAGATGAGAAGTTAAAAATGGTATGATGCAAGAGAGTAACTAAGTTAAGATTTCCAACATTACATAATATCACCATCCCTTTTCTGATTTATGTTGAGTTTGGGATCCCACTCTTCTTAATCCGGTGGAATAGACTAAAACACCTCCTAAGAAAATATATGCTTGGCCACTATTATTTAGCACGTGGAACAGACTCAACACCTCTTAGGACAACATGCTCTTTACCACTATTCTTAATGGGTGGAATGGTATGAAGCACCTCCCAACACTTTAAGTTATTAATGTCTTATTCATTGTTATTTATCTCAATATCACCATGAAAACATACATGTAGATATACATGACATATAACATAACTTAACATAATTATCCAAAATACAAAAAATACAACCACATACCGATCAGATCATTCCCCAAGAAAAATACCACATTTTCCCTAAGAAATCCTAATTCCACTTTATAAGCATGACTCATTCCATAATGTTCATTTTCCACCAATTTTAGCACACCTTCCTAAAATATTATTATTATTATTATCAACATATCCAAAAATAAAGGTATGACTTCAACATCTTACACATGCGATAACAACCATATCTATGGAGTTATTAATCATAACACCTATGCAACCTTAATTGTACAATTCAAGTATAAATTTTCCTATAAGACTCATATAAATACCAAATTTAATAATCGTTTCTAAATTCCAATAATAATAACATATCCTAAATTCAAGGTTTAACTTTAATGTCTTACACATACGATAATGAATTTCCTTTAAAGTAGTTATTGTTAATAATAATAATAATAATAATATTAATATTATTATTATTATTATTATTATTATTATCAATTTAAGTAATTTTCTCATTTTACTATACTTAATCACTTTATAATTATCCCACATATTTCACGTATCATAATTAACATATATTAAGACCATTACCATTTTATAATAACCAAAATATCATATTTAACCTATAATGACCAAAACTCCCTTATGAAAGCTAAAATACCCAAATTTTACAAAAAAATCCTATATGTCATATATCATTATTTTCCTACCCTCAATTTATGACATCACTATACAACTTAACCATACTCATTTTACACTTACCATAATTTATCAAACTCACATTACACCACCATATATCATACTAATTCAATTAGGGTTTACAAGAGAGGACTTATCGCAATAATATCGTATAAGTGCATGCTTTCTCATCTTACTCAATTTTCATCATATGCTACTATATTATCACATAATAAAATTAACAATATGAAATTATCTATATAATAATAACATCATGATAATACACACAAATCACATATAACATTTAAAAATTCCCAACTACGACATATATCCTTACCAAAAGACACTAGTCTCTAAACATATATAAGCCTAACCATCCTCATCCAAGACCTCTAAAAAATCACCAAATAAACAATGAAAATACACAAATATAGCTTATGAATATAAGCAATGAATGAATAATGTAAATGAGGATAAAAAAAAGAGCAAAACTGAATCAAACCAAGTTGTGCAATGATCTAATTAGTTGTGATCGAACTTGGTGCAACAATGAGGGGAGCAATATGAGGAACCAAGGAACTCATGTTGCTAGGGGTGATGCATGATGTGCTGACGCTGGGGTAGGTGGAGTGGTGTGGGTTGGTGGCATTGCTTGGGGTGGTGTAGTGTCAAAGTGTGATACTACTAGGGTGGTGTTGGCGTGGGGATGTGGAGCAAATAGGAGGGTGGTGGTGTTGAGGGTTGACGTAGTTAGGCTAAGGTGGGTGGGAGGTGTTTTGTTACATGAGGTTGTGACACATATGAGGAGGAATTTGCGTGGTATTTTAACATTACCAACAATAAGTTGCACAAGATGTTGACGTTGTCAAGGATGGAGTTGCATGGGGTTATATATGTTATGTAAAGCTTCATAAGATAAAAATGTCAGACAGAGGTGGCATGAAGCATAAGGTTGAAGGAACATATAGGGAAGGAGTTAGGTGAAGCAATACATGAGATCGTGAGATAGATTAGAGGGTATGTATCTGTATGGTTATGCGAATGGTGATGAACAATAGAGACGTAGAGGCAGGGCGTTATAACATGATTAAGGGAAAGGTTTGGGGAAAAATTTAAATGAAACACATTCCATGAGTTGAGAGAGTTGATGGCGATGATGAAGAAGTTAGGATAGGTAGCTTTAGGGCATAATCTTGGCAAAGAGGAACTTGGTAAGGAGAAGAGAGATTCATGCATGAACAAGAAGAAAAAAAAGAGAGAGAGAAGGGAAAAGGAGAGAAGAATAAGCGAGGCTTAGGTTAGTATTAGAATTATATTTAAAATTTTTGATTAAGAAGTTTATTTAACGTTAAAATAGTAAATATCTGGTGTTAGGGTTAGATTAAAATATTAACTACTTAGGATAAAAATTAGGAGTAGGTTTAGATTTAAGATTAAGAAATTAGGGTAAGGTAAAAATATCAATTTCATGATATTAGAATTTGATTAAGATATTTATTAATTAAAATTAGGGATGAATAAAATTCAGGGTATTACAAAAGCACTTATCCATAATTCACTGACAATATCATTGATGATACTTTATTTTGAGGGAAGATCTATCCTAGCACCAACTTTTGATACTGTAAAGTGTATTAATGAATACATATTGTAAATTAACTTAGTTGAAGAAAGAATATATTTGATTTTAGATACAACATTTAAATATGATTCAAATAACGATTTGCTACAAGACCTACACACTTCAGAATTTCTAAATGATTTAAAGTGCTCTAATGTGCCAAATCATGCGGTGAATGTGAAGATTGGTACACTTGATATGTTATTAAGGAATATTGATCATTAAATTAGGTTATACAATGATAATATGATGGTAATCACAAGGTTTGGAACTCGTGTATTGGAAGCAAATATCTTAGGTGGAATAATTGTAGTGAATGAATATTGTTATCAAGAACTTCATTTGAATCATATGATCCAAGTTTGTCTTTCAAGCTCTATCAAATAAAATTTTCCATTGATTGTATCATATGTGATGGTAATCAACAAGATCTAGGAAATTTTCTTAATAATATTTATCTTGTCTTAAAAAAAATTAGTATATAATCGTGGAAAATTTAGATTGCTATCTCTTAAGTCACAAATCGTACTAGCTTTTTATATGCAAAAATAATTTCGGTGAAAATAATTCAACGAAAAATGTTGTATTTAAGAAGTATTTGAAGACATATGATTGTGTAATGTCTTTGAAAAGTTATTCATCATATTTCCATGTCCTATTTCAATTTGTTTACAATTAATATCGCCTTATTAACTAATTGTATAGTATTTGTTCATCTTAAATGGTTCTTTATCAAATGTTAAATATAACTATGATAATTGATACCCCGAATATCTAATGCATCACATGGGTGCAAATATGGTATAATAAAATACCTGAAAATTTGGTTAAATTATAGAGAGGGCTAGAGAACATAAAGAGATTTATAATTTCCAAGTTTAGTGAAAAAAATAACAAAAATATATCAAACGGTTATTTAAATATATTTATACTGACATAATGTGCATATTATTGGAGTAAAATTACTTGAATATATAAGGAAATATTATAAAAAAAATATAAAGAGAAGTGAGAGGGTAAAGACATATCGAAGGGAAGTGGATAAAATGGAAATGAAAGAAGTGGAAAAATAAATTATAGGAGCATTAAATTAAAAATTATAATGTTTATCCAAAAGCTACCTTTGTTATATATGATCCTACTCTCCCTCTCTTTCTGTTAATCACAAGTTAACATGGTATTCTATGCCTCTAACATTTGCATAAAACAATATGTTATATTCATCATTCACCTAAGCTCTAAAGTAAATGAGTTGAGTCAGCTTACAAGTTATTTGCATTCGACTTGATAAATGTTTGATTCAATTCATTTATTTAACTAAATAAGCTAAACTTATGGCTCATTTTTAGCCTTGTTTAATATATGGCCTAAGCTTTTGTTAGGGTTGGTTTGGCTCTTTCATTCACATGTCATTTCATTTATAAGAATGTTTAGAATTTTGTTTGAAACTCATTTAAAAGCCATTAGACCCTCATTTAGAAATATCATATTATAAATAATTAGTATTACTGTATTTAATTATAATAATAAGTTTTAATCAAGTGATATGTTACCCATATAAATGATGACAATTCCATGATAATATAAGGTTCATTAATACATCATATGATAATGGAAGAAGTTAAAATAAACCTCCATTGATGAATGGACTGAACTTAAATGTTTGATATAAGGCTCATTTAGTAGGGGTGTGGGGACTAAGGAAGTCTAATCCCATGCTTAAAGGTATTCATCAAAATAGTTATTTACAATAATAATTATTTTTTAAAAAAATTGTCAAACAAGCTATAAATTGGCTAGGTAGTTATGTCGGTGCTTGGCCCTGTATTATTCCTGATCGATTGACAAATATAAGATCACAAAATAAAATTACCAGTAGTGTTATATACCAAAATTAAAATCCAAAATTTTCTAAAAATATACATAATAACACATTAATTTTAATTTTTATTAATAATTAAATGAAATAAAATAATAACACATTATAAAATAAAAATACGGCATAAAAGTATAATAAATTTATTATTAGTATTATTTTTATTATAATCATCATTATTATTGTTATTATAATAAAAAAAGATTTACATTTTAATGTGTCCTAATTTTATTTACTTTTTATTATTATTAGTTTGTATTATTTAATTTACATATTTTTGGTAAAATTTAATTTTTAGTTTGAATTTAGTATTTGAATCGATAGCATTATTCCAAAATGACTCATTTTTGGGCCCATAAAAAGGCAATGTGAAAAGCGACGTCAAAGCAATGAGACCCAACCCAAACAGCCCTAATTTCGATTGACAAACCCTAAACCCTAAAACAGCCGCCTCTTATGAGCCACTGGATTTTTACTATATAAACCGCAGCTGTCTTCTTCGTTAAATGGAGGTGATTTTCTCCGGGTTCCGCCGCGTAGTGTTCCCTCAGCTCTCTCTCGTTCCTCTTAGTCTTTAGTGATCCGTCCTCATCTCTCACTTGCAGAATGAAATTCAGAGGTAGAAATTGTTGCTCGGTGATGTTATTTAAGAAATTGGGGCCATGACGATGAAATTTCAGAAAGGTCTCGTTCGTCGTAACGGTGAATTGAAATAAATTCACCTTGCCGACCATACTGATATATCACCACCCATAAGCCGAGTCCCTTTAGTTATTCACCCTCAGTTTTCATTTCACATCAATCTTCTCTATCGATTTATCTGCCTTATCTCTTTATTATTTTTTTTCTCGGTTTTGCTCGTTCTATGAGCTTTTTGGCAAGATACGTTGGCCGGTGATTAAAAACGACAAGCATATGTCTGAATTATGCCATGTTGACTTATCTAATTTCTTCATGAGGCCGTTTATCTTCATAAATTGTTGTTCAGTTATCATAATTTTTCATGTTTCGTTCAATTTTGTGGTTGTCTGAAGTCAAAGTTGAAATGCTTTTGAAATTAGGTTGTCCATGATGAAAGCATTGGTTTAATAATTGTATGATCACCATCATGATTACAATTACCTCTACTGCCTTCCTTCTGAGACATTTCTTATCCTGAATTTTTTCGTTAATGTATTTAAAATTTCGTGGAGCGAGCTTTATGATTTTTACTATTATTACCAGCTACTTTATGCTAATTTATGTTCTTACGGGTCGCGTGATGATTAGATGCATAGTTCAGCTGATTAATCAAATGTGATTATTCAAATCTTTATTTAGTCTTTCGCTCCTATCTGATGACCCTACTTTCAAAATTTATTTTCCACAAGAGCTATGTTTTTAATTTGTAAATTTTTGAGATGAATGATTTATGTTTTTGTAGCCTTCAATTTAATCTGATTGTTTATCCGACGTGAGCTATTCTTCGATTTTCGCCTTCTTTGTTTTCTGCATAAACTGCAAGCCTTGGTCTTTGACGATAAATTTGGGTTGCGTGCAATGGTAACTGTGATTCAAGTAAGCAAGTGTAAGGAAATAATTGACTTAAAAGAAATGACTGAGATGCTATTGAATGTGATGCTCTTACCGAGCAGTGATGTTCGTAAGCTGGGTGTGAAACAAAGCTATCTCTTGGATCTGAGTGGGTTTAAATCGATCCCTTCGGACCTGGTTGAGACTATATAAAACTACCGGCGTAATGATTTGGTACCGACGGAAGTGGGGATCTCTTACGTAATCGTCGTGGATTGTTGTATTCTAATAAAAAACCACAGCTTTGAGGGTTATGTACAAACTTTTAATTTTAAATAAAAACATTCCAAAAACTACATATAAAATCATGTCAAGTACCTTATTTCCGCTAATTTTTATTATCAATTAAATTAATCTGTTTCCTAACGTAAGATGCTTCAATTATCTACCTATTTTTATATTCATTTTGAAATAAATTGTCTACATTAGCCCATGGCTAATTAAAAAAATAGCATAATTATTGAATTTCTCCCCTGTTTTTTACCTCCTCGTCCTGTTACCCCCCTCCTCCCGGGGTTTTTATTTTTTATTTTTTTTATCTGCCTGTTATTCCTAGTTTTTCTCAATATTTCGTCCCTTAATTGGGTTTTCCCTACTTGGATAATAGTTATTTATTTTTTAAGAGGAACATATCTGGACTAAAAATGAATTGAAGGATACTGAAATGAAAATCTAGAGTTTCAAAGTAACAAATTGATTAGTAGCCTTCATTTTTATTGAAGAAACTGTCGTTGAGCAACATGAAGAATGATCAATCGAGTCAAAATTAAAACAAAATAGTAGCAAATAAGCTTATGTTTGGAGTTACTTATCAAAATTAATTATCCATGATAACTACTTAATTTGGAAACTTTTTAGGCTAAAATTTTCTAAAATAAGTAATTATCATAGATAATTATTTTTCATAAGTAACTCCAAACAAGCCATAAATTATCAAATTTATTAAATGTTTTTGGTTGTCATGAAAAAATCATTGTCTTAAGCAGAAAAATCAGTCGGATCTCTGGTGGTACTATCCCGATGTTATTCATCCCTAAGATTAACGCAACATATTGTATAGATTGAAGATAATAAAGAATGCAAATCTTAACCTAGTTTGTTTCTTTGTATTAGGAAGAAGAGAGAAAAACCAATTAGATCGAAAACTAAGGCCTATTTTTTAATTTTATAGAATAAAAAGTAGGTAGGAAAAACAGAAGAAATAAATGTTGCTAGAGTTTTCAAATAGATAAGAAAAATAATTTTTTTTTAATAAAAGTAGTGGCAGACCCATCTAATATGTCCAATCCAGTCCGAATTGACCGGACTGTCAAGCTTGTGTGTGTGTGTGGGCTAACTCAACACCAATTCCAACCTCAAAACCATCAATACTACTCAATTCAACTTAAATATATCATTGAGGAAATGAATATTTAAATACTTCCAAAACCATATTTTCCACTAATTTGGGATAGTAGATAAAAATAGAAAAAAATTGTTTTTTTACTATTCCTCCTTACAATCCTCGCACCAATGGAAAATTAACACAAAAAAATCTTAAAAGATATGGGTAAACAAGGCTTGACACTCAAATATCACATTGTATGAATTGATACATTGTGAGGTGAGGAAACAACCGTATCTAAGGTGTGAACGAATCTTAAAGCTTCTTACGCTTTGATTGAGACCTCTACAACATATGTCTTACCATAAAATATGCAAATTCCATGATAATAATTCAAGTGCTTTTAATGATCATGTGTAATACCCCGTATCTTTAAATTTAATTTTATTAAGCTTAATTATTTTATTAGCATAAACATTTAATTATTTTAATTTCAATTGATTTTATGGGTTTATCGATGATTTTGACTTTATATTTGAATTTAATGAATCGTTGTCGTTGCAGATCATTTTAGATAAATTCATTCACGACTATAATTTTATTATATTCGTATGACTTCGATTTTCGGTTAAAAATATGTATTTTCGTCATTTCTCGTATTTCTATTTTTAATATTTTAGATCCGTTTTTTATTATAACTTTTTAGTGTGATTACAACTTTATTTTGGAGTTATATTTCGTTAACGATATATATATTATTTAAATTATAAAATTTTCATTTAAAATAACCAAATTTATTTTAATAATTTTATCAGTAGAAAATATTTCCGACTTTGAATTTATTTGTTTTCTATGTCGTTAAGATCTTCGAAAAGTTTTAAATTAAAAAAGATCTTTGGAACTTATTCGTGGATTTTTTTTAAATTAATTTTCTTCCATTTTAACCTTTTTGGTTTGCGGAAAACTAATTTCGAAAATTATTTAAATTAGCTTCGGTTTATTAGAATTTGATTTAAATATTTTCTTATGTACTTTTAAATAATTTTTCGAGGTCGTATAATGTATTTTTATAAATAATATAGAGTTTTACGTTCGTTGGTAAATTCTTCTAAAAATATTTCTGAAATTATTTATATAGCTCTTATATAGATTTTAGGCATTCGAATCCTTATAAAATGATTTTTCATTAAATAAATTTTGGATAAAATCTTCCAATAAGATTTTTAGATGTTTAGTATTTCTTGTATATTTTTAATTGAAAAAAAAAAACAAAAAAGGATACCCAACCGATCCCCAACCCCTCTTCCTTTTTCCTTTTCCCTCTTCTTCTCTCTCTTCTCTTCTTTTCCTCTTTACTATTCGTTTCTCTGCACCAAAACCCCAGCCTCCACCTTCTCCTCCCTGCTCCTTCACTGCCAATCAGGCGACCGCCGGCCACCATCGGCGATGCCGCAACAGTAGTTGAAGCGGCACAGCAGCAGCAGGAGCAATAGACAACAGTCGTGCCACCACGTCTTGTTACAGAGAGCTCGGGTGATGGCAGGCGAGCACCGATTGACCTTTGGCAGAGCTTGCCCAGTCTTCATTTTTCCCGATTTGCTAGTTTGTTTGGTATAAAATTCTGAAAACCCTAACCCTTATTTTGATTAATTGAGTATGATTTAGCTTATGATAAGCCAAAATTAATTGTTTGAATATGTATATATGTGTTGTAAGATTGATTTAGATAGGTTAATTGGATGGTTTATGTTGGAATTTTGTATTTTTGGTTGGGTTATGCCCAAATTTTTTGGATTCATCCGATTATGCTATTTTGGGTAAATTGATTTTACATTACATTTTAAAATGTACCTAATTTCATGTTGGAATCATCATTTTGATAATTTTGAGCAGAATTAATCGGAATTGACATTCTAGGTCAAAATCTGTGTGTGACGAAATTAGATTGCATAATTGAGTTGTTTCACTCAATTGATTTTACAATATCCTTTGAAATGCATTTAGTTTTATATTGGAAGTGTTGATTTGGGAAAATTGTGTGAAATTGATCGAAATAGGATTTTTAGATCAAAACACTAGCATGTCTAAATTGGATTGTATAATTAGGTTGTTTTATTCAATTAATTATATAATTTATATTAAAATATATTCAATTGCAATTCCAAACCGTCAATTTAAATATTTTAATAATATTTGATCGGATTTGTCTTTCGGACTCAAAAACCTTAATTATGTTGAATTGGTTATTTCTTTCATTATTTTTGATCAATTGATTATATAATATGTTATAAAATATGTCTAATTTCATTTCTAAATATTCAATTTGATTAAATTAATAGAATTTAACCGAATTGTATTTTCGGGCCTAAAACCCTAGATTTCAAGTGAAATTATGAAATTGGTCATTGGTATAATTGTTTTTATAAAATTGAATTTATAGAAATAGTTGAAATGGTCTTAATTGTATTCTAACAACTTCAATTGGAATTAATTGATTTGAATTATCTGAGTTTGTGTCTTGGGCTTTAAAACCTTAATTTTGGAAACCGATTATCTTAAATTGGTGATTCGTAAGATTGTTTTTGTTGAAATTGATTATCTAGATTTATCTAAAACTAGTTTAATTGTGTTTTAAAACTATCAATTTGAGGTAATCGAAGTGAATTGGTTGGTTCGTAGTTTGGACATTAAAAACCCTAATTTTTGGAGATGGTTTTATAAAATTGATTATGCTATGCATCTTTTACCTAATCGATTTCCAGCTTTGATTTAAAATCATTTGAATTATATTTTTATCTTATCGGGTTGGATTTGGTTCTCTATAAATGGTTGGTTTGTCTTCTGGATTGTAAAACCTAACTAGTAAATTATTTTTGATAAAATAACTTATCCTCTATTATCCTTTCCCTAGCTTTCCAAATCTATTTGAAATGCCTCAAGTGATATGTGTTTAATCCAATTTAATTAATATTTAATCTTAAATCTTAATAGAGCTACGCTCGTGAGTCTTAGGTTTTTGATACGTTTTCTAAGAAAAATATTTGTATCCCCTTGTGTTAATTTAATTATAATAATTGAATTATTGATAGATAAGGTAGTCTCCAACCTAGTTTCCTGATTTCTATCTGTGATCTAGGAAAAACTTCTCGTAGATTGTCAAGCTCTCGATAGCTCTCTCTCTCTTTCTCAATGTGCTTAGCTAGCTTTGGATTTAAGTAAATCACTACTTATCTTTACTTATGATGGAATCTGGAATGTATGTTTGTTTGGAGTGGAAGGTGATGATTATGCTTATCGATTATTTAATCATGTCAAGCATATATTGTATTCTGTGTGGTAATTGTATGTATGTATGAGTTTATAGCCTCAATGCAAATGCATGTTCGTATGTCTTTTGAATATTGTATGTATTTGAGTATGCGAAGGGTTGAGTATGGATTGAAATTGTATGATACCTTGTGCTGTATTTTATACCATGGAATTATTCAGCCCTAACGCCACTTGAAATTATTCAGCCTTAGTGCCACATTAATTGGTTCGGCTTTAATACCCTTAAAAATCAACCAGCTTTAATTCCACTTGAATCGGTTCAACTTTAATGCCACTTGAATTGGTTCAGCTTTAACACCCATGGAATCAATTGGCTTTAATGCCATTTGGATTGGTTTGGCTTTAACGCCGCTTAGTTTTAATGCCACTTGAAATTGATATAATAATGGAAATTCATTGTGTTGATGGAAGTGATCTAAGTGCTATTATGTGAGTTTGATTTATAATTGGTTAATCCTTGAATAAAATATTAATCACTTAAAGTGAAAGATCTTAAGTTGGGGTTGGGACTTATATCACTTGGGGTAGCTATTCAAGTTAGGTTTGGTATTCACTTGGTACTATTCTGGTATTTTTCTATTCCATGATCCCGGGTGGCTTACGATGTTCGGAGAGGCCTTCTTCTATTCTATAGGTGTCTTAATATATTTCGTCCCTAGAGGGGGTATACATACTTAAGTGATTAGGTGTCCTATTTATTGGCAGTCTGGTTACATTTCTAGGCTGGCTAACTAGGACTAGTACTATTCGAGTACTAGATTAGTTATTACAAACTATTTATATAACTAAATGGTCACGATAATGAAATATAATAATGAATTATTCTCGTTAACTTATGGAATTTATATTTATGTTTCCTATGCATGCCTTTTGGTTGTCTCCTTTACAATAGTGTTGCCATATGACGCATGTCCGTATTCAATTATCACATGATCTATTATTAAAATCATATGCGGGCCTTGTGTGCAGAATGATACCTTTTATAGTAGTGTGTGTTACTTAGCATGGGGTTATGATTTTCTTATACGCTTGTATCCTATGTATTGTCATATCTAGTCATGTATTCATAAGCATGAATATGTGACCCCATGTTTTATTATATGTATCACATGTATAATCGAGCACAAGTTATTATATAAGTAGAATGGTGTATGTATCACATGTGTAATTAAGCATGAGTTATTGTATGAGTGGAATGGTATATGTATCACGTGTATAATTAAGCATGAGTATTGTAAGCTAGAGATTGCTATATCTTATGTGTATCATGTTTCCTTCCATGAGTTAGGTAGTCTTGATTTACTCAGTACTAGACTCGTACTTATACTACCTTGGTTGGATGGGTCTTGCGACTATCCATTGATGGTGGAGATTGGAGGCTTGGCATGAGAGAGTAGATAATCCAAAGTTTATCCCTCAGGATTTGTTTTTATCTGTATCTATTTTTGAAAGTTTCAAATATTGTATTAAATTTTCAAGAGTGTTGTAATTGAATTTTAATTCCCATTACTTTGATAAGCTTTTTAAAATTCAGGATTATTACACAGGTTTCCACTGATTTATTCAGCGATCATTTTATTCAGTGAAATTGTTCACTTGCCATATGCCTATGGATATCTCCTTGTGGGAGTTTATCCTCATGGCATAGATGTTGGTTGAATTTTGTTGGATAGGTTTTATCCTTGTATTTAGCATGAGATAGATGGTAGATATTTATCTTGTGTTAGGTATGGTGGTAACATTCCCCAAATAATATTTTAGCTTTCACATTATTCTTTTAAACGAAAATTTTCAAGAGTGAAATTTAGGGGTGTTACGCCATGCGCTTACCTTGGATACTCATGAGTGCTCTAGAAAGACAATTTGATTCTTTCATAGAAGACATCATATCTTCATACTTATTGAGGTGAATCCATCAATTACATCTCACAAGCACCATCAAACCTGGCTATGGATTCATTAAGAGCATAAGTATGCTCAACCTCTGATCTGTCAAGCGGTGAGTTCATCTCATTAGGACCACCTAAGGCTAGGGCTATGAAATCATTAAGAATCTAAGCTCAACCTATTCACATAGTACCACCACACACCATAGGGATGGAAATGTAGTGTAATAGAGTAATCATATGGTTTCGTTTAACTACGAATGATATCCACCATACTTTTCTCAACCAAAAGGATTAAGCCCTATCCCCCTCGAAAATTTGAGGAAAACTATCCTCATTAAACCCTTTCTAATAGAGTCTGCTAGATTTCCTTCTTATCTGAAAAATCCCAAAGAGATCATATAACTGTATCTAACACGGATGTGTGTCCTCTTGCCATTATTATAATACCCTATCCTAAAATCTTTCAAATTGTATTTAGAATTATGTTAATATAAAACAAATGAGTTTTGGTTTTGAAATGGACTTAAACTTCAAATAAAAATGTGAATTTTAGGTATACCGATCGATTAGTTTACATAACCGATTGACTAATGAGTTGGGAAAATTAACATTATTGTTCTTGACAAACCTATCGACTGGCTTGCCTATGATTTTTGATCCATTTCTAATTTTAATTTGAATTTCTCTTTGATGATTATAAAAACTTCTAATTTGAGTTCAATTATGCTAATAAGCATGTTTAGTGCTCTGGGATTATTTTTACATTATTTAGATCATTACATAATTTTAAGTAGAAATTTTTTTCCAAAACTTTTAGAGGCAAGCTTCGCCCTTTTCTTCTCCCTCACCTCTTCCTCTCTCTTCTAGCAAATGGGACTACTAAATTTACTTTGTGCTTGTCTATAATAAGTTTAATCAAACATAGTGAGAGTGCTAGGGTGTTTAGCCTAATTGTGTAGGACAGGGTTCATTGCTTGGTATAGGAGTTGACTAGAGGATTTGAGATGAGAATTGGATGTTGCTGCTATAATAAAGTCCTTGTGATGTATGTATTTTTTTCCTAGACAAGGAATAAGAAACCATTTCAAACGCTTCATAAAAAGATGGAAAAATTTGCTTGGGATGGTGTATGTAGGTACTCATTTTCCTAAATCACGTTAATAAAATTTTAATTACCCCAAAAAAGGGCAAGCAGACCCATGTTTGGGGCAGGTTTGCAATTCACCACTTGCTCTTGTCTAATACTAAGCCTACCACAAGTTTTTGGTTGGCATAGATCATTTCATTAAGTGAAAAGCAAGGTACCTCCTTCTCTTTTCACAGCCCCGCCAAAAGCTACAATGTTGTTGTAATCTCCCGAAATTTTAAAAACCTGGAATTTAATAAATAATTTTTATTTGGGATGAAGTAGCTTTTAAAATTATTTAATTTAATTATTTTATGGATTTTTGAGTATATAAATTTCGATAGGAATATTTGATAAATTAAAATAAATATTTTTTATTTTATCATACTCTTTTTATTTAAATAATTTTCCAAACCAATATTTTACTAAAATTATCCTTTTTAAACACATATATTAAAATAAAATAAATTAAATTATTAAATAAATTTATTTCCCAAAAATATTATATTTTATTATTTTATAAATTAAATTATTTTAATTTTCCCTAATGTCCCTTCCCTTTTTCTTTTTTTTTTCTTTCTCCTTTTTCTCCTTTTTCCTCCATTATTTCCTTTTACTTTTTTTTTTCTTTTTTCCTCCTTCGAGCCGCCCACACTAGGCCTGCCTTCCCCTCCCTTGTATGACTGGGTCGTTGGCCTATCTCCCCCTCTCCCTTCCTCTTCTCCCGCGCCGAGGCCATAGGCCCGTTCTGCCTACCACGCGCATGAGCCGACCCAGCCTCCCTCTTTTCTTTCTTTTCCTTTCCCCCTCCTACCCGGGCCGGCCCCGTTCCCTTTATTCCCCCCTACGCCTGGTCTGCTTCACCCCTCCCCTTCTTTCTTTCTTCTTCTTCCTTCAGCAACGTCCACCTTGAGAACCCCGACCTCTCTTCGTCGACCAGGTCTGCCACCTCGAGCACGTCGGCCACCACTGCAACTCTCTCCCTTGTTCTTTTTTTTCACCATTTTGGACCCAACCGACCATGCAATCCCCAACCACGCATGACCTTTCTTTCCCCTCTTCCCTTCCCTCTCCCTACCACCCTACCACCTCCCTTCCACCCTACACACTGCCACCGACCGACCACCTTCCCCCAATCCTCCCTCTCCTATTTCTTCTCCTCTACAACCCCTTTCTTGCCCCATTTTTCAAACTCCTTACCTTCCCTAACCTCCTTTCTCTCCTTTTCTTCTCCTTCCATTACCATCCCAGTTTTGTGCACCACCGCTCCGCTGCTTCCTTGGCCACACCAACTACCTGCAGTACCTCCTTCCACCTTCTACTGTCGCCCTACACCACCATAATACCCTCCCTCGAGCCCCTGCGGTCCCTTCTTCCCCCTCTTCGTTTTCCCTTCTTTTTCTCCCTTATCGACAACCTCCCTACAACCCTTCTGTTCGCTACCATCCCGCCGCCTCTGCTGCCACCCAAACCACTAATCCACTCCCTGCAACCTCCTCTACCACCCCCACACCTCCTTTTGCCGAAACAAGCCCCGTCACCCCTTCATTTTCCTCCTCCCTTTTCCTTCCTTCTCAGCCCCGTCAACTACCCATCCTCGACAACCACCTACACCCCCTCTTCATCACTACACCCTTCCCTTTCCCTAAATTCTCTCCTATCTACCTTCTCTCCTAGCCCCCAAGCCCCAAGTTGAAAATAGCCATTCCTCCTTCTCTTTCACCCTCCTTCGACACCTTTCCCCTTATTCTGCATGCAACTCACCCTGCATGAGTAGCATGAGTCTTGCCTAAGATTTACCCTAATCCTTACTTATTCTTAAGGTATATTAAGAGTTAAATAAAGTATATCATTAATTAAGTTTTGCTAACGTTTTATGTTTTGGGTTTTTCCCCTACTTCTAATATAATAATTATTGATATTATTTTTAGGTATTGGTTTTACTAATCAAAGCTTGAATCTTTAACCAGAGTACCGGTAAGGTTCGATTCTTGCAGGAATTAAGGTAATCGTTAAACCTCACTTAAACACATGGATAAACGTATGCTAGCACATTAGGGTTTTAATACATTATTTTGCATGATATATATTGTCTAATATATTATATGTAGCTGCTTATATAGATTGATAAAAAGAAAAACATGTTAGTTTATATGCCATGTGGGGAAATGTCGCTTAAGGGAAGAGTTTGATTATTAATGAAAGTGTTAAGTACTTATCCATGTTATATTATGTCATTGTGACCATCAATGCATGAATAATATTATTGTGAGCCCTAGGAGCATTTTAGTAATATGTCCTACACAAGAATGTGGCCTAATAAGTGTGGGTGCTAATAAGTATTATATTAAAATATAATAGTTGGTGGAGTTGGATATTGTGAATGGAGTATTAATATTACTATTCCATCAGGTGATGTTAATTTAATAAAAGTGGTGTAATAAGGGGGCAAGATGATAATTTTGGAAGAAAGGGGTAAAATGATAATTTTATAAGTAAAATGATAAAATTGTAATTTGTAAGTAAAAAGGGTATTATGATAATTTTGGAGGTAAAGAATAAAATGGTAATTTTATAAATAAAGGGGTAAAATGGTAATTTTATAAGTAAAGGGTAAAATGGTAATTTTAGAAGTAAAGGATAAAATGGTAATTTTAGAAGTAAAGGGTAAAATTGTAATCTTGGGAAGTGAAGGGTAAAATTGTAACTTTGTGAGTAAGGGGGAAAATGGTAATTATATAAGTAAAGGGCAAAATGATAACTTGGGAAGTAAGGGGTAAAATGGTAAATTTATAAATAAAAGGATATTATGGTAATTTTGGATTAAGGGGTAAAATGGTAAATTTATAAATAAAAGGATATTATGGTAATTTTGAAAGTAAGGGGTAAAATGGTAATTTTGGAGGTAAAAAGGTAAAACGGTAATTTTGTATGAAAAGGGTAAAATGGTAATTTTGGAAGTAAAGGGCAAAATGGTAATTCTATAAATAAAAGGATAAAGTGGTAATTATAATAATGGCAAAGGGTAACTTGATAGTTATGATAACGGAGAAGAGTAATTTAGTAATTATGATAATAGAGAAGGGCAATTTGGTAACTTAACCAACTAAAGGGTAATTTGGTAATGTTAATAATGGAGAAGGGTAGTTTGGTAATTATGATAATAGAGAAGAGCAATTTGGTAATTTAACCAACTAAAGGGTAATTTGGTAATTTTGATAATGGAGAAGGGTAATTTAGTAATCATAATAATAGAGAAGGGTAATTTGGTGATTTAACCAACTAAAGGGTAATTTGATAATTTTGATAATGGAGAAAGGTAATTTGGTAATTATGATAATAGAGAAGGGTAATTTGGTAATTGGGATAATGGAAAAGGACATTTTGGTAATTATGATAGTGGAGAAGAGTAATTTGGTAATTATGATAATAAAGAAGGGTAATTTGGTAATTTAACCAACTAAAGGGCAATTTAGTAATTATAACAAAGGAGAAAGGTAATTCGGTAATCTAATCAACCAAAGGGAAAATATGATAAGTGTAACAATTATGAAGGGTGGTTGGTGACCTAATAAGTGTGGGAGATACTTTGGTAACTTAAACCGAGTAAGGATGAGGCTAAGAACAACTATAAGTGGGTTACGTACCTTGTGTGCCCTGTGTGCCATGTATTATGCCATATTGTGTACTTTATGCTTAATGAGTAATCAGTTGTAGCGCAACTTGGAGTGAAGGTGTGCTTATGTGACTTCCTTATGGCATGTGGATGATGATTATATATGTTGTGCGTACGATGTTATATAATATGACCCTTTAGGACATGCATGCTAGGATGTTTAATAAAAGGATATGGGGATGAAAGTATAAAAAGGAACAAATGGGAAGTGAGTTGACTAAGGGGACATGAGATTAACCTTATTATTTCATGATCCATGAGGGAAAAAAATAAAAGGAGGTTATGATCAAAATGAACGAGTGATGTAACTCTTGCATGGGAGATTTCTAGGGTTCGCATGGGGTGGATGGATTCTGTAGGGGACAATCCTTACATAAGAAAGGTGATAGGGTTTTGAGTGGCTAACTAGGGTTTCAAGCTCACATGTATAATTGGTGAGTAGAGCGATAGGATTTGGGTTGAACCTAAATGAGATGAGGTATTGGACGATAAAAGAAAGGTTGGGCCATATAGGTTCGATTAGGGTTTCAAGGGAAACCCCAGAGAGTGGTAGGAAGATAATTTGAATGTCATAAGGTGATGGGCCTTAACCCACACCCTTAGGAGTTGGATTTTCGTTATGAGTAAATGTAAGGGGGAATAGATGTCGGGGTGTGATAAGAGGCGCAAAGGTTTCAAGATATGGGACGGACCCTCTTGGGAGGATAGAAGTAGAGGTCGGTGACATGCATGTCAAGGGTGAAATAATTTTGAATAAGATATGAATAAGAAAATAATCACTTAAAGTGGAAGATTATTGAGCCGGGCCTAGACCAATCCACCGGCATAATAGTGGTCAGGTGTCGGGGTGCCCTGAAGACCGATCCACCTGCATATAATAGTAGTTAGGTGCGTTCTGCCCTATAAGTGACCAATCCACTGGCTATAATAGTGGGAGATCACGAGCTCAATAAACCAAACCCTAAGTTAAATAAGACACATAAAAGACACTAAGTACTTACAGTGGAACACCATGAGAGTCGGAGCCAGACCGATCCACCGACATAATAGTGGCCAGGGGTGTTTTGCCCTGGAGACTGATCCACCGGCATATAATAGTGGTTAGGTGCGTTCTGTCCTATAAGTGACTGATCCACCGGCTATAATAGTGGGGTTCTCGCACTCACATGGATATAAAATCTGAGATATGATTGATTAATGATGGACTAATGGCTTAAGGTCTGAAAGTATTGATTTTGCACTATGACATGGCTTAAGGCCCGAAAGTATCAATTTTGCATTATGGCTCATTAACATTTGATGGACTTGTTAAGGATGTAAATGTTAAGTATGTGAATGTTAGGTATGCACATCTTGTTATATATGTATACAGCTTTGTATCATGTGTTGCATTGCAGGCCTACTTTTAAGTGTGTTTTTAAAGGGTTACTCAGTACCATAGTACTAAAGGGTTCCATTCGTGGGGCCCCTACCTATTAAATGGGTAGTGTCTCTTGCAGGTCCTTTTCAGGAGCTATTCAAGTGGACAACGGAAAAGAGCGTAAGGATTATCTGAAATCCTTTAGGGTTCACCTCTCTCTCTTTTACCTCATAGTTTTAATGTAACTTGTATTCTTGTAACCACCATCAGTGGATTCTACTCTTGTAAATGGTTTACTACGCTACTCTGATTTACTTATGGTTTGAGTTCTCATAAATTATATTTTATACTCTTAGCCTTAGCGCTTGGTAGTGGAACGGTAGGAGTGAACCGGTCTGGCGGTAATATCCCCATAATTCACAGTCTTATATTTGGCTTCCTCTAAATTTTTTAAATGAAACGAAATTTTTTAATAGTGAATTTTGAGGGTGTTACAGTTGTGTTGTCAAATGGTTTAAGGCCTTTTTTTTTGGCAAAAGTTATATATTCATAAAATAACTCAGAATTGATGAGAGTGTATATTTTATAAGAGTTAGACAACCGGCATGGGATTAATACCTTTGCTGCCACCCTTTAACCTTCTTCAACCCTTTAAGGATGAGATCATGATAAATGGAGACGTAGTGCTTGCTTTTGAGGAGTAGATGGCCAATATACTTTTTCATCTATTTCCATGTGCCTCATCCCTAGCTTATCAACCAACAAAATTTGATTTTTCTCCACTTCATTGTTGTTGAAAATAATTGAAGATTTGTTGTAATTGATTTTTTAGCTATATCATAATGCAAACACCTTAAAAATTTTCATTCATTGTCTACATGGCATAATTATCCACAAATCTAAAAATAAATAAGTCATTTGCAAACATCAAATAGGTTATAATGAGAGCTATAAGTGAAAATTGTAAAGCCAATCTCTTTTGTACATATGGACAATTCTTGTAAAAACTTGATAACACATTATAAAGAGATATGAGGACAATGGGCATCCTTGAAGCAAACTTGTAACCACCTCGAAAGTCTTGTGTGGTTGTCCATTGACAAGGATGGAGAGTGACGTGGTTGTAGTGCATTCCATGATAAGTTTCAATACCTTCCCACTAACCCCAAATCATTGTAGTGTCTTGAAAGTGGATTATCAAGGTAGAGAAAAGAAGAAGAAGAGGGATCACTATGAGTCATATGAAAGAGGGAAACAATGACATTAGGAAAGAGAATGCATCACTCATTAGTGGCATGTGCTTTGTATAAACGTTCATTTATATTAAAGCTCGCTTGTTGCTTATTAGACCTGGTGTAAGCTAAACTTATGAATCCAAGATCAATAAGGGTACAATGATTTAACTTTTCGTTAAAATGAGTGGTAGGATCATAATCAATACTCCTTACTTTTCACATGGGTCACTAATAGAGATGACAATGGGCTGGGTCTAGATTGGGTTTGACCAAACCCAGTTTTCAACCCTTTTATATTACCTAGATTGAGACCTTATCTAGATCCATCATATCTCAAAAGTTCAGACCCACACCCACTAGGTTTAGCAAGTAAATTGGTCCTAAATGATTCAGGATATTTTTGAATGTTTTTTAATAATCGATGTATATACGGATGCATTTATATTTTATATAGCTTAGTATGTATTTTTGTTTAAAAAATTCTATGAATAAAAAGATAAAATTTTTAAAATAGTTACTTTAACTTTTTTAAATGGTATTTTAATGCTTTTAGAATAAAATATTAGTACACACACACACACACACAACGGGTTTGGGTCTGAGACTACTTTACCCACATCCGGACTCATTGAGACCAAAAATTATGACCTTAGACCAACTAAAAATCAGACAGGTCTAACAGGTCTGGGTTGAGTCCAAGACCCATTGCCATCTGTAGTCACTAATAGCTTTGAAACCCCCTTATACACATCCAAAGGCTAGCTCACATATATGATAAATACAAATAATATATATGATCTAATAAATTATATATATATTTATTTTAAAAATAATATTTTTCATAATATTTTATTATATATGAATATATATATATATATATATATATATATATATATACACACTATTGATTTTGTTTATTATTGGGACATTTTATATTTTATAATTTTATGTTAAGGCCTTATAAAAAAATAAGAGAATTTTTTTATATGATTTTGATTTTTTAATGATCTAAATTAAATAAAATCTATTTTAGAGGTCTATTAAATGAATAAATTTGACTTATTTACAAAATCTAATACCACGTTATACAAGTTATAAGATGTGCATTATAAAACCCTACACATTAAAAATTATGGAATTTTGATTAAAAAAAAGTAGCTTTTTAATCAATCATTTCAAAATTTATATTAAGTTTGTAGTTTATATTCAAAGCAAATGCAAAAGCTTAAAGACAACAACCAAAGGTTGATATAAATAATTTTCCCTAATATCATCTTAATTCTTTAATTTCTTCTCATTTCCAAACCAAATTAATTATCACCCTTTAATAACTATTAACATAAAATTAATTAAAAAATAATCACCGCTTTTCAAAATAGCATACATATCTTAACTACATAATAACAAACAAAAAAATTTAAAATTTGCATCTTTTGTAGAACTATTTATATTTCTCTAACGTTTTCCCTTTCTTTAAAAAGACCAATATAATCTTTATTAATTGCTCTCTCCATTAAAATATATATATATATTAGCAATCTACACGCTTATTAAGGGATTAATAAACTAAACATTGATATTACACCTCTTTATTGGAAAAGAGTAACAGCCAATGCATATAGAATAAAAGAGAAAAACTAAAGATAAAAATAAATGTTAGATATTGATTTTCTAAAAATGACCTTTGTTTTTAATGGAGCATTTAATTACTTCACATTTACAAAACTGAATAACTCTTTAAATTCATATCAAGTGATGTAAATGTTGCTTAAATACTTCTAAGTAAAAAATTACCTTTTTTTCTTTCTTTCTAATTTACCTTTACATTCATAAATCTTCTTAAAATTAAGAACAGAGACTAAGAAAGTGTATCACTTAAAGAGGTGATATTAATTTGGAATATATTTGTTTTTAATTTATTTCTTAATATGCGTGCAAATTTCAAAAACATCACTTAATTTGAACGGGATGATGCAACTACGATCCATTAATATTTCATACAAAATTAATGGAAAAATCATGACCTCTCAATGCTTATTTAATATTTTATCTTTTCAAAAAATATATAGTGTATGTATGATCTTAATTAATTTGTTAATCACTTTTCATTCCCAAAATAAAATTAATTAGTTTACTTTAATTTACGTATTAATGCAACTCCAGATTACATTCAGTATGTTTAATTTTGAAAACCTTACAGTACATAGTATTTTTATTTGTATAAGAATACTGTAGACGATTTAGAATTTTATTTTATTTTTTTGAGAAAATAACACGTCTTAAATTCTTTGGTAACATATTATTATGTTACACCTATTAATGAACGTCTGACTTAGTACTAGCATTAGTCAGTTTGAAGAACATAATTCAAGGAGTTAGAACGTTTCAGAGTAATACTCTCAGCTAAAACCTAAGAGATTAACCAGCGAAAAGTTCGGGTCATCAACTTCACGCTTCTTCTTCTCCCCGAGGCAGTCTCTTATTATTAATGGAAAAAAAAAATCTGAATTACTTTAAGTTCTTAAAGTTTCGTACAATGTGAACAAGAACAAGGCAGCTAGAATTGTACTACGTTTTGCCATGGAAATTTTTTCTTCTTCTTTTTTAGAATTTATTAGATAAGTTAGATATCCCATCGAATCTTCAAATTTCACCAACAAATTCCATTGAACCATAACCGTTTAATTTGCATACTTATTCAAAGCAAAAAAACTCAGAAACGTAACTTTTACAGGAGGAAGAAGAAGAAATGATTCATGCAAAATCAGAATACGACATTGCAAGCTCAGCCCCTTCATCACCCTTAACTCCCTCATCTGCCACCAAACGTCCTGTTTACTACGTTCAAAGTCCTTCCGTTGAATCAAACGACGAAGACAAATCTTCTCGGGGTTCTAACCCAGCAACAGCAGCCTATAACAGTCCATTAGAATCCCCATCCCCATCACACCCATCTACTTTCAGCCGTCATTCGAGATCCTCGTCCGAGAGTCGGGTCTCGGGTACGTATCGGAAGGTGAGAAGAGCAGGAGGTGGGTGGGTGTGGCGTGGGGATAGAGAACATTGCGAGGCGATTGATGAGGAAGATGAGCATTATGGTGATATTCACCGGAATGAAGAGGTTATTACTAAGAGTTGTCAGGTCTTGATTTGGGTTATGGTTTTGATGAGTTTGTTCGCTGTGTTTTGTTTGGTTATTTGGGGTGTCAGCAGACCTTATCATCCTCAAGTTTTTGTCAAGGTATGACAATTTTTGTTTTGCTTTTCTTTAAATCTATGAGTTCAGGTTTTTTATTTTATTTTTTATGTAGTACGCATTTAAGAAAATATAATTATATATTTTAAAAATAAAATTTAATCATTAATATTTTTTTTATATATAATAGTAAAAAAATATAAAAAATAATATTATATAAATATTTTTTATATGAATGTAGAATTTATAGTTTTATATATCATAATATATTATATTTTTATATCAAACTTTATTCTTAATATATATTGCCACAATTTTTTGAGCAAGGATACAATGCATGATTGCTTGGGTAAGCGTTGATCGACTCTTTTATTCTTTCATTAAACTTCAATCTAAGGGTTCTCGGTACCTAAAGATATCGGGTTTCCCTATAAGTGCTACTACCTCTACCACATCGCTTACCTTTAACATATGGGTCCTTTTTCCCTCGATTATCTTCTTAACTGCAATTAATGTCTACTAAGAACTCACTTTCCCCCCCCCCCCTTCTTTCTTTCTTTTAGAGCCTTACCGTGAACAGTTTCTACACTGGAGAAGGAACCGACATAACCGGAGTTCCGACAAGGGTACTGACATCAAACTGCTCACTGAAACTCGAAATCTATAATCCAGCTACATTCTTTGGCATCCATGTCAGTTCTTCCGTTGTTCATCTTTCGTACTATGACCTCACAGTTGCTGCCGGCCAGGTTTGTTCTTCTCTCAACTATTGTTAGGTAATACAATGACTTGGTGATGTGATTATAACAATTGCTGAAACTGAGAATTTATGCACACAATACAGATGAAGGCGTATGACCAGCCCAGAAAGAGCTGGAGTACAGAAACTGTCCATTTAGAAGGAAGTATGGTCCCTCTTTACGGTGCTGGTGCAGCGTTTTCTGTCATAGAAAACAATGAAAATGCTGCTGGCGTCCCGTTGAAGTTAGACTTTGTGATTATTTCACGAGGTCATGTGATAGGAATGCTGGTTCGGTCCATGCATCGCAGGCATGTTTCTTGCAGTTTGATCATCAATACTAGAAAGACTAAGGCAGTCAAATTTGCAGACCGTTCCTGTGTATATGTTTGATTCATCAGTTTCTGTCGGTAATAAAGATCAACTGAAAATGTAACAACGGACTGGGAGCTATTCTTTCCGGAAATCAATTGAATTTTCCATTGTGTTTCGACAATAAAATGTACAAATTACACGCCATCCTAAAAACCGCCACAAAAATCCACTCACTTCTGCACCAGTGTATTGTACCAAAAAAATGCTAGCACCTAATTAAAACTGAAGAGGAATGATGAATCAGATATATGATTATTGTCTAATGGTACATCTCACTTCCATGGATGAATACGTAGTGCCACCGTCGGTCAAGATGATGATGAAAGGCTGTCTGGAGATTTTTCAACTGCAAGGCTCTCTTGTTTGTCAACAGCACAACTGTCCTTATACACTGTACCTCCAATTCTGTTTGGGGGCCAGTATCTCAATACCGATCTTCCTATAATGTTCTTGGCAGGAAGAGGACCCCTGATTGAAGGTGGAAAAGGGTCAGGTAATATATAGGTACAGAGGGAAAATTACAACTTTTTTCCTTGTACAGTGTAATCAGAAGGATCATGCACAGAAGGAAAAAGAGTTTTACCAAACATGAGAATCATAACTGTTATTACGATTATCTCCCATCACAAAAACTGAGTTCGCTGGAACACGCTGCAACAATAACAGATCAACAAAAGGGTCGTGATGTTTCATCAGTGGGAGGTCACGGTTGCTACATTGATTAATTGGAATGGAAAGCTGAAAAATACAAGGGAACAAACCACTGGGGTCATGTTGTAATTAGGTGGTTCAAGAACAAAATCCTCCATCCGCACAACCCCATTCACCATGAGCTTCCCATCATGTACCTGAGAAAAAGATGACACCGACATGAATTCCTCAGGATTTAACAGGTCTGCACCTTTCGCACTCAAATAAAGTAGCCAGTACTCTTTTTTATCTGAGGTAAAATAGAGCATTAGGATTAAGTGCTAGCTTTGCTTGTGTGCGAGAAGAGCTGGCTAAGGTTACTATGCAATGCATGATATAAACTGAAATAAACGGTGGATGATATTCCTCAGGAATAAGAGTCAGCCAGAAGATCACCATGATACTTATAGCCTTTTAACCTAGTGTATCATATAGTCATCCAAAGAACATTACTTATTCCTTTGGCGTAGACTTTCTCAAAGAAGAAGAAGAATGCCAGAGGATCTTGACTTATATAATGACCTATTTTTGTTGTCTTCTCAAGTTTATGAAGGAGATTGCGGATGTGACTGAAGTAGCTTCTCCATAGGCATAAGTAAAACATCATCAATTAATTATTCAGTGCACAAAACATGAAATGTTTTATTGCAGTTATCTTACCTCAACAGTATCACCTTCCTTGGCTATTATCCGTTTAATGAATACATCACTATCAGTATATCCTACTTCTTGCAGAACCGGAGGGCTCTTGAAAATCACTATATCATTGGCACAAGGCTTCCGGAAATAGTATGATACCTGAAAAGTTCTAAAAGAAATATCCATCAAACAATCTACTAAACTAAGCAGCTTGCAAGTTGCAATGGATAGCGTAGAGTGTGGAAGCATGTATTTCAGCATTCTAAATGAATATACTGGGCCAAACGTAACTAAGGCTTCCAGAAACATATTAATAATTAGCTGCAACAAAGCATCTTCAGAACTCAAAAGTTCACAAGTACGCATATGACTGGAGAGAAGAAGAACAGATGTTGGAAATACTTCATCACAACTCCAAAACCATCTGTCCATTGAACACGTGGGATTTCTACTATTGACTGGACAGCAAATGTACCAATTCCCACACGTTTTTATTGATAGATCTCACAGTCTCATGTGATTCCACATACTTCTGCTTATCAACAGTGGGGAACCTTGAATCAAGTACAAAATCCCACCATATTGGAAAATTCAGATTCATACAATCTTAAAGTTATACGAATCTCGTAGCTAAAAAGAAAAAGAAAAAACGACGAATCTCGAATATGACCACACCCAAGATATAACTTAGGAGCGGCAAGCAATAAGGAATACTAACTCAAATCTAAAAGCTGGAAAATGCACACAACACAGCAAACTGGCAAACTCATTTCTACATATAACAGGAGAGAATCAATGCAAACAAAATGAGGTATTACAACAAAAGCTAACGAAAGTTCTCACCTTTTCTGCAACAATTCGATCTCCAACATCAAAAGTAGGAAACATTGACAAAGAAGGTATATATCTAGGTTCAGCCACAAAAGTCCTAAAAGCAAGCGAAACCGCCAGCGCCGCGAAGACAGTCTTTGCATCATCTGAGGTAAAATTCAGCCAATCTGGCAATAAACTAGAACCACCATTACTCTTCTCAACCTGATCATCATCCCCGCCATCGTCGCCGTTACCACTGCTTCCACCCTCGCCGCCTCCACCACCATCCCCACTAGTGCTACTCTTACTCTTCACCAGAAGAACTGAGTTAGTTTCATATGAAGAGTCCTTAAAACTGTGGCAATTCAATCTATTGAAGCGGGTTATAGGGTTTTGAGGAATGAAACTGAAATGAGTGTTTGACAGGCTAGGGTTTTTGGACCAGGAGAAGCAAGGTTTTTGAGTCGAAAGAGGGATAGTCAGAGGATGGAGGGTAGAAGATATCATCTCTGTTTGTTTACCTTGCAGGATAGTAAAGTTTTTGGGTCGAAAGAGGGATTGAACTTATAGGGTGTGGTCGGGGATTTGGATAATCAATCTTGTATCCCGACTTTATTTTTGTTTTCTGTTTAACCACTTACGTTATTTTCTCATAAGCAAGCGACATAAGTTGTTGGTTATTTCAATTTTAAATTATGATTTTTGACAATTATTTTTTCTTTAAATGTATACATGCATAATACCCTCTTTTTTTTTAATAATGTAGAATAATCAACCTCAATTGTGTATCCAACGTCCTTTCAGGATATGTTTTGCAAATCTGCCGCCAAATATACTCATAGTTGAATGAGCGAATTTTTTTATATACTAATCATTTAAAATTCTAATATGTAATTTTGGAAGATGATGTGAAATATGTATAATTTTATCTCATAAGATGGGTATTTTATTTTTAAATAAGTACATGAAAAGTGTGTAATTTTATGTTCTAAAAGTTGTATATTTATCGGCCAAAAAATATATTTTATTGTCCTATAAATTATGTGTACTTATATATTTTACTTCCTCTATAAAAAAAAATCATTCTAACAATTTAGTCAATTATATTTATACCATTCATTAAAAAATAACAAAGTATTTATTATATATATAATTAAAAAAATTATGATAAAAATAAAAAGTAAGTTTTATTTTTTAAAATAATTTTTTGATATAAAAATTTAATAATATAATAATTTTTTATACGGAGGGAGTAAGTTTTATATTATTACCTTAGATAATGTATATTCTTGTCATATGTGCATTTATGTCTCGAAAGTTATCGATTTCAATCTTGAAAGATGTATAAACTATTTATATATTAGAAGGTGTGCATTTGAATATGTATATTATATATATTACAAAGTGTGTATTTATTTTATGCAAAATGTGTATTTTTGTTAAAGAATAAGTGTATCCTTCTATTTTCTTCTAAAACACAATTAATAAAAATTACAAAAACACAACTATTGTTCTACCATGCACCTAAAAGACGTGTTTACTTGTAATATAAGTCACGTGTTTTTATTTAAAAGTATGTATATTTATATTATAGTAGATGTGTATTTTATTTATCAATATGTCCCCAAAATTATAGATATATCATTGTTTCCAACAAATATGATGGAAATGTATCCGCAATATAATTTGTGGTAATTAACTACAAAGTCTTTCGTGTCATAAACATTACTTTTTTACTCACCACCAATTTTAGCATAAATTTTCTAGAATACCCTCTTATTGTTAAAAGTATTATGAAGAGAAGTATGCCATCTAAGTAAAAGAATTAATTTTACAATGCTCCCTATATACTACTACCACCCTATCAATATACTAGTATGCATCGGATGGTAGGATGGGACAAAAAGGCTTTGTCCGTGAAGACAATCATAGGAAGAGTGCAATAGTCAAGAAAGTTCGATATCTTTGGTGAAGCCTTGCCGAGGAAACCAACAATCAAGGGTACAAAGAATAAAAAGGATGACAAGACAGTTTATAGAAGTTAAACAATTGCTTCAAAGAAAGTAACAAGAAGTGTTAAAATAAGGTGGAATAATGTTGAACAAGAAGTGTTGCTAGAAAATGGACAATAATGAGGAATAATGTAAAGGAATATTTGGACAAGTTGAAGTCACAATTTTTTATAGAAGTGGGCATTGATTTAATCATGAAAGAAGGATAATGATGATAAGAAGTTAGGAGAAATAAACTTTACCAACAAGGGTGATCCATCAAGGATGCTCCACACATATGGTAAATAAAGGAATGTTCAACCTAGAAGACAAACTAATGAAGGAGAGACCATCAAGAAAAACCAAAAAGGACAGGGGTTACTACCTCCTTAAAAGAAATTTATTCCAATCCATGAGTAAGGTCACATTCGACAACGTTGGCAAAACACACAAGGACTTCAAACACGAATAAACAAGTGCAAGAAGATATCAAGTGACAATAGAAAGTTTGATAGCATGATGATCCTAGAGATCTTCCTCAAGCTCGATCTCAAGAGCACCATCCTTAGTATGATGACACTTGAATTGCCTATGCCCCCATAAACCGCAACCAAAACATCAAACCTACTTACCTTGGCAATCCTTTACTAGGTGGTCCTTCTTCCATCGCTTGTAGAAGTAGTGTCTCCTTAGATGGCGCGAGTCCATCGGAATGCAGATCCTATCTGTTGGCTACCATTGGTATGAATCTTCTTTTTTTCCATTGGGATGTTGATTATCCTCCCCTTCTCGATTCTTTCCTACTATTCCTCTAGTTTAGGTGCAAATGGGTCAAGTTGCAAAACTTGTCGTAGTATCCCTCTACATACGAGCTACCTCAGTGAAGCACCATGAGCTATTCGTATCTCACGAGCTACAAATGCATAAAGTAGAAGCAAAGTCTCAAGGCTTCCATTAATTACTCCATGACATAGGTGAGTCGCCACTTAGTTGTAACCCATGCCTCCAAGAATCCGCCTTGCCTCGTTAGTAGAAAGTCATAATATCCACCTTCTTGTTTTTTGAGCTCCCATACTTGGGGAACTCATGATCAAGGGCATGTATCCATTCCTCTAAATTGTCTAGGTACTCCTACCCCTCAAACGTCAAGATGTTTTGGCATTATCCTTTCCTTGGCAACTCCTCCAGGTTTGGTGACGTGATTGTAGTTGGTGGTGGTTGTGCCTCCTCTTATTGCACTTGCCTTTCCAAGTAAGAGCCAATACTCTATATGCTCGAAACGGTGGCTATTGTCTTCTAACGATCTCTTAAGGTAGGGCTAATTCAAGATAGAAACCAAGTTAATATGGCATAAGGCCCACACAACACTCCACATAAGCATAGAGATAATTATTATTACCCAACCTCCTCTTATTTGCAAGTTATTTCAAGTTTCAAAATTCTTAGGTATTTCAAAACAAGCGAACACTGAAATTATAATAAAAAAAATGAACGGAGAACATTGAATAAAACAAAACTCAATTCTCAAAACCAAGAGCACTAGTACCAACCTATAGTATAAGCTCAAAAACATTGAAATGATTAAAGAGTTTTAAAGCTTAAATTTGATACCAAGTTGTAATACTCTTATTTTTCATTACCAAAAAATTTGGTTTTAAAATATTTTAAAAGCTAAAATATAAGATAATTCCATGAAAAATGGGGTGTTAGTTCCATATGTAATATAAGATAGATGTCTCACCGCCTACCTCACATTAGACACAAAGCTAAGTATCCAACCAACAAACCAACCAAATATAAGGAAAAACTAGAGTGCGCAAGAAAATAAATAAATATATGGAAATCAAGGTTTACAACCCAAGGCTATGGAAGGCTAAAATCTGTACAAAAGATACACTAGAAGAAAACGTTAACTATAGGAAGTCAATTTCAATGGAGGATGCCTTCGTCACTCAAGGAACACAAAAGATAGTCTCCAAAAATGACTACACTCATATAACCCAACTAAGTCGAAGAAGAGGATAGACCATTCATTGGTTGTCCTTAGAAACTTGCACAAGACTTCCTGCTGGTGGGATTGAGAGGGGATTGCTAGGGATGGAAATCGGATGAGTTTTATCTACAACCCGACAATTTTTATTCATTAGATATGTAAATGGATATGGATACAGATATGGAGGAAGGGGAGAAATATCCTTTGGGTTCAGGTATGGATACGAGTAAGGGATCCTCAAATCTGTACCCGTATCCTCATCCATTTACCTGATATAAAATTATATTTTTATCATTTACTTATGTAACCTAAAATATATTTTCTAAGGCTAAAAGTGAAAATATAATTAAAATTTAACAATCTATAACATTAAATATTTTTATTTTAAACCCGATAGATTTTACTTGATGGATATATAAATGAATATGGATATGGATATGGAAGAGGAAAAAATATCCTTCTGATTTGGATATGGATATGGGTATAGGTTTTTTTATCGGATTTGAGTAACAAATAGGGGATATCCAATTTGTACTTGATCCATTGTCATCTCTAGGGATTACAAAATAACCCTATTAGTATGCATACATATCGAGCAAACCAATCTATCAATATCATGTAGGACATAGTATAAGCAATGCAACACAACATGCTTATGATACCAAAATGTACATGTAATGCTTCTATTGTGTCATTGATACACTATTGTGCCGTTCACACACTGTCGCACAAGGGTATACTGGAAGTGAATATATAGATGTATGAATACGACTCTTGATCAATGGATTCTTATAGTATAAGGATCATGGTTACATTTTGATACAGATTAGGCGATAAATCAAGAAAACATATCTGAACAAGAGGATTGCATAACAATGCAACACTCATGAGAAATACACGGTAGCACATGTTGCATGTAAGTATATATCTCGTGGTGGGTTATGCCACATTATGCATCCAACGGATCCGCTTTAACGATAGGAAATTTAAGGAAGGTAAACATAGTTTACATGATGCATTTAGAGCTAATAAGTTACTATCTCTAATTAAAGTAGTAATATCATTCCTTTATACTAGTTTAATGAGTGATGAATAGGATCATGGAATCATTGTAACACCCCCAAAATTTACTTTTGAAAAAATTTGTTTAAAGAAAAATATGCAAAAGCTAAGATATAAATTGAAAATATTACCGCCACACCTAACACTAGATAAATGTCCATCATCTATCTCATCCTAGATGTAAGGCTGAAATTTTTTCAACTAAAATTCAAACATCATCTATATCGAGAGGATAAATTTTCACAAGGGTATATCCAATGGTAAATGGGAAACAAACATATCCACCAAAAAATCATCTCTAATCAAACTAGCAAAAAACCTTTGAAATAACCTTTGATTTTTAAAACCTTAACAAGGCAATAGAAAACTAAAATTCAATTACAATACCATTAAAATTTTAATACAACACTTGAAAAATTACCAAAAGGGGATACTGACAAATAAAGACAAATCCCCGAAAGATAAAACTCTAGGTTGCCTACTCTCTCAAATCCAAGTCTACAACCCATTAGTAACATTCGATCTCAAGTTTGTACAAGAGGTCTGCTCTCCACCATCAGTGGATCACCACAGATGCCATTTAACCAAGGTAGTATCAGTATGGGTACAGTATTGAGTAAATCATAATTACCTAACTCATGGAAGGAAACATGACGCATATACAACATTGTAATTTTTAGCTTATAGTACTCATGCTCAATTATACACGTGATACAAAACCATTTCACTCATACAACTACTCACACGATTTTGCAAAGTATATAACAGGTTATTAATTGCCCACTCAATAAGTATCAAGGAACTTCATACATAAAATGACAAGAGTGAGACACACATGCGATAACTAAAGTAAATGATGTCCATATGAAATATTTTAGTTATAATTATCCATGGTATATGTGGGTACACGTGGTAGTAGCAGAGAACGTATGATATATCCGTTAACGTACAATAAAACGTGGGGTCATGGGTTTATGCTTATAAATACACGACTAGACGTGGCAATTCATAAGGTAAAAGCGTATAACAAATCATGAACACATGCTAAGTAATACAACTACTCTATAAGATAGTATTATGCATATAAGGCCCACATGCGATTTAAACAAGCATCATGTGTTAGCAATATTGTAAGGAAGACAACCAAGAGACATGCATTGAATAATGAAATATAAATCCCATGTAAGGCACAAGAATACTCAATTATTGTATTCCATTTTTGTGATCACATCCATTTGATTATATTATCTTGAGAACGGAGAATAAAAAAATCGTAACAACTAATCTAGTACTCAAACAATACTAGCCCTAGTTGGCTCGTCCAAAAATATAACCAGACCGCCAATAAATAGGATACCTAATCACTTAAGTATGCATACCCTTTATAGGGTTGAAATATATCAAGACAATAATAGAGTAGAAGAGGGCTTTTTCAGATGTCGTAAGGTACCCGATCACAGAAGATAAAAACATCGAAATGGTATCAAGTGAATACCAAACTTAACTCAAATAGCTATCCCAAGTGGTATAAGTTCCGACTCAAGATCTTTCGCTTTAAGTGATTAATGCTCTATCTAAATATTTAACCAAGCATAAATCTGGCCCACATAATAGCACTTAAATCACTTCCATCAACACAACAAATTTCAATTATTATATCCATTCCAAGTGGCATTAAAGCCGATCAATTTAAAAGGGCATTGAAGCCAATCTATTCCAGGTGGCATTAAAGTCGATCTGAAATGCCCCGAAAAATTCTAATCTAAAATATTATATTTAAATGAGCTTTTATCATAAATATTAATTAAATTAATTATTTTAATTAAAATAAAAAGGAAATTAATTAGGGAAAATCAAGGATAAATTTATAAGTATGTTAATTAAGAGAAATTGGGTATTTTAGCTAATTAAGGATTTGTATTTTAGAAATTGACTAAATAAATTATTTTATTTAAAATAATGAGGAGAAAATAGTTTAAAATTAATATTAATTTTATAAATAATTTAATGGAAGAAAATTAGGGTGTTTTGCTAATTAAAATGGAATTTATGAAAAATCTTTTAAAAATCCTAATTTAGCCTAAAAAGGGATTTAAATTTAATTTTATTTAAATATTATTATTTTTAAATATCCTAAATATTTAGATTAATTTAATTGGGCCTAACCTATATTATTTTCTCCTTTCCTTTTTCCCTTTTTCTTTTTCTTTCTTTCTTTTTCCTTTTCTTTTTCTTTCTTTTTCTTCTTTTTTTTTTCCTCTTCTCTCGCCGAACTGGGCCAGCTCGCGGCCCAGTTCCTTTTTTTTTCCTTTCTTCTTCTTCTTCGGCACGGCCCAGCCCGCGCCGTCGTCCTGCCTCCGCCCTCCACGCGGCGTTTCGCCCGTTTTACGCTCGAACCTCGTCGTTCCATTAAACGCACACTCGACCGCGCGCGAACCGGCCCGGTTCTTCCCCTTTTCTTTTCTTTTCCCGGCCGACCCGACCGCCCCCTCTCTTCTTCCTTCTTCCTCCTTCCTCCTCCGTCGACGCTGCTGCATCTTTCGACCTCATTAATGGCTTCTCCGGCTACGGTGAATAATACCGGCCGTTTCTTGTCTCATTGTCTTCCTCTTAACTCCAGAAATAAATTCATATAATTATTTGACGTTAACTCTCGGCCGTTTCTCCTCCCCAACCTCTCGAAACCCCGAAGCCAACCAAACGTCGACCGACCGTTTACCGCCACCGGCCACCCAAATTATTGCATTTAAAACTTCCATGTCGACCTCCAGCTCCTCTCTATCCATTCCAACATCTATAAATAGCCTTGTTATTGGAGTTTTTAGAATTTTTCTTTCCCCGAAACCCTCGGCCCGAGCTGCCGCATCCCAACTTCAGACGCCCCTTCCGCCTCCGTTAGCCAACTTCAGAGCCACCTCTTCAGGCCAAAGTATTCCCTGCAACGTCCTCTAATTAATTAAACCATTCTAACCTCTCGATTCTTCTTGCACGAGCCTCCATAGCCGTGTCAAGTTGGATGCTCGTTCTCGCCGGAATTTTGACCCCGAAGCCTTAAACCGCCTTCCACCGCCGTGCGCCGCCACCTTTGGCTGCACCACCACCATCATTTTGTCCCTCTCCTCTTGGGCAACAATAAACACCTCTTATATCACCTCAATTCTCCCTATCTTTTTCCCAACATTCATCTTTTCCTCTTTTCTTCTGTTTTTCCGGCCACCGTCGCCGCCGCCGTGAACCACCGCCGGTGCCACCTATCCCCACCAGCTTAAGGTTGAACCCTAGACCCTCTCAACCATTTTCCATATTATTATAAGCCTTGATTTAATTTATTTCAATTATTTGCATATAATTACCATTATTATTATTCTTAATATTTATATTCTTAATATGTTTTATTATTATTTGATGAGAAATTTTATTCTGAATTGTACTTGCAGGGTGGAGAGTGGTAATAAAACAATATTATTGATAGTTTCGAATTTTAAGTTATTAATTGAATTATTATGGGATTATTATCATTCTTCTTCTTCTTCTTATTATTAATATTATAATTATTAGAATAATTATTATTATCATTTTATTAATTATTCTGGAAAATCTTAGGCCCTAATTTTGTATTAACATTCGCACTTATTTATCTTAGTATTATTATTGTTCTTATAACTATTGATAATAATATTGTTATTATCTTTATTATTTTAATGTTATTATATATGTTATTAATTTTATTATTAATATTAAATAAATGGTAAGTCATTAGTTATTTGAAAACTTATATGATATTTTTATTGTTATTATTATTATTATTATTGTTATTATTATTTATATTCTCATTGATAGTAGCTTTATTAATTTTGATATGATTATATTAGTATCATTGTTATTATTAGGGTAAAGTCTTTAACCCTATATTATCAAGGTTTATAATATCTCTATTATTTTTATGTCTTTAGCAAAGTTAGAATTTTGTTAAGGTTATTTTATTCATATGTTATTATTTGGTCTAAGCCCTAAGGAGGCGTAGGAACGTGCTCCAAGACCGGTGTCGTTTTAGGTAAGGGGTGCTAAGGCCTTTTATGTGCTTATGGGCATTATGTGTTTCGCATGCTATGTATCCTATGTATTATTATGATCATTCTGTATGTGATATAACGTGGATGATATGGCGTGGAGTTGAAGTATGTTTTCGTATGACATGTGTATTATTTGTGTATGATCCTGTAAGACATGCATGTGAGGATGTTGATATGATTTTATGTGGGAGAAAGGATGAAAAAGGAGGATGGGGAAAGAAGTTGACTAAGGGAAGTGAGTTGACCTAATTTTATGAATTTATAAGGAATAATCTATTGCATGGTTTTATTTGGAAGAATGTAATCTATGATGTTATATGGGAGAATCGAATTATTGTTTGTTTGGGAGAATCTAATTTATGATTTTAATTGGGAGAATCTAATTTATGATTTGTCTGGTAAAATCCAATTTATGGTTTTATATGGGGAAGTTTAATTTATGGTTTGGTATGATTTTATGTGAGAGAAATTAATATATGGTTTGTATGGAAGAATTTAATTTATGATTTGATTGGGAGAATATAATTTATGATTTGTTTGGGAGAATCTAATTTATGGTTTTGCTTGGGAGATTCTAATTTATGATTTTATGGGGAAGAATCTAACTTATGGTCTTGTATGGTAGAATCTAATTTGTGGTTATGAAAGGGGAGAATCTAATCAATTGTATTATGTGGAAAAATCTTTGGGTTTTATATGATTTGAATCTTTGTGTTGGTATGGATTGAATTTAGGGTTTTGTGTGAATGAATCTTTGGGTTGTATATGGTTTGAACTTAGGGTTTGGTAAGGATGGATACTTAGTTTGGTATGAATGAATCTTTGGGTTTTATATGGTTTGAATCTGAGGTTTGGTATGAATGAATCTTTGAGTTATGTGGATTGATTTTAGGGTTTTGTATGATGAGACTCTGGGTTTGTATAATGGTTAATGGTTGTATGGTGGTATTAGGGTTTGCATGGAAGTTAATAATTGCATGGGATGTGTAAAGTTTTTATGAGAGTGAAGTTTATGTATGGAACGCTGCTTTGGGATTTAAGGAAGGTAATGTAAGTGTTGTTTGGGTGTTTAAGCACTTGGGATGAAAAATATCATGTGGAGCAAATTAAGGGTACGAAGGAGACTAAATTAGGGTTTTGGGATAAAACCCTAGAGTGAGATGTGAAGTAGAATTGGAGGATAATTGTGAAGGGAGCAATCTATGCATGTCTAGGGTTTGGTGGTAGCACGTGTGTAATTGGTGAATAAAGTATGATGATGAATATGGAATTTATGATTTATGATTTGTGCTTGTGCATGGTGAAAGCTTTTGAATAAGATACTTAAGACACTAATCATATGAAGTGGAAGATTATTGAGCCGAGTCCAAACCGATCCACCGGTCAGGAATAGTGGTTAGGACGCGTAGTCCTATGTGCGACCGATCCACCGGTTATAATAGTGGTTAGGACATGAGGTCCTATATGTGACCGGCCCACCGGTAATAATAGTGGGGTGACTCGAGCTCAATAAACACAAACCAGCATCATTAAAGCTCTTAAAAGATACTAATTACTTAGTGGAACACCATGCGAAGAGGAACCAAACCGATCCACCGGTTAGAAATAGTGGTTAGGGTTGTTACCCTATGTGTGACCGATCCACCGATAATAATAGTGGTTAGGGCATGATGCTCTATTGTGACCGATCCACCGGTAATAATAGTGGTTAGGGCGTGATGCTCTATTGTGACCGGCCCACCGGTTATAATAGTGGGGTGTTCCTCTGCTCGCATGGATTTGATAAAAGGCATGGTGTGAATTGGATTATGATAAGAGATTAATTAAACAATTAATCTGGATTATGATTGGGCCTTTTTACTTTTACCTGAATTGTTCATATACCTTTATATTGTTATATTGGATTATGCCTATTATTATTCTGCATGGATTATGTGCTTACGTGTTGGCCTTAGTGCTCGGTTACCTTACTCAGTACGTAGCGTACTGATCACCCTTTTCATGGGTGCTGCTCATTCCCACGAGTAGTATGCCTTCTGAATTTATGCAGGTGGGCGAAATATCAGTTGGGGCTGAGTGTTGAGCATGTTTGGCTCGAGATTCAAGAAAGTTGTGGCCATATTATAGTCTTTATATGACTCTAATTCTTTTTGTTAATCTTTTATCGGTTGTAAGTTTAATTCTCTTTTGGAAATGAATTACATTTCTTGATGCGTACTCTGATTTTGTTTTACAACCGTTTAATGCTTATTTGGAAATTGAATTGTATTGATTATTTCTTTTCTTAGCCTTAGCACTTGGTACTGGAACGGTCGGAGAGAACCGGTCTGGTACTAAGTGTGGTGGTAACATTTCCAGAATTCACAGGTTTTCAGTGCTTCTAATTTAATTGCTTCCGCTTTTAAGAAAAAAAAATTAGTGAATTTTGGGGTGTTACACGATCAATCCAGGCGACATTAAATCTGATTAATTTCAAGTGGCATTAAAGCTAATCAACCCAGGTGGTATTAGAGCGGAATAATTCTATGGCATCAAATCTAGCATAAGGTATCATGAAATTTCAATCCATACTCAACCAATTATATGATTTTCCAAATCGATTATAATTGAGACACATTAGAACATACTCTAAAATCACCAAACATTTCATAATTAGCCAAACATGTTAATCACATACTCATGGTCAACCCTTCCTATACTTAAATACATATAATAATTAAGAGGCATATTAACATATGCTTGTATTGAAGTTATAAACTCATACATACATAAAATTACCACATAAAAATATAGTATACAATTAACATACTTAAATAACATAAATCATACTCATCACTTTCCACTTTAAGAAGACATACATCCCATGATTTAGCCATAAGCAAAGGTAATTAATGCCTTACTTAAATCTGAAGCTAGCTAAGTAAATTGAGGAAGATATAGAGATATCAAGAACTTGACAATCCAGGAAAATATTTTCCTAGATCACAGATAGAAATCGTAAGACTAGGTTAGAAACTACCTTATCAATCAATAATTCAAGTATTATAATTTAATCAACAAAGAGAGACACATACAATCTTTCTTGGAAAATGTGTCCAAAACCTAAGACTTACGAGTGTATCTCTATTAAGATTTAAAATTAAATATTAACCAAATAGGGTTCAACGCATATAACTTAGGGCATTTCAAATTATTGGAAAACCGGGGAAAGGACAATAGATTATAAATTAATTTTATCGAAAATGACTTACTAATTAGGTTTTACCACTGAAGTGACAAACCAACCATTTTTAGAGAATCAATCTAACCAGATAACATAAAAATATAATTCAAATGCTTTTCAATTAAAGCTAGTAATCTACCAGGTGAAAGAAGCATAAGCAAATCATTTTCATAAAACTATCTTTGAAAATTAGGGTTTCTAATCCCGAACTGTAAAACCAACTAATTAACTTTGATTACCTCAAATTGATAGCTTACAAACACAATAAAACTAATTTTAGATAAATCTAGGTAATCAATTTCAACCAAAACAATCTTACGAGTAACCAATTTAAGATAATCGTTTCTTAAAATTAGGGTTTTAAAGCCCAAGACACAAACTAAGACAATTCAAACCAATTAACCCAAATTTAAAGAGTTAGAATGCAATTAAGGACATTTCAACTATTTCTATTAATTCAATTTTAGAAAAACAACTATACAGATGATCAATTTTATAATTTCATTTCAAATCTATTCAATAAAATTTTATTAATTTATTTAAATTGATTATTTAAAAATACAATTAGACATATTTTTATAAAATATTATATAATCAATTGATTTGAAATGATAAAAGAAATACCCAATTTGACACAATTAGGGTTTTTGAGTTTGTAATGCTAATGAGGTTAATTCTCGATAAAATATTTAAATTGAGGGTTTAGGATTGCAATTAGATGTATTCTGATGTAAATTATATAATCAATTGAATAAAGTAACTCAATTATACAATCCAATTTAGATTGGTAAGAGTTTTGACCTAAAAATTTAATTTTGATCGATTTCACATAATTTTTTTTTTCAAATTGACACTTCCAACATAAAATTAAATACATTTCAAAATATATTATAAAATAAATTGAATGAAACAACTTAATTATGAAATTCAATTTTGTTACACACGGAATTTGACCTATAAATCCAATTCCGATTAATTCATTATAAATTTCTCAAATTGACAATTTCAATATGAAGTTAGATACATTTTACAGCATATTATATAATCAATTTATCAATAATAGCTTAATCGAATGAATTCAAAAAAATCCGACATATCTAGGTTAAAAATCCAAAAACCCTTGAAATCGAACATATTAATAACAACCAACACTCTAAAATTGTACACCAACCATATCCATTAAATTTTTAACAAAAAATTTGGCTTAACAAAATACAAATCACACAAATCAATTTAAGGATCAAAGTTAGGGTTTGAAAATTATACTAACAAAAACCAAACAACTAGTAGCTTGTTGGAAGTCCGGCATCACTCACTGGTGCTCAGGTAGCGTTGACGATGACCATGATGGTGGTGTGACCACTGGCTTCTCTATCCATTGTGATCGTCCTTTGCTTGCGTGATTGCTCCTTGGAGGCAGTTAGAGCAGTTTACAAGGGTGGCGGTGTGACCAAGCAGTAGAGATGATAGAGTGCAGTAGATTTGGTGTTGTGCTCCAATGGCAATTGAAGTAAGATGGCAATTGAAGTAAGGAGGCGTTGGAGTAGGGTTGAGCCGAAGCTCCCCTGCTCGTGTTGGTGGACATTGATTTTGCAACGTTGTTTGCTGATCATCATTGCTAATGGTGGAGGAGGAGGTAACGAAGATGGGGGGAGAAGGGGTGGCAGTGGTGTGGTGGTGTCCTCGTAGAGCAACGAAGAGGAGAGGACGCAAAGGTCAGGGTATCGAGTTGCATGTAGGAAGGAGAGAAAGGGAAGAGAGAGAAGAGAAAAGAAAAAAGGATAAATGGGAGGACCGATCAAGTTTTTTTTTTTACAAACAAAAATACACATAATAGGATATATAATATCTCAAAATATTAATGAATGATTTTATCTAAAACTCATTTAACGAAAATCATTTCGTAAAGATCCAAAAGTATAAAATCAATATAAAAGTTATTTAAAGGATTTCAGAAATACGTTTGGAAGAAAATATCAACGAGCGAGAGAATTTGTATTGTTTACAAAAATACATAATACGATCTCAAAAAATATTTAAAACTATCTAAAAATATTTAAACAACATTGGTGTGGCTGTAGCATGCACATAATTTAAACTCTCTTGTTGAAAATTGTAGTACTGGTAAATAAGGATATCGTTCTATATCGGAAATTGAGAGGACCCACCTCTATTTAACTAACTTAAAAATAATAAAAGTAAAAATTATAAATCACACAAAATAAATAAATAATAAAAACACTAATGGGGGTTATAAAAATAGAAAATAATAAAATAAAATAATGATAAAGTAATAGATAACTTCAAATATGATAAATATGTTAGGAAAATTGAAATCCATCACTAAATTAGTTCGAAATATAATGTTAATTTCTAAGTCATCTTTTGATCATGAAAAAGAGATCAAACAAATTGCATACTAAAAGTAGGTCCATATACCTTATATTACTTTCCTAAAATAATTAATTTGATAAAGCGCCAATAATAATCCTATTAAATACTAGCAGTATAGTAGCAACGAATGACTCTTATATTTAACTAGATTTAATGTATTAAGTATAATTGGAAGGATGTCAATCTAAGTACCAAAACTAGTACACTAATCATGTCTAGTTATATTTTCCTTCTTTGACTCACACGTATATAAACATTTTACTACTCTAGTTAGAATTACAAAACTATTAGGTGAAATGTTATCTAACCTAACTACAATATATATATAAATTCTAGCATATTAATATGGCCAACTAGTAGGTAAATAATCCTACTTACTGTTATTATGAGTAAACCAGAATAAGGCATGCAACATATAAATTATATTTGACAGAAATATATATATATATATATATATATAATAACAATTAAAATAGAGTCAAAGAACAATCTCACGAAACAAAGAAACATAAAATCATATCTCAAACCCTAATATAGGGTTTCGGTATATTTCCCAACAATAAATAATTAGCCAACCATAATTATTGAATTAATTACATAGAAATATATATTCAAAAATATAAATTAAAAATAGAGAAAGAAGTAACCAAAATTAATTATGGATGAAAAATTAAAATTTATTTAGATGAAAAAATAAATAATTTCATCTAAAATACATTCTATAAATTTTTGCTTCATCTTTTCTTCTTCTCCTTTGTCGACACCTTGATTTTAGCGTAATTATTCTTTTTCTTTTCTTATTTTTTTTGTTGCAGTTGGTTGATGTGCTGCCTGTCCTTGCTGCTGTGCTCGCTGACGCTGCTCCTCTGCGTCCTACTCTGCTGCTCTAACTACTATCTATACGGCTACCAGGCTCCCCTTTCCTTTTTTGCTTGATGTGCCTGTCTCCTTTGTTTCTGTGGCTTCTATGCTTGGGCGGCAGACTGTTGCTCTGCTCATTTTTTTTTTGGAGAAATTTGTTTGTAGTCTATTTAGGTGAACTAATAGGATAAAAATTAAAATGGTCCTTAATTATTTTGTTCCAAATATAAAATATTACGTACATATAATTATACTAACATGTACACCTAATTATACATAAATGTATAGATAATATTCTCTATATATACATGTATATTGGGATACTAAAAAAATGGACTGAATACCAAATAAATTGACTAACTTTAATTACTTTGATCCAAATGGACCACAAACTATTTTTTTCTTTTTTTTTCTTTGACTTCTTTGATGGCTCTCTTTGTGCGACTGCTTCCCCTTTTCTTTCATTCTTTGTTCCTTTATTCTCGTGTCGCCCCTCCTTGTATTGCTAGCCTTTAGACCTTCGGTCCTTGGGCTTGGGCCCTTGGTCCAAAGGCTCAACCTTTTTTTTCTTCTTTTTAATTTTTTTACTTAAAAATACTTGTAAAATAAAATCAATAAAAAATAATATTATACACTAAATTTATTTAATTTATATCATTTTAGCTTAAATAATAAAATTTATACAATTATTATTACTTAAGTATAAAATCATAATTATTCACATATATTACTTAAATAAAATATCAAAAACTAAGATTATAAGGGTATAAAATATGTCAAAATATGAACTCATCAAACATTCAAAGGAACTAAAATTAATTTAAATGATTTTTGAAAATTTTTCCCCTAAACCAAAAGGGTAAAAACAAAAGAGAACTAATTTTGGAAAGAAAATCATAAATATGTTACAAAAATCTATTTAATCTAAGACTTTTCAAATATCTTAATGACTTCAGAAAAACTAATAAATTCAAGGTCGTAAATATTTTCTACGAATAAAATCATCAAATAAATTTACTAGTTTAATTGAGATTTTATAATTTAAATAATTTATTTTGTTAACAAAATATAATTCCAAAATAGAGCCATAATCACACGAAAAAGTTATAATCGAAAATAATTCTAAAATATTAAAAATTAAAACACGAGAAAAAAATATTTTTAAACAAAAATTGAAATCATATGAATATAATAAAATCAAGGTCGTGAATGAATTTATCTAGAATGATCCGCAATGACAAATATTAATTAAATTCTAATATGAATTTGAAATTATCGAATGAGTAAGCTTGAGAAATTTGAATTCCAAAAATATGAGGTATTATAATCATTCACAAATTAGATAAGGCGTGAGCTCTCAACACTGACAAAACCAAGTATCATATCAATGAAATAACCATATCGAGCTTGATCATAAGATAAAACATGACCATTTAATATACCTTTAGGTTTCATTCTGGTTATTATTTTTTTGTTAGGTGAACATATAATTCCTTTACCTCAAGTTATTGAGTAATTGGTGGGATTATTCCCCATGGTCTCTCAATACCCATAAAAGTCAAACCAAAATATGGACATCAATTCCTAGACGAAACCAAATAAATTAGTAGACATAAGTCCGACATAAGCCAAATAACTTAGTGGACATAAATCCAGGCTAAAGTCGAATACTCTTATGTGGTGACCATACCCTTTAGTATTGATACTTCCCAGTACATCATTAGTGTTTATAGTAGAAAAGGAACTAGGAATAACTAAGATCCTAGGATCAAATAGGATCCCGCTCGAAGGTAGACTAACCCCCGTAGCTAATCGAGGATCGAATAATCCAAACCTATAATGATGTTAGTTCCACTGTAAGTGATTAATATCTTATGAGATCAAGATTTCATATCACACCAAGATTCAAAAACAATATCATACCAAGTAAAAAGCCATTTAAAGCCAAAAACAACCATATAAGGTTATCACCGTATCCAATTTTCCCATTAAGGGTATCTCAAAGTGATCATCTCATTACTTGATCGATTATGTCAAAAGGTGAAATTATACAATGTTAATATCATCCATAAATGTATAAGCCAACATTTGATTTTCATTTATTTCTCTTTTTCAAAATTCCAGTCTAGATCAAAGCCATAATTCATTACTTAACCATAGTCTTACCATTCATTAAAGAATATTCCAAGTTGATCCCTATGACCAAAGGTAAAGGTTCAATTAAAGGTAATTTATCCATTTATTTGAATAGCCAATTGAATGCTAATGTTTATAGATAAAGTTAGTGTGAGGTCAGTATGAAGTCAACTTAAAGCTATCATATATGTCTGTGTTATTTTCTTATATTCCTACTAAGTCATTTAAACTTGTAAAATTCTATATTTTAAGGTCAATATATAAGTCATTAGAAGTCTATTAGCCATCATTATAATTCATTACATAGATACCAACCATAGAAAAAAATTCCATATAAACATTTTGTGGTCAAGAGAAGGGCCAAAAAGCTAGGTTAAGGTCAACCTAGGATTAATCTGTTCATTAACTTTAATCCATTATTAAAAATTAATTAATCCAAGTAAAATTACATATATCAAAATCTTAGGTCATTATCTAATCATAATAAAACTCAAGATATCACATTAAATTAGAAATAGGCAAGAAACACTAATATCGCATAGACTAGTCGATGGTTCTCTAAGGACCAATCGATCAATCTCATGGACTAGTTGATTGGCTTGGCCATACAGAAACTTCATAGTGGTGGTGAACCAGCAGACTGGCCAACTCCACCAGACTAGTCATAAAATGCCCCAAAATATTTATTTTAGGAAAAATAATTAAATAATAATTTATTAGGGAATTAATTATTTTATTTATTTTATTTAGATTAGGAAGGATTTATTTAGGGCAAATTAATAAGAATTTATAAATATTTTTATAAAGGAAAATTTGGGCTTTTTGCTATTAAAAAAGGAATTTAGGAGGGATATTTTAAAAACCCTAAAATAGCCTAAAAAGGAGATTTAATATTATTTTATTTAAATATTTTTAATCTAAATACCCAAAATATTCTAATTTATTTATTTAACCTCAAACCACTTAAATTCTCCTTTTTTCCTTCTTGTTTTTCCTTTTTCTTTCTTTTCTTCTTTTTCTTTTTCTTCTGTTGGATTGGGCCTGAGTGTGGCTCAATTATTCCTCTTTTCCTTCCTTCTCCCGTGGTCCAGCGCCGTTCCCTTTATGCGTGCATCTGAATGCTGCGTTTTGGAGTTGTTTCCTCTGAGATGCAGCGCCTCATTTAAAAGGCTTATAACCAACGCTGACCGCCATGATTCTTCTCTTTTCCTTTTCCTTCCCGACCGCCGGTTCACCTCCCCTCCTTCCTTCTTCTTCCTCCCTTCTCCTCCGTCGTCGAGCCTACAACCTCCACCCCCAAAAATGGTGTCGCCGGCCACGAGGGTTTTAACTGGCCGATTCCCCCTTCATTTTCTCCCTCTTGACTTGCATATTAGCTTGGCATGATCGGTTATCCTCAACTCCAGCTCGTTCTCTCCCTATTTTCTCTCGAAGGATCGAACACGACCAAATCTTTCGCCAGCCGATTACCGCCTCCGGCTGCCCCAAACCCTACATAGAATACCCTCCTGCCAACCCCCAAAACCCTACCATTCCCTCTAACCTCTATAAATAGCCTCGATTGGAGCATTTTCGAAACTTTTCCTCCCCGAAAATCCTAAGAGATAACCGAGAGCCACCTTGACTTCAGACGAGCCTTCCGCCTCCGATAGCCAACCTCACCGCCACCGCTGCATCCCAAATTCTTCCTTCCATTGCACTTTAGCTAACTAAGCTTTCCACATCCTTCAATTCTTCTTGCACGAGCCGCCATAGCCGTGTGAAATCTCCTATCCATCTCGCAAAAAATATGTACCCCGCAACCTTTAAGCCGCCATCCACCACTACATCCACCACTTCTATTACCTTCTGCACCACCCAAAAACTTCTTCTAATTCTACTCCACTGAACCATAACCTTATTTTCTCTATTCCCCCTTCTATTTTCTTCTTTTTCTTCATCTTTTGCCCTCTTAGACTCCTTTTCCGGCCACCGCCGTGCACCACCGCTAGTGCCACCCATCCCCGCCAACTCAAGGTGAAACCCTAGACCTTCTTAGCCCTTCTTTTATATTTATTTACATTTATTCTATTTTTATTCAAATTTTAATGGTTATTCGATTTTTTACTATTATTGTTTTTGTTATTATTATTATTATTATTATTAGATGGAATATTAATGCTAAATTTTCTTTGCAGGTTAGAGAGTACGAATAAAATAATTAGGTTTATTAGTTTCGAATTTTAGGTATTATTTGAATTATTATATGTTTTATTACCATTCTTATTATTATTATTAATATTATTATTATTAGTATAATTATTTTTTTATTATTGTTAATTATTCTAGAAGGGCCGAGACCTTAATTCTGTTATTAGTATTTGTACATATGCTTTTTAATATTATTATTACTATTTTTACTATTATTAATAATAATATTATTATTATCTTTATTATTTTAATATTATTATAAGTAATATATGTTATTAATATTATTATTACTATTATTGAATAGTATTTCATTATTTAGGGGTAGGGTCGAAACCCCACCTTGTAATTTTAAGGCTTATATTATTATTATTAAGATTTCTATTAATATTACTATTATTACTAATAGTTTGTTATTATTATTATTATTATTATTATTATTATTATTATTATTATTATTATTATTATTATTATTATTATTATTATTATTATTATTATTATTATTATTATTATTATCTTTACTAACATTATTTTGGTGAAGGGTAGAAACCCTTATATCACCTTTTTGTTTTAAATTACATTAGTATTATTATTAGTATTTTAGTAGTATTTTGTATAGTTATCCCTAGTATAGTATTATTTTAATTAAAAACCAAGTCTTAGGATAAGTTAGCAATTAATATTATTTTTAGGAGGGAACCTAATTCCAATACTTTTCCCATAATAGGTGAGCCCAGTCAAAGTTCTCAAGTGGTATAGGAGCATGCTCCAAGACCGGTGACATTTTAGGTAAGGGGTGCTAAAGCCATATGTGTAATATGTGATTTTATGCTATGCCTGCCATGTGATATGAATTATAGTGTATTTCATGTGTATATTGTATAATTGTTATAAATACAGCATGATTATGAAGTTGAAGTATGTTGGTGTGAATACATGGTGGCATGAGAATTATGTGTATAATTGTGTTAGCATTATGGTATGATGTGGCCTTAAGACATGCATGATAAAGTTTGCATGGGGGTATCAACATTGCATGGTGTTAGGGTTTTGCACGATGGTGTTAATGTCGCATGGTGTTAGGGTTTTGCATGGCGGTATTAGGGTTTGTATGGTGGTATTAATGTTGTAGGGTATTAGGTTTTGCATGGAATTCATGTTCGCATGATGGAGTTAGGATTGCATGGAAGTGGGGTTTACGTGGAGATAGAGTTTGCATGGGAATTAGGGTTTTCATGGAAGTGTGGTTTACGTGGAGCTAGGGTTTGCATGGGATTTAGGGTTGCATGGAAGTGTGGTTTATGTGGAGTTAAGGTTTGCATGGGAGTCAGGGTTTGCATGGAAGTGTAGTTTACATGGAGCTAGGGTTGCATGGAGTTAGTCATGCATGTCTGGGCGAACGTTTGTGAATAAAATATTTAAGACACTAATCATTTAAAGTGAAATACTATTGAGCCGGGTCCAGACCAATCCACCGGTCAGGAATAGTGGTTAAGGTTTTTACCCTATAACTGACCGGTCCACCGACAAATAATAGTGGTGTGGACATTGTCCAGCAAGTGACCGGCCCACCGACAATAATAGTGGGGTATTCCTATATTTACATGGATTTGATAAAAGGCATGGTGTGTATCGACTTCCGATAAAAAGATTAATTAAATAATTAATCTGGACTATTCGAGCCTTTATATGTGGGCTTAATCTTTTATAAGTTGTATACTCTTCTGTATGACTTTATGCATTATGTATGTGGGTTTGAAAATGTAAGTTGAATATTATCCTGTGTGATTTTATGTGGTTATGTGTAACACCCCCCATTAGTCCATCATTATTCAATCATCTCTCTGGTTATATCCAAGTGAGTGCGGGAACCCCACTATTATAGCCGGTGGACCGGAATACATACAGGGCAGAACGCTCTTGACCACTATTATTGCCGGTGGATCGGTCTCCAGAGCAGAACGCTCCTGGCCACTATTATTCGCCGGTGGACCGGTGTGGCCTCGACTCACAAGGTGTTCCACTATAAGTAATTAATATCTTTCTATGATTTGTTCACATCCAATACTTGTTTTATTGAGCTCGGGACCCCCACTATTTTAGCCGGTGGATCGGAATATATATAATCATCATCCAGGGCAAAATGCTCTTGGGCCACTATTATATCTAGTGGATCGGTACTCATAATCACTTGCTAGGGCAACACGCTCCTGGGCCACTATTATATCCGGTGGATCGGTACTCGATATCACCTTCTAGGGCAACACGCTCTTGGGCCACTATTATAACCGGTGGATCGGTACTCAATATCATAAGTCAACTGGGCCCAGCTCATTAATCTTTCACTTTCGTAATTAGTGTTTTTCCTTTCTTTAATCAGCACAACAATTCTATTTATTTGCCTCGGACGGGAGATCAAGAACCCGGGACACAAAGGTACACCGGTCGTACCGGTGCATACAAGCTACTCAGTACCCTTCAACCACGAACCCAGGGACGCAAAGGTACCCTGGTCGTACTGGTGCATAAAGCTACTCAGTACCCTACCGACAAGGACACCTAATCCATAAGTATGCATACCCCCTAACTAGATCCGTAGAGCTAGATAGAGTAAGATATGGGGCCTGACTGGGGCACAAAGGCACACCAGCAAATACCAGAATAATCATGGACTAAACCACGTCTTTAGGGTAGCGAGCCCTAAAAAGTCACCATTCCCGATCTCGAGGTCTTTCACTTTAAGTATTAGTATCTTTATTAAAGTGATCACGAAAAGCACAATAATTAGATACTTATTCACTTTCAAACGTTATGATATCATTAGTCATTTCTTATTCAGGCGGTTAATTAAGATAACACAGAGAAATCATTAAGGCCATCATAATCTCATCTAATTCCGATTTAGGATTTGTTCTCGTGATACTTACTAATTATCAAATACTCTTACCTTGCTAATCAGCATTATTTGAATCATATTATGAAATTCCACAATCACAACGACATGTTAGGTACAAATTACTTATTTACCCCTTACTTATATAATTGCTAAGTCATCCCTTCCTTACTTGACAAATTACCCTATTACCCTTCAGGTTGCATAATTACCAAATTACCCCTTACCCGATTTAGGTTACCAAGTTATCTCCTACGCTTTTTAGATCACTATCCACCCCTCATAATTGCTACACTTAACATGTCTCCCATTTGGTTGATTAGATTACCAATTTGCCCTTTTCTTTTATTACAATCAACAACTTGCCCTTTAGTTGGATAAATTACTAAATTGCCCTTATCCATTATCAAAATTACCAAATTACCCTTCTCAATTATTATCATTGCCATTTTACCCTTCTCAATTATTATAATTACAATTTTACCCTTTTCAATTATCATAAATCTCAAATTACCCTTCTTCATAATTACAATTATTAATTTACCCTTCTTCATAATTATAATTACCAATTTACCCTTCTTCATATTCATAATTATTAATTTACCATTCTCCATTTTTATAATTACTATATTACCCTTCTCCATTATTAAAATTACCATAATGCCCTTTAATTGGTTAATTTACCAAATTACCCTTCTCTAGTATCATAATTATCCAATTGCCCTTCTATAATCATAATTTAATTACCAAATTATCTTTCGTCGTTATCATAATTACCAAGTTACCCCTTACTCCCAAATTTACCATAATATCCTTTTATTTACAAGATTACTCTTCTACCCCTTACTCCCAAATTACCATAATATCCTTTTATTTATAAAAATTGCCACCTTACCCCCTTTACATCCAAATTTACCATATTACCCTTTTGCTTGCAAATTACCATAATACCCTTTACATCTAAATTTACCATTTTACCCTTTTCTTACAAATTACATTTTGCCCTTCTCTTCTAAAATTACCATTTTATCTCTTACTTCCAAAATTACCACTTTACCCTTTACTCCCAAAATTGCCATAATACCCCTTTTACCTATAAAATTACCATTTGCCATTTAATCATAAAATCACCATATTACCCTTTTGCCTTGAAAATTATCATAATACCCCTTTTTTTTTTCTTACAACTTACAATTTTATCCTTTTACTTATAAAATTATCATTTCACCCCTTTCTTTTGAAATTACCAAAATACCCTTTTTCATACAAAATCACCATTTTACCATTTTCTTTCAAAATTATCAAAATACCCCTTTCACTTATAAAATTACCACTTAACCCCTTTATTACACCACTTTTATGAATTTACCACCACTACATAAAATACTAATATTAGCACTTTATTCTTATCATCTAACTCCACAAACTTGTCATTATTCAACATAATACTCATTAGCAACTACATATATTAGATCACGTACTTACATAGGCATATTACTAAAACACTCTTAGGCTCACAATAATATCAATTCATGCATTAATGACATAATACATCATTGACAAGAATTTAACATTTCCATCAATAATCAAACTCCTTCCTTAAGTATCATCTCTACACATGGCACAAAAGCTAGCATGCTTTTCTTTTTATCAATCAATATAAGCAACCACATATATCATACTAGGCAATACATAACATGCATAAAATCATACTAAAATCCCTAATGTGTTAGCATACGTTTTTCCATGTGTTTAAATGAGGTTTAATGATTACCTTAATTTCACAAAAATCGAACCTTATCGGTATCCCGGTCAAAGGTTCAAGGCTTAATTAGCAAATCAACACCTAAAAATAATATCAATAATTATTATATTAGAAGTAGGAAATTAAAAAGGATAAAAATTTATAAAAATTTATTTAATAATAAATAATTTAATTAACTATTAATATACCTCAAAGATTCAAACAAATTAATTCCCAATCAATGTGGTGCTCACGCTGCATGAACAGCGTGAGCCACATGCAGACTAAAGGGGGAGAAAAGGGTCGAAGGGGGTGAGATAGAAGGGAGGGGGAGATGGCTCGGTTTAGGGTCTTTAGGCTATAAAAGGATGTAGATGGGGGAGGATTGGAGGCAAGGTAAGAGTGAAGAAGTGAAGAGGGGGTGTAGGCGGAGGCTGGGGAGGGTTTCACAGCGGCATAGGGCGGCGGAGGCGGCGACAGCAAGGCGGCGAAGATGACTGTCGGGCTAGGCGTGGCTGAGGAGGAAGGAAAAGAAAGGAGAAAAATGGAGGGGTGAAGGGGCTGGTTTCGGGAAAAGAAGGTGTGGGGGTGGTAGAGGAGGTTGTAGGGTGTGGATTGGTGGTTTTGGTGGCGGCAGAGGTGGCCGGACGACGGAGAACGAGGCGGTTGCAGGTGGCTTGGCGATAAGGGAGAAAAGTGGGGAGAACAAGAAGAGGTGGAGAAGGGAGGAACTGCAAGGGCTTGAGGGTGGCTTGGGTGGTCTCGTGGTGGTGCAGGGCTGAGGTATAGGGTGGCAGTGGGCGGCGCAGGGGCTTGGTGCGGTGGTTGGAGCGGCGATTGGCGGCGGCGTGCAAAAATCGGGGGAAAAATGGGAGGAGGAGAAAATGAGAGAAGGAGCTCGGGAAAGGAGAAAAGGGCTCGAAATTATGGGGAATGAAGGGCTAGTGAGGGTAAGAAAAAGAAGAGGGAGAGGTAGGGGGAGTAGGTGGCCGGTCGGGGTTGCAGTAGGGTGGCAGGGGTGGTCGGTTGGCAGGGGAAAGGGAGGGAAGAATAAGGAAAGGAAGATGGGCATGCGAGCTGTGGTCCAGGAGTTGGTTTGGTTCGAAATAGGAAAAAAATGATGGGGAAGGGAGAGGGAGTAGCAGGGAGGTAGGTGGTGGTCGGGTATGGCAGTTGCAGGCAGCCGGCGTGCTCGATCATGGCAGAAAATGGTGGTCGGGCGTGGAAGAAGAGAGAAAGGAAGGCGAGGGGTGCGAACGGGCGGACCAGTGCAAGAAAGGAGGACAGGCTGGCCGGTTTGGTCTGGGAAAAGAAGAAAAGAGGGACGGTTGGGGCTGGGCTACGTCGCACGGCCCATGCGGGAGAGGGAGGAAGGAAGGGGGAGGGAGAGATGGGCCGAGGCCCAGTGCGCAGGGGAGAGGAAGCAAGCTGAGTGCGGCGGCCTAAAGAAGGAGAAAAAAAGAAAGGAAGAAAGGAAGAAAAAGGAGAAAAAGGAGAAGGGAAAAAAGGAAAATAATAAAAGAAATAGGAGAAATTAAAATAATTTAATTTATAAAATAATAGGATTTAATATTTTTAATAATAAATTTATTTAATAATTTAATTTAATATAATTAAATATATGGGCTTAAAAAGGATAATTTTAGTAAAATATTGGTTTGAAAAAAATAATTTAAATAAAATGAGTACGATAAATTCATAAAATATTTATTTTAATTTATTAAATATTCCTATCTAATTTTTTATAATCAAAATCCATATAATAATTAAACTATATAATTTTAAAAGCTAATTTATTTTAAATAAAAGCTATTTATTGAATTATAGATTTTCTAAATTTTTGGGGGATTACATTATGTGTTGGCCTTAATGCTCGGTTACCTTACTCAGTACGTAACGTACTGAACACTCCTTTTATGGGTGCTACTTATTCCCACGAGTAGAGGGCCCATCTGACTTGCTGCAGATAGGAGATGTTTATTTTGATGCGATAAATGTCTATGGGACATCAGATGGGGCTGAGTGATGATTGGGCCAAATCAGTTCCGGAGTGGCGTGGCCGGTTTTTCATTGAGATTTTTATCCCTATTTTCTTTTAATTATGTTGAGCACTTCAAAAAAAATTTATTATTGTAGTTATTTCTTTTCCCTAAAAACTAACTCTTGTATTTTGGATTATATAAAGACTTATGTGTACCTGATTCCCGTATTTATGAATTTGGACTATCTAATAATGTTATGAGTTGTTTTCTTTAGCCTTAGCACTTGGTATTGGAACGGTAGGAGTGAACCAGTCTGGTACTAAGTGTGGCGGTATCATCCTTAGAATTTACGGTTTAATTTATAAGTATTGTTTAAAAAAATGTGTAAATTTTGGGGGTGTTATAGGTCAACTCCACTAATCGACTATTCTAAGAATCAGGTAAATAGTTTGGTTAAATTGGCTGATGGGTCCGAGTTGAGGCCAAGACTACGGGGGTCATAGACCAACCAGTCAATTAGTTTACCCAACTAATCAACTATTTGGGGAACGAATCAATTAGTTTAGTCAAACCGGTCGATGGGACTAGGACTATGTCCATTGAAGTCATAGGCCAACCAATCAATTGGTTAACCCAACCGATTGACTACTCTAGGAACCAATTGACTTGTTTGGTCAGACTAGTCAATTGCTCGGGGTGAAAACTACCCTCACCAAGCGCATTACACACACTCATACTCCACAAATTTAGTCAATCAAACTGAACATCAATCATAGCTTACTTATGGTTCTTAATGAGCAATAATCATGGATTAACATGAATAGTACCAAAATCATGCTAAGAATCTCAATGGCATAATAAAATTATGCTTGCACCTTATGAAATTAACAAGAGCTACGAAACCATACATCATAATCTCTTCATGCTAGGTCATCACGTAACACAATCTATGCATCATATTACACATGCTAATATTACCAAGATGCTCACAATACTGAGGGCAATTACAAAATCTAAATCATACCCATGAGGCTTATGTACACAAGACTTCAAGTTAGATTTCTTACTAATTCTTTCATTTATGCAACAATTACATGCTTAACACAATTTCATTTTTAATATTCATGCTTTTACACAAATATAAAACATAAACTACACTTGCTCATACTTTTTTCTACAAATAGGGAAAATAATGACTTACCTTAAAAGAGCTTAGCAAACCCATCAAGAGAGAAAAAGGTATTTGAAAATCCTAACCCATTTCCAACACTTGAACACCTTTCAAGAAAGCATAGATTAAAACTTAGTGAAACCATTAAGATTCATAAAAACCAAAATGACATTAGAGATTTAGGGAGAAGGTGACAGAAAGATTAACTTATAAGAAAACAAAGAGCCCAAGGAAAAAAGAGTTAATTCCATACTCATTTTCCAAATATAACATCGTCTTGTTTAAGATCGAAACAAGGAGGAGTTAGAGGAAGGGTTATAAGAGGAAAGGAAGATCAGAAATGAATGCCAGAGAAATAAAATGTCGGTAAAGCAAGCATGAAGAATAGTAGGGATGTTCAGAGGCTAGGGAAGAAGGGAGAAAATGAAGGCTTTGGGCTTGAAATCACTAAGGGTTTCTAGTGGAAAAAGAAAGGAAAAGGGGTGCATAAATTGAGACCCCAAACTCTAGCCCCATTCCAAGCTTCAAGTGCACATTTTTGGAGGTGCAAGTCTGGAATTTTTCCGTTAAGCTCAAATGGTGAAAAATGAAATGTTTTGGGGCAATGTACCTCAAAAATTCTAAACACAAGAAGGGAATATGGATAACAAGGAGAAGGAATCAAAGTGAGACATCTTCAAAGGTTGCAAGGATGAATTTCCAGTTTAGAAATCTTGTAGAAGAGAGAGAAATGGAAGAAGAAGATAAGGGAGCTAAAGTCATGAAAGTGACTTTTAAGAATTTACCCCTCCCTAAATTTATTTAAAATCAGTGAAATGGGCCAATCATGCTCAAATGCTTTGTAAAAATCATGAACACACTGCTAAAAAAAGAATCATGATGCTATAATTTTTTTGAGGAAATATTCGTAATAAAAATCAAGCCTAAAGAATAATGAACTCAGTCAAACCAGTCAGCTAGTACCCCAAATCAGTCGATTGGTTTGTTGGGATTTAAAACTCCAATTTAATAAGCAAACTAGTCAATTGGCTCCTCCCAAACCAGTTGACCGGTTTTCTGAGAAAATTTTTTATCTTTAAAAATCGAAACCAAGTCTAACCAAAACAATACCAAGCTTTGAACACACACTGAACCATGATCAAACACACTTACATCACTATCAAATACATAGATTAACACACATAAAATACTCTAAAAAGTGGGGTATTATAAAAAATATATTAAAAATCTATATAAAATAAATAATTATTATTAATAAACTTTTTCACAAGTTTTAGCTTTTCATATGATATGACTTTAAATTTAGTATTGGTAAAAAAAATCTTCAAATAATAAATATATGCTTAATGAAAGAATTAAAAAAATAGTGTATATTTTAATGAAAAGCTTGATAATATAGGTTGGAGTGTTATTTTATTTTACTACTATACTTTAGTTGTTGAAAATATAATTTTGTAACAATGTATTTAATGCCAATATATGAATATATAAATGGAATAGAGATGTGAATAGATGAAAGAATTAAATTGCGCCAAAGAATGTAATAGTAGACTATACCAGAAGGTTTGATGTCATCTTAACTTATTTAAGCTAATTGCTCATAAATCATAGTATCAATTTGATATCATAGAACACATAAATTTGTTATATCAATTTTACTTTGATGATAATTATTACTTTAAAATATATATTTGATATACTTAGATATTATTATAAAAATAAATAAATATAAAAGCATATATGGATATCTAATTTTATGTAAATATATAATGGAGTCAACTCAACTTATTTCAATCATATATTTGAGTTTACTATTCATTCTCTTAAAAATTAAAATATCAATCAAATAGAAATGAAACTAATCATCTTAGTTGGTTTATTACATAGATTCCATATTTTTTTGAAAGATACCTGTGCATTATCATAAACAAGTTATAATATTAAAGATAAATTCTATTTAAATATCATGACATTTGACCTAACTTAGTTGTGTATAGTGTATTATAAACAATTTTACTAATTTGGTACCATGTGTGTCAATATCATTTTTATTTTAGTACCACCCTATTCCTGTGGTACCTAATGAGTAAAACGGTAATGATATTACTATTATTAGTTTAAGACGGTGGAAAGATAAAATTTAAAACATTATATAATTTTTTTACGCTATTTTTTTTTCAAAATCATTAGAATACCTTTTTATATTTTATAATTTTTCTCATTTAGCATAAAAATAAAAATGAGCCATCCTAAGTACTTTAGTATAACAAAATTATTTATGATATTTTATTTATTTATTATATAACTTTTAATTATAAGACAACCAATGAGTACAGGAAAACTTATAATTATTTGAGGAATAAAAGTAGAAAAATAAAATAAATATTAGTTAAATTAATCAATATTTTTACTTTTAAATAAGAAAGTTACATTTAACTCTCTTCCATTGAGGTATGCAATTATGGTGGTTAGCTATGAGCCTAGGCTCTTCCCACGTGAGCTTTTGGTCAAATATGTTTAGATGGCTGAAAGAACAAACTAAACTTAGCATAGCTTAGAAGGTCTCCTGATGAACACATATTTTTAGCTATTTTATGCCTTTTTACTTTAAGCTTTTTCTATTTATAAAATAATGTGTGAGGTTATTTATATTATTTTTAGTTATTTGCTCAAACTATAATAATCTTATGTATTTAATTAATTTATAGCTTAAAGTTAATTTAAATATATTTATTATGTAGGCACTAATCAATGCATGTAATAATAAATCAAGAAAAAAAAAGTGAGAATAGTAAATGAAAAAAGAAAATAAAAAATAAACAAAGGAAAAAAAAGAGACGACACAATAGTGTTGTTAATTGTCAAAACAAAGAAAAAAAATAAAAGAGAAAAGCTACATGGTTGGGCTAAAGAAAAAAAAAAGAGAGAAGAGAAATGACACATATATATATAGAAGATGGGGGAGGTGGTATAAAGGAGAATGGAAAATAAGAAGGGAGTAGGAAGTCATAGTAAAAGAAAAAACAGCGAGGGGAGAAGCAAATAAGCATGAAAAGGAAACACAATGTAGGGGAAAGAAAAACAAAGTAGACCAAACTAGGGATGGCAATGGATTGGGTACCTCCTATCCGTTACCCAAACCTGATAAAAATATCTATACCCATATCCGTATCCAAATCCGACGGGTATTTTTTTCCTCATTCATATCCATATCCGTTTAAATATCCTTCAGGTAAAACCCATTAAGTATAAAGTAAAAACCATTTAATATTAGAATTATATACTTAGATTGTTAAAATTTAATAATATCTTCACTTTTAGCCTTATAAAATATACTTAAGGTTACATAAATGAAGGTAAAAAATGTAATTTTATATTGGGTAAATAGATGCGGGTATGGGTACGGATTTGAGGATCCCTTACCCATATCCGTACCCAAACCCGGTGGATATTTCTTTCATTCCTCTATATCCGTTTATCCATATTCGTTTATACATCTGACGGATAAAATCCATCGGGTTTTGGGTAAAACCCATCCGATTGTCATCCCTAGAATAGACGGCAGAGAGGCACCAAGTGTTGGAGGAAAAAATTGACATCGCGCATTATAATATTATTTTTTGTTCTAATTTTGAATCTGAAATGCTATAATTTTTATAATTAAATATTTTTAGATTTAAAATTTTATATATAATTTATATGTTTTATTTAACTTGATTATTTTAATTTTAATTAATATCATGTTCTAATATTATTTTATCAATGATATGGTAAAATCAGAGTATTTTTATTGATAGATTGATTGTTCGATGAATAGATTATTCTATATGTTTTACGCTATTATTAAATATTGTGCTTAGTTAATAGACCGATCACCTTTAAATTAACATTTAACAAGTTGAGGAAAGATGCGACACTTTAGGTTAAATAGAATAAATATGAATTGAATGGGTTGTGTGAATAATTACATAATTTATACAATAATAGAAAATGATAAATAACTAATTGAATTTAAGGTATAATATTTTATTTAAATCATTCGACTAGTGGTAGCGGAATTAATAATTGGTGATAGGACTAAGTAACTCAAGAGAGCGTTTTAGGTAAATATTCCTGTTGGCACATAACTAGTAATTGAAAAGATATGGTAATTAGCTAATTTGTCATTATAAATAGATATAGGTGGATCATAATTCCTTGGTAATTTTTATTAATCAATTTGATCTTTGTTAGATTTCATTTATTTTAGTTTAGATATTTTGAAATTCTTAGTTTAGATTAATAATTATTTCTTTATTTTATTTTGATAGCTTATGCTTGATTTAATTTACTAGATTTTTTGAGATATTGATTAGTCTCTATAGGATGATAATTTGGTACTCATTGTGCCATATATTACTTACAATTGGTATACTTATCGATAGCTATATTTAGCTGACATCAAAGGAGGTTAATTAGTTTAGGCCTATCAATTTGATAGGGTGTATCTATAAGGTGATCTCAAAGATTCTGGTCCATAGTTAGCTATTCTCAATCGGCTTTCATCAAAAGCAAAAGTATTCTTGATGGGATCCTGGTAGCTAACGAGATTGTTCAGTGGTCTAAGAAGATGAAGGGAGTGAAAGGAGTGATGATCAATTTGGACTTCCAAAAGGCGTATGACAACATAAGATGGGAATTTGTGGATAGCGTCCTAAGCATCATGGGTTTTGGAAATATTTGGAGAGGTTGGATAAAGGAATGTATTAAAACTGCCAGTATATCAGTTCTCATTAATGGGACACCTTCTATTCCATTCAAGATGAGAAGGGGTCTCAGGCAAGAGGATCCCATTTTCCTATTTCTTTTTGTTTTGGCGGTTGAGGCATTTAATCAGCTTATGAGAAGATGTATGGTTAAAGGGTTGATCCAAGGCTTAAAAGTGGGGAAAGATAAGGGTGAGGTTACCCATTGACAATTCGTGAATGATACTATGATTTTCTGTGGGGCTTCACTTGAGAATATCAGAAATTGGAGACTATTACTAGAATATTTTTATCTACTGTCAGGTTTGAGTGTAAACTTTGCAAAGTCTAAACTTATAGGTCTTGGGGTGGGTGCTCAGTTCCAGAAGAAAGCAACATAAATTATGATTTGTAAGATCAGTGCTTTGCCAATTAATTACCTTGGGCTTCCATTAGGGACCAATGCGAGAACCAGTCAGGCTTGGAAACCTGTGGTGGATAAGGTTAAACAAAGATTGGCAGGATGGAAATCAAAAGTTCTTTCAAGAGAAGGGATATTGGTTCTAATAAAGAGTGTTTTGAACAACTTGCCTATGTACTACATGAGCTTATTCAGAATTCCAAAAGGAGTAGTAAAGGAGATTATTAGCACCCAAAGGAATTTCTTCTAGAGTAGTAGTGGGGTCAAGAAGAAGCTACCATTGGTTAGATGGAATGTGATCCAGATACCTAAAAGCCTAGGTGGATTGGGTGTTGGGGAATTAACCATGAAGAATAACACACTCTTATTCAAATAGTGGTGGAGGTTTTATACCATAGAGGTGGCGTCATGGAAAAGGATTATTTCATCCATTTATTCTGATGATCATTTTGGAAGTCTGCAGATTTCAGATCAAAGGAGGGGATGGGCGCCGTGGGTGGATATTGTTAAAACGGGAAGGACTAACTTCATCCTTAACTTTGGTCCGAAGATTGATCTTGGAGATGGTATAAGAGTCAGGTTCTGGCATGATAACTGGGTGGGGCAAGGGCCCTTAAAAGGAATTTTTCCAACGCTCTTTATGGTGTCAGATCGACAGAAAGAAAAAGTAGCAGATATGGGTTTTTGGGATGGGACATAATGGATCTGTCATTTTTTGTGGAGAAGGCCATTATTCTCATGGAAGGAAAGGCAAATGGAACACATGGAAAGTCTAATCAAGCAGGTTGTTTTGAGTAAGGGGAGGAAGGATAAGATTAGTTGGGCATATGATGATATAGGGGTTTTCTCTATCAAATCCTTTTGTGAGGCCTCTTATCAGAGTATTCTTGGGGGTGATTTGAGTAGTAGCACATGCCGTAGGATTTGGATTGGTATGACACCACAGAGGATTGCACTTATTTCTTGGTTCGCAATTCAAGAACGACTTAACACAAGAGATAGACTTGTTAGACTTCACATTGGTGATTTAAGTGAGTTAGGGTGTCCTTTTTGCAGAGTTGAGCAAGAGTTGGTCAATCACGTCTTCCTTCATTGCATTGTGACGGGGAAGCTTTGGTATGAGATATGCGACTGGATTGGATGTACTTGGGTGATGCCGAGGTCCACTGAGGACAATGTTGCAGCTTGGTTAGGAGGTAAAAGGAAATGTATAAAGGGGAAATTTTGATTAACAACTTTTTTTGCGATAATAAGAACTATTTGGGAATTAAGAAATAAGGTAGTTTTTGAAAATCTTCAAGTTTAAAGAAGATAGATGGTTATGCTCATTAAATCAAGGATTGGTTTTTGAATCAAGAATATAAAAGACGAGTTTCATTATAGAATTGATGAGGTGGTTCATAACGTGCAAACTTTTCTGTGAGCCGGAGGTACAGTAGGGAGTGTCCTTTTTTTGGCCTAATTATGTTGTTAGTTTTCTTTATAGTTTATCTTCTATCAATTACAAAAAAAAAGAGATCAATTAGACCTATAACTAAAACAAAATTAGCCATCTTTTTAGCTCAATTCGGCTCAAGTAGATTGTAAATGAGTACACTAGAGTTACTTTGAGAAAGCTTGTACAACTTCAATGATTTCTCAATGAGCCTTTAACTTGCTTACAAAAAAAAAATTCAACCGTGCCCATGCTAGTAATGGACACATTTTACTCAAAGCCATCGGAGATACTAGATCGGAAGAAAATGACACCAGATCTGTAGAAAAGAGATGGAGAAGAGAAATAGAAAAGATATGAAAATTAGTGATGAAAAACCTATGACAAATTATGAGTGAATTGAATAGAAGAATTCTGTAAAGCAGATAATAGAAACTCCTTCAGGCATGTTACGTATTCCAACAAAGAATAACCAATGAAAACTCAAATAGATAAGGGACAACGGTCGCCAACCGCCAAATATCAAACACGGACGAGATTGACTACGGAGTGGGAGTGCAGAGCGCAGGGGAGAGAGGACTACGTAGATATCTGTTTTGAGTTGCGTCCATTCTTTTTCTCACCTACGGAACCGGATAACGTAAACAACAAACCGTGCCCTACTCTATTGAAAAACAAGTAACTGTTCTAATATCTTATCCACAACTCAGCACACGAGGGAGGAGAAATGCAGAAACATCATTTTTTAAAAATTTAGGAAATGAGAACCGTAGGAAACGTAATATATATATATATATATATATATTAAAATATATTAAATCTACTAAAATTAAAAGAGAAAATAAAAAATTTCTAAAATTATTACCTATATTAGTTAATTTTTAATATAAAATTAATTAAATAAATTTTTTAATAAAAAATTATTAAATAATTTTAATATAAATTTCGATACCGAAAAATTTTTGGAAGAGGCGGGACATTTTCAGAAGAGGAAACGTCCCTGAGACATTTAGGGGACGAAGGACGACACCCAGCTGCTGTCCCCGTGCATCACAACAACTCAGTTGTCATTGATGTATATACTCGTATTAAAAAAGGAATAATTTTAATCATGTGTATATTTTTTAAGGAATTTATAAAAATAATTTGAAAATTATATATATATATTTTATTGAAAAATACTAAATCATTTAATACATATATACTTAAAAAAGTGAGAGTAAAAATATAAATTAGACTTTAACTTTTATAAAATGATTTTTTTATACAAAAATTTAATGATAGATTGAATTTCTTCTTAATACATAAGGAGCATATATATATATATATATTTATTTATATATTAAATTGATACACATATATCTATGTCATAAAATATAAGAATTTTAATTTTATAAAGATACATATATATTGAATTGATACACATATATCTATATCCTAAAATATAATAATTTTAATTTTATGAAGATACATATATATTAAATTGATAAACACATATCTATATCCTTCAAAAATAAGAATTATGATGGCTACTTATTAGACTTATGTTTTAATTAATACATTATACATGTAATCTTTGGCAATCTTCCGGGCCACCGGCGCGGGATTACCTGCTGCCTACTCCCACATAGTTGCAACTGCAGGCAACAAAATGTGAAGCCAATAGCTGTGGCTTTGCAATGGAAGGACCTTGCCTTTGGCCTGTCGGTGAATCCATGTAGCCACCAAGGTCATGCTTGTGTGGGTTGCCAAGGTAAAAGTAAAAGCCACGACAAAACAAAATGATGCCAAGGAGAGGGAACCGAGGTAGGAATAGGGATTGTTTGGGTTGCCAACCGTATAGGCGAACGTCTTCTTGATTAAGGAATGTTATCAGCTTTCGGTACGAGACCCAAATCTATGGTCCATAACATTTTATATGAGCCACATCGCTTGAATATGGGGTCGCATGCAAGAAGCAGTGTGATAGTCTTGGCATCCACAATGAAAACAAATTCAAGTGGTGTTTTCATATTAAAGGTCAAATCTTTGATTTCCAAACTTGATTAACTTCTTGATATGCGGATTAAGCTGGATTTGGACATATGAGTGTGGAAATATACCACAATCATCATGATTTGTGTGGAAAATCATCAAGAGAATTGAACTAATCAAGCTTCCAAGACAAAAGAACAATTGAGAATGGCAGGACTTGATTGAAAGAAGTTGGAGTCTAATTCAAATTGTTGGGGCTACGCTGATGGTTATAGTAGGACAAAATCCTGGCTCCCAGAGTCGAAAAGAAACATATGTAAAATCAACAAAATATAGTCCACTGGAAATAACCTTCTATTGAGCTTCCCAGGAATAGATTTGGGCAAAAATAAACTAGTTGCCTACGTCAGAAGCATCACAGGCTCCCCATGATATGAATACGTTGGATCAATCGAGCTTACAAAGACTTTATGGTTTCATTTCTTCCCAAAATATGCACGATTAGGGAATTAATCCCAGATGCAAAAAAATAGATGACTTTGTTCCTCGGATAGCTTGATATAAAACTCTTATGTTGCTTCATCTTCATCCTCGGATGCACTCGGGAGTAGGGAATTTCTTAAGGAGGCTTTTGATTGGTGTCAGGGGGTAGCAATTGGGGTTAATAAAAGCCTTCTAGAATTTAGGGGTGGTGGGAGTCAGATCCAATATGGAGGTTTTGCTTAAAGGAGTAGGTTGGCTATGTGCCTGCGAGTGCAAATGTTGGCTGAAAGCCATGAGAGACGGATGAAGGTCAAGAAAGGAAAATAGGGGAATCAGAAGATAAGGCAGAAACGAGCGAGTCATGTTCTACCCTATGTCCCCCTCAAAGTTCTCACCCATAAAAAATATAAACTTTTTTATTATTATCAAACAATAGCTACATTAGTTGTGTGTGCCCAAAGAAGGTCTATAACATCATCCCATAGGATAGAATATATAGATATAGGAAAAATATCAAGAAACACAAAAGTCACATTAAGCGTAAGACCAAACTTGGCTAGACAATGAACACCACATTTTATATCTTGGCGGGTATGCATGATGCAGACTTCAAAGTGTGTGTCAATGACCCTCTCCTACAATCTATGAGGAGCACAAAACATGGATAAATATAGTGAATATTGCGATAGAGAAATAAAAGTGCAAAAGCTTCAAAGTCAACATGTCGTTTATTAATTTTAATTGAAAAAAACACATGCCGTTGAGTATTTTCATAAAAAAAAAACCACATACAGTCTAGTAAAGGGCCTAATATTGTCTTGATTTAACAAAAAAGGGAAAAGAAGAATAATATAAAGATCTCCACAAGCTAAAACATATATTCTACGTACGGTTGTAAATGAGTCAAGCCAAACCGAAAAACAATTAGTTTGGGCTCAGCTTGTGTAAAAATATGGTAGCTCGAGCTCGACTTGAGCTCTCACCAAGTCTTATAATGGATGTTCAGATTCAGCTTGAATTTTTCTTGTGATTTGCTTGGCTTAGCTCATTTACGGCTTTTTCGGCTCATTTAGAGCTCTCTTGGATTGTTTGACGTGTTCGGCTCATTAGAGCTTGTTTGGATCGTAGAAGCTCATTTAGCTCTCTTTTTGTGATTATTAATACCTACTCTACTTAAAAAAAACATCTATCTAGATATACTTAAAATCTAGAGTCATATAGCTACCAAACCTTCAAATAATCATCATCCATTGGTTACTAAACAAAAGAATCATGCCAAAAAGCTTCCTTACGACATGATTGTCCATCTAGTTTGCTAGTAATATAACTTAAACCATCATAAAAATACTCAAAAAATAATACAAAAAAATCTATCAAAATAACATATTAAGTTACACAAAACTTCTAAAAATGTCGATATAATGATATAAATAGACAAAAAAATGATTCATCTTGCTCATAAACATGATCCACCATGATCCTTCATAACCCAAAAAATTAGACAGTCATAAACTACATCCCCCCTAGTTACACACACAGGATCCACCATGCTCATCGGATCATAAGAGTTTAGATGCAAAACACCACAATATACTATAAAGGACCAAGCATAACATAATTGGGATAGAAACAAAATATTTCTACATTGAAGAACCATATTCTTTTCCTTCCATAAAAGGTCACCACCTTAATATAACCTTAGACTCCTATTAGAGTTGCAAAATCACTCCATCATCTATCAAGTACAAAGAGACAATGAAAAGAAGCTTCCTTAAATCACCTTTTATAGATGCATATATGCTTCCTAGAAAAAGATAAATTACTTTTCACAAACCTTTTTATAGCATTCAAAGTGCACAATGCATCAAGGAAGGAAGTAAACAAATCAAAAAGTCCAAAAAACATACCAATAAATCCATAATTGGACTCCAAATTCCAGTGAAAATAAATATAAAATCAACACATCCAACAAAAGCTTGTATCGGACCTAATATATGCATATATTCTTGATTAGTATATACAAAAACAAACAACAAGAGTTGTGTCAAAATAAGTAGCAAAATTTATTATAATGCCTATATAATGCATAAAGCTGGAGTCACTAAAGAGTCAAGTACTTTATATGAGAACATAAAAAACCAAACTATGGCAAATCACATTCTAGCATACCTTTATATTCTTTTTCAGTTTTTCCTATCTAAAGCATAGAAAGCTACTAAAAAATATTAGTTAATAGGTTGAAACAAGGCTAAATTATTAGATAAATTAAACTCAAATATAAAATAGAAAAACATTCACCTTTTTCTTAAGATTTTCACTAGAACGAACCCAATCACTGGTGCACAATAACACTTTAATTGTTTGGGGATCTAAAGATGCTCGGTATGGATCAATTAGTTTCCCACCAGCTCTAAAAGCATCATCTGAAGCAACTGATGTGATATAAATTAATAAAATGTCACATGCTACTCGAGATAAGATAGGAAAATTCAAGCTATTCTCCTCCCACCAATCGAGTTCTGAAAAAAGGAGATCATGAATTATGCTTGAACATATATACACCCTCTAAGTACATATCTAACTCTGATTTGTTGGATTGTTGGTTACTAATACTCTTATTAAAATTTTCAAACCTTGATTTTCTAAATAATATTCCTTTCTCAATGACAATACCATACTCAACCTCACCACCACTATCCTTCTCTAATGTATTTTTAACACTATTGAAATAATGTCGAGCAAAATCATCAAAAATATCTCTCAATGGTATCTTTACTTTATCAACATTTTTTTCTTACATCATCTTTGTAAATGATTGGAAATGTATATAAAATACCCAAAAACCTTAATATAAGAAATTATGTTAAAATAGGGATCTATTAAGGAAAATAATTAAATAAATTATTTTTATTAGAATAAAGGGAAAATTTAAGGCAAAATCAAGAGGAAAATAATAAAGAATGTAATTAGGGAAAATTAGGGTGTTTTTCTAATTAAAATGGAATTTAGAAAAAATTATCCAAAATATCATAAATTAATATAAAAAGGATATTTAATTATTATTTTACTAAATATTATTATTTTAAATATTCAAAAATACCAAAATATTCTAAATACCCCAACCAACCTATTTTTCCTTTTTTTCCTTTTCCCTTTCTTTCCTTTTTTCCCCTTCTTCCCCCGGATTGGGCCAACCCTTCCCCCTCTTCCTTCCACGTGGCCCAACCTGCACCCTCCTTTCTTTTCTTTTTTCTCCTCGCCTGCTCAGCCGTCCAATCCTCTTTTTTTTCTTACTTTTCTTTTCCCTCAGACCGGCCGACCGACCGACCCTTCCTTCTTCCTCCCACACTTGCAGATCGAGACCTACAACCCCCCAATACGCCGACTAGCCAGCCACTATACCATCAGCATCCACCATCCCCTCTCTCCCTTTCCTTTTTCTCCTCCCAAACCCAACCAAACCTGCAAATCGCAGGCTTGTACCGGCCTGCTATACCTGCCCCCTGTCCTCTACCTCCTTTGTCTTATCCTCCCACCAATGGCCAATAAATACCCCTTTCTGACCTCAATCGGCCTTCTTTTCTAGTTTTCCCTGCCCAAAAAAACAACCTTCCTTGCGCCACCGCCATTTCAGACACAGTCTCCGTAGCTGTTGCCCGACACCGCCACCTGAAACACCTGCCAAACTCCTCCCTACATCACCCTCCCCTGAACCACACCACTCACCACCTCTAATTCCCCCTACACGAGCCGGCCCAACTGTGCCAAATAGGGTACCCAATCTGCCAATCCTCCCCCATTGCCGCCCCTCTCACCGCTGTGCACCACCATCTCCACTACACCTACCATCTCTCCTGCCACCTAAAACACTTAGTAGAGTCTCCCTACCTCCCCCTGCCTTCCTTTATCCCTGCTTCCCTCTCCTTCACCCTCCCTCCTTCTCCACCACCTTCGGCCACCACAACAACCGTCGCCTGCGCTACCACCTTTATTATGCCACCACCACCATTCCAACCCTCTAAACCCAGAGAATCCACCACCACCACAACCACCATCTCACTCTCCCTATTCTAGTCTAAAAATCCACCTCTTCAACCCCCACTTCCTCCTCCACCGCTGACGTGTGCCACCGCCGCCTAGCTGCCACCACCCTAGCTAGGTTGTGCCCTAACCTCCCTGACCTTTGAAAATAATTAATTTAATTATTATTTTATTTTATTAATGCTAATATCATTATTATTACTATTATTATCATTATCACTCTTATTATTATTATTATTACTATTAACTTTGGCCCTATTATTACTAATATTATTATTATTATTATGATTATTCAAACTATTATTATTATTATTAAGATTCGAATATTTATTATTATTATTATTATTATTATTAACTTTGGAACTATTATTACTAATAATATTATGATTATGATTATTCGAACTCTTATTATTATTGTTATTAAGACTCAAATTATGATTATGATTATTATCATTATCATTATTATTACTACTACTACTACTACTACTACTACTACTTATACTACTATTATTACTACTACTACTACTATTATTATCATTATTGTCACTATTTTAGTATTATTATTATTCAGGTTATTATTATTATCATCACTATTACCATTATTATTATTATTATTATTATTATTATTATTATTATTATTATTATTGTTAATATTAAAGTTATTATCTTTAGTGATATAAATAATGCTAATAATACTTTAACATAGACCAATATAACTACCAATACCTATTTTGACTAGTAATAGTATGATTAACTACTTTAAGAATAATACCCTTATTTTTACTTATAAAACTACTACTATTATCATTAACCCTAATACTAGGTTATAGTAAGGGTAAAGTAGGAAATAATGATAATATTGGTAAGAGGGAAGTTAACCCTAGTATTTTCCTCTTATAGGTGAACCAATTCAAAACCCTAAGGAGGCGTAGGAGCGTGCTCCAAGCCCGGTGTCGTATTAGGTGAAGATGTAGTTAAGGTCAATTATATGTGTTATGTGCTTTGTATGCCATGTGTTATGTTATGTTTGTGTACCTTATATTATTATGACTGCTTACTTGTAGCACAACGCGGAGTTAAGGTACGTTTGTGTGACCTCCTTATGGCATGTGTAAAATGATATGTATGTTGTGCTTGTGGTGTTATATGATGTGATCCTCTATGACATGCATGCTAGGCTGTTTTAATAATATGGTATGGGGTGAGAGGATGAAAAGGGAAAAAGGAAAATTGAGAATGACCTAATTATCTTATGACCTATGAAGGGACAAATAAAAGGAAAATATGGACAAAATAAGAGAGTGGAGTGAGTATTGCATGGAGAAGTCTAGGGTTTGCATGGGGATGACCCTTACGTGGAAAAAGTTGACTTGAGGTATAAGAAATATGAGGGAAGTGTTGTTTGGGTGATTGGAGTCTATGAGTGAAAAATAATACGTAGGTTGGTATAAGGGTGCATAGGGATCTTGGCTAGGGTTTGGGAGGAAAACCCTAAATGGAGGAGATTGTGGAAGTGAAAAATTAATGGAAAGGATTAGAATATGGGGTAAAAGTGGAAGGATATCACATGGAGGGTGAGTGTGAGTGTCATGTGGAAGAGAGGATAGTAGGTGAGTAATGGAGAGGTGATATATGGGAAAAGAGAGGTACTAAGGTTTGGAGTGGTCAACTAGGGTTTCGTGGTCATAGATGAAAAATGGGAAGTAAAGTGGAATTCTTGGGGTTGAATCTAAGTGAGGTGATGAGTTGGAGATAAAGGAACTTTAGTTGTGTAGGATAGAGGAAGGATGGGCCATACAGGCCGAATTAGGATTTTTCAGGGAAAACCCTAGAGGACGATAGTGAGTTGACTTAGATGGTATGGGGAAGTAGTCCTTGACCCACACACTTAGGAGTTGAGTATTCGTGGTGAGTAAGGAGAAGAGGAAAAAGATGTCTGGATGTGTTAGGAGGTATAAAAGTCTCAATATATGGGACGGGCCCCTCTTAGGAGAATAGGAGTAGCCGGATTGTGTGAGTAGGTTGTCCAAATAACATGATGTCTAGGGTAAAAACATATATCAAATAAGACATAGATAAGATACTAATCATTTAAAGAGAAATATTATTGAGTCGGGCCTAGACCGATCCATCGGCATAATAGTGGCTAGGAGCACCTTGCCTTGGAGGCCGATCCACGGGCAAATAATAGTGGCTAAGAGCGTTCTGCCTCGTATGTTTCCGATCCACCGGTTATAATAGTGAAGTTCCTGTACTCGCATGGACTTCTAAAGAGCATGGTATGAAATGATTATATTGACTAGAGATCTAATGGATAAGTTTGACCGGACTGTAACACGACCTCTACTATCTGCATTGCTTGTATGTTTATCTGTATGATCATGCTTGTATTATATGCCTTTTTGTGTATAGCCTTAGCTGCATGGTTGCCTTCCTCAGTACATAGCGTGCTAACCACCCGTTTCATGGGTGCTGCTCATTCCCATGAGTAGAGGGCCCTACTGAGTTTGTGCAAGTAGGAGACGCCATCTTTGATGCCTATGATACTTATGAGACATCGGACGAGGTTGAGAGTTGACCGTTGGACTTGGTATGGGGGCTCGAGAGCGATGTTAATCAGACTCCCTTCTATCCCTATTTACTTATGTTTTTATTATATTTCATTTTTGTTTTATTATGTTGTACCTTTTATCCCTTTTGAAACTTTGACTATGTACCCTATTTGGGTTGTAACAACTTTTATTGCGCATTTTGATTTTTGTGTTATGAACATTTTGGTTTCTATGAATCTTTGTTTAAGTTTGTCTAATGTATTGTGGAAACTTTTCTTTAGACTTGTAGTTAGTACGAGATTGGCCGAGGGCTGGGCTTATATTGATCACGGCGATAGCACCCCCCGTGCTCGTATTTGTTTGTTTAAAAGAAAATTTTCAACTATGATTTTTGGGGGTGTTACAGTATAATCAACTAACATCATCTTGTAGATAGGATCATGGAATAAAGAGACATCAACATATTGCATTCACTCCAATACTTATTAAACTTCTCTTTTATTTTCATGGATATTACACGCATATACGCATAAAAAAAAGCATCACAAACTACCTTCTAATCTAGTACTTCTTTTATCATCCAAATCTTTGATAAATACAAATTTGATGTAGGATACTCACTTCCTGAGATAATTTTTGTAATTTCATTAAAAATCACAAGAAACTCACATACACCCTCCACCTTCTTCCATTCCTATGGACTTGGTAACCATTGGTATCTCAAATCCTATTCAACATATCTAGAATGTACATCTTTATACTCTAAATCAATGGAAAACATGGTATAAGTTGAATTTTATCTTGTGATCACATCCAACACCAATTTTCTTTTAGGCAAACCTACTTGCTTTATAATCTTGCTAAATAAATCTAAACGTGCTTCAAAGTCCACCAAATATTTCACACTTTCTCGCACACTTGTATTAATGTGATTAATATAATCAAACCCATCTTGCACCAAAAAATTTATGATGTGAGCATAACACCTCACTTGAAATATTCTTCCAACAAAAGATAGCTTATTCTTAGAAGCAAAGATATCTCTTGATACCTTGACAACTGTGTCATTAGTCATTGCATTGTTAATAGTAAGAGTACAGACGTTGTTCTCAATTTTCCATTCCTCCAAAGCATTTGCATAGAGCATTAAAAATAGTCAAACCAGTACAAGGAGGAGGTAAGTGGAAAAAAATTCAAAACGTACCAGTGTAACACTTAATCATCACTAATTTAATGTGTATTCACAACTATATTATGGCTCTTTTGAGTATCTGACTAGCACAAATCAATAACAATACTAATTTTTTACACCTTACTGAACACATGCCTTATTTTCTTTTTGTAATGGTCATAAACACCAATGCAATCTTGTTTTACCATAGCACGTGACACCCATTTTTTTTTCATATAATGAGGAGTTAAAGTTTTCAAGTATTCATTGAACATTTCATATTCAACTGTATTGAAAGGGTATTTATGCACAACAAAAACTTTAGCCCAAACCTCTCTTGACTTGTAAAGATTAAACCTAAAGTAAGTAGCAGAACTTACCCCCTCTAATTTTGTCAAAGAAAACTCCTAACGACCTTTTGGTTTACTTTATGCACAAGTAGACAAGTTCCTTTTCAAATAAGAAGTATTACCACTAAAAACAATTGAAAGCTTGTCATGGTAGTTCATGTACTCTGCTTTCTTTGTTCCATCCCTCGATGTAACCTCTTTGAAGTCTTGCCATACCGTCAAATTTATCTTTTGAATCTTTTTCTTTATGTCACATTCCTCATCCTCTTCATCATTTTCTATTATAGTACTTGGCCCCATCCTTCTCATTATATGGTTCTTCAAATATTTCTTCTACAACTTCAACCACATAATTATCTTGTTCCATAGCTAGACTTGTGATGGAAGATATTGCATGTGTTGAGGTTGATCCTTGCTTAGAAGAATAAAATTTGAAATATATCAATTTTGACATAGTCACAAGTCATAAATAATTATTGAAAAAGGAAACAAAAAAAAAAACTTGATAGCTGAAGCAATAACAACACCTATAAACCTAATAATGTTATAAAAAACTTAAATTTGTAAGTTATGCAAGATACGAAATACAAATAATATAGAAGTATGATTACAAAATATAACAATTTTATTCAGCTTACATACATAGTACATAAAAAAATATTGTTTATGGTGACATATCAAATTATATTTTTCTATTAATCAATTTAATAGAAGATTCAAAATAAAGAAAACATATGAAGCATCTAAAATTAAAAATTCAAACTTCTTATTTTAATTTATTAAAAAGCAAAACATATAATATAAAAGTATACATATGAATAAAAAAACACCTAAAAACTAATAAAGAAATAAAATAATTCAAAACATAAGGTGCTGCTAATGCTAGCTACTAACCAGATTTTTGTTGACTTCAATTCTTCAAACACCAAAGTATGTAGACTTCTTCAACCTAAAAGAAAATCAACATTAAAACATTAGTTGCTTTTCAGACATGCTTTAAAAAAGAGAATATTCTAATCTAGTATGTTGACATTATAATAAAGATATATTAAGGCGTATATATATATATATGTTAAACATATAATAATTAAGTTGGTATCATTTTCACAAAGAGGCAATTAAAATTAGATCTTATAAGCTGAATTTGATGATATGGAAATTGTGAGTGCAACACTGTTTCATAAAATGTGTTGTATAGCCTTTGCTCTTAAGTTTGGACTTTCTATAGCTAGAAAGCTATCTCTAAGTCTTTATTACACTTTTAAAGTTGTTTTCATATGATTACTACAATAATAATTGATAAAGAAACACATTGCATTTCCAAATATGTCATAATAACTCCATTTATGAAATCTACGCAATTTAGTTGTCAGCTTAATGTTGACGTGTTTAGCCTTTTATGGATAAAATGTTATTTAGCTTTTGTTTCTTCTTAAAGTATCATTTACCTCTTTTATTTACTACTTACATTATCTTCTCACTTTGATTTGGTGCGGAAAGATTATCATTTTAACACATATAATTCCTTGAGTTCTTTTTAGATGAACCAATTTTTAATAGGGAAGGAAAAGAAAATCAAGGGAAAGATAGCTGCTTCCCCCCCCACACACTATTTCACCCATTTTGTGTGCTCGTCTAAGAAACATGGGTAGAGCTTTGCATTAAGATACATTTGTTCACTTTCCCATATGAGAGACACTGCCAAACTTTAAAGGGAACCCCACCATTGTCATTAACTAGTAAATAACACACTTGACTTCACAATTATTGGATAAAACACTAAGATGAAACATTCATCAATTTTCCCTTCAATAAAATCAAAATATGTGCATACTCCATACTAGAAGGTTAAAATTTTTCTAGATGAACTAAATAGAAAGGTTGGAATAAACATTTGAAAGTACAAAGACAAGAACTACAAGCATATTCAAAACCTATACCAAGTTTGCACGAATGAAGCCATAAAACAAAGAAATTAAAGTTTACTTGAGGTTTCTCTTACCTGAAGAAGAATGCTTGAACATATATTTTGAACTAATGTTATATGAAATCACTGAAATCAAACACCACATAGCTCATTGAAATTAAACACCACAAAACTCACTAAAATTGAACACCGCCAACTGAACACTAAAAACAACAATACTTAAACTAAAATTTGGTTCCAAATATGACAAATCAATTAAACAAGAATATAGAAGTAAGATGTGCAAATAACTTACAAAGTGTAGCAGCATATCTACAATAGATGAATGGGCGGAGAAATGGTGGTGAAATAGCCAGGTTTGAAATCAAAATTAAGATGAGGAGTGGGATGTCATTCAAGAAAGGGAGATGGAGTGAACTTCATCATTTAGAATGGTGAATGACAAATGGTAAGGGAAATAAAAGTTGTGGTCAGGTGTAGTAATTGTGTTGGTGATAATTGAGCCAAAATGCTTAGATTGAGAGTTGCAAGGAGGTAGGACTGGTGTCTGTGACTAACTGGTGTAGTGGTGTGGGTGTGGTAAAAAATGAGATAAATTTAGAGACTGAGAGAGACTAATTCAGTAATTAGTTGTGGACTTGGTACTTGGTAGGCGGTAAAGCCGTAGTTGTAAGTGTAAGGTTAGGAGAACTTAGGAGTTAGGTTTTTAGTTTATTTCCATTCCAGTAATTAATATCCATTTGGGCCTAATTTCATTATATTACATGCATTTTGTCTTTATTATATATTATATATAGGGTTATATGCAATATAATTATTATATAATAAAAATTGATTATAAAAATTATTTTAATAGTTTGAGTTAATAACAAGTCTCAAATGAGTTGAGGCTGAATACTTCTAAACTCAGACTCAAACTCATTTAATAAATGATTCTAAAAATAAAATTTAAAATTAAATTATTTAACTAAATAAACAAACCAAATAATAAATTTATTTAACTCATTGACCCTAATTCTATATCAACGACTTGGTTATACACGGTCCAAAAGGGCCCAATACTGTAGAGGAAAAGAAAAACCCCTCCTCATGCGTCACACGGGTAGTACAAAGATGAAAACGTAGGCCTCGCTCCTTCCTTCTTGACTTTTCATTGCCCTCCGTCCCTCGTCTGTTCAAAATGGAAGCAGGCAACACCAAGTCGACCTTCAAACTCGCAATGTTGAAGTCGCCTTTGATGCCCTCTATTTTGATTTTGATTTTTTTTTCTTTTACAGGAAACGTGAAGAACCGTTTTGTACGGCGGTAACGCGAAATGGAAGTGATTTGACGTTTCCGTGCAACACAGCCAACTAGTGACTAAGATTTTCCAGCAAACTATCCATATTTATACCATCTAAATGCGACTCATGGCGGGAAGGTCATATAAATAAGCGTTGGGCGCTCAAGGTTTGTCCTCTTCTCTCCCGTCTCTCTTCTTCCGCAACGGTATAACACCAGCATCTGACGGCCACTGCCCACAACTACCGGAGTCGATACGTATTTCACTAATCCCTAATCTGTGGTGGTAGACGGGTAGCGATGTTGAGATTATGGAAATGGTACCAAAATTGCTTATCTGTTCATCCCGTCAAGACCCAAATCGTTAGCTCCGGAGTTCTCTGGAGTGTAGGCGATATTGCTGCTCAATACATTACTCACTCTACAGCACAAAGCCGTCATCACCTTTTGGTAACGCATTCTACTGAAACTTGAGCTTCTGATTCCTTTTTCATTTTAGCGCTTCTGGGGTTTTCTGGGTTGTGGGTTTCATTCACGTGTCAACTTCTCGATTTAGCTCGGTTGTAGGTGATTCCGTTGTCAATCGTATTGAACTGCTTTGAATTTAGATTGTTTGTTATCTTTCTGAGTCTGATGGTACGTCATCGAATTCATTTATTGCTGGCTTTAGGTTCGCTTCGATTGGATCCTGTGTGCTGCATTCTTGGTATTATTTGATAAATTAGATGCACCAAAGAAGTGAAGATAACGGCGTGGAAGTTCTTCTCTAAGCCCTATGTTATTGATGTCTTCCGTGTCTTGTTTTTCTTGTTCTCCACTTTGGATCTTCTTCTTATCTAATTCAGTGCCCCCTCCTGGTTTAAATTTCTTCATCGTTATTGCAAGTATCTATGAAGTCTGGATTTGTTTTATTAGCTTTTTGTGCATCGTCATTTAGATGTTCAAATTGTCCTTGCGCTGAATATGGAACCTGTGAAGGCGACTTTTAGTGAACTGTCAAACGGGGCGACCGTTTGTCAAGATGCTGGGTCAAAACTATGAATAGTTGCCTTCTATTGAACTAAGAGTTTTATGTTTTTTCATCTAGAATAAGTCAAAGTTAATTCCAAATGATGCCTTGTGATATCAAAAGATATTGTTATTTCCTGTAACGTTGTCATGCACAGAGAATGCAGCCTACAAAAGCGAGGTAGCTTTGCTGTTTCTAGTCTAAATTGAAAATTTGATCAGACATCTTTCGATGATCAGATTATGGTCATATTTGATATGTGGTGATGTCCTTTTGACTCTTTAATCTCATATGTAGCTTGTATATTTAGAATTATAACCTTGCTACTTAGTGACCAATTTTCTTGGTGCAAATCTCAGTGACTAAAAGTTTTAGCTAAGAATACCAAACCATTGTGATTCTGGTGCTAGTGTCAATAACTATGGTATGGCATTTGGAGGAAGAATTATGCATGTAATGAAAGATGCTAAACATCTAGATACCCACAAGTGATTGAGAGGTGCTGTCCCTCTATATGAATTGTACATCATTTAGCTCAATTTTCCCTCTAACTGCCTCATCTCTTGCTTCTCCATAAGCTGCATTTAGTCAAGTTTGCAGAGAATTTTCCAGGTTGCTTTTATTCCTGATTTTTTAAATGGTGATTTTGGTGCACCTCATCGTTGTTATTTGATTTGTATGAGTATAAATTTCACCGGCATTGTATCATTTTATGGTTAAGAACCATCCCTCAGCATATAAGCCATTAGAATTTTTTTAAATGGATTTGAGCTAGGTTACATCTATCTAGTACAAGGATAAAACAGCTGCATGCTTGCTGGAGATAATGTCTCATGTCTGTCCATCTCTCTGTTAGAGGTGGAAAAAACATATATATGAATTTTCCCTCCATCTTCTAAATATCTTAGAAATGCTGCAATTTTCTGTGTTTATTCCTTTATTATTACCAGGTAAGATATGGTAACTGCATTAAAATAGAAAAGAAGAAACCTCCTCTAAAAAGTTAGAAAGTGACCTCTGGTTTTTGTAGGAGGATGAAAATAGAGAGTTTACACTGAACTGGAAACGCGTTGCTATTACCAGTGTCTTTGGGTTTGGTTTTGTTGGTCCAGTTGGCCACTTCTGGTATGTTCACCTTCTCGTCCAGGATATATTCCATGGCTTCCTTATGTCTTTGCTATGCGCGCGCGCACACACATATATTATTGCGTGCATATATAAGTTACTTGGATTGACATGCATCTTATCTATCTGAATGACCCAAGTTTCTGAACTGAAAGAAAATGTGAATGTATGATTTGTGGGTTTTTGGATTTTTGACTCAGAAATGATCTACTTCCTGAAGCCTTGAATACATTAGGCTGGAATGCTAGTTTGGGAAAGGTATATAATTGAATGCCTTGTGTTGTATCACCCTGATATAGACTATAAGTACTCTCTTTTTTGCTAAACTCTACAAAACTACGAGTGTTTATTGGACATATGGCTTTACCAAATCAATAGATGCCATATGAAGGTCCTTTACCTATCCCTGTAGTACTCCACTGGGCTTCTAAGAGGGCAGATGTCTTCTGTGGCAGAATTCCCAAGCACGAAATCAAATTTGTTCATGGATACTACAAAATCCTTTCATGCAGATCATAGTTTATGCAGAAGATTGGCTCTCTACTCGTTTCTAGGTACAGAGGAGGTATTCCTCTGGAATTGGTATCTTGCTTCAATATTTTAACATGAGACTTCAAACGTACTAATTTCCCAACATTATGCTGCATGTATACAGCATTTTCAACTGTCTATAGCTGCAGAGCAATCACGTTACTGCAAACCAAAGATTTTCATCTCTGGCTCCCTGTAATTTGAAATATTGTACTGTGTCCAACCACTGATGTGATGCTTATTATGTGCTTTTATACTCTGCTGTACCTTTGATACGATATTAAAATTTGTGAACAGTGAGTGAACTCAATTCTATTCTGCACGCTAGAGCGAGGGAGTGAGAAATCTGCCCAACATGATTGTGATTATTGTCGTAGGTACGAAGGCTTGGACCAGTTCATGTCCCATAGGCTTCGATTACCACCAAAGTCAGCACGTTTTGTTGCCTGCAAGGTTGCAGCCGATGAATTTATTTTTGCTCCATTCGACTTGTTTGCCTTCATCAGTTACATGGGATTTTCCAGTGGGAAGAATTTCAGCCAGGTGAAGGAAGATCTGAAGAGGGATTTCCTCCCTGCCTTGCTTCTAGAGGGTGCCGCCTGGCCAATCCTTCAGGTGGCAAATTTTCGATATGTACCGGTGAGGTACCAACTTCTATACGTGAACATATTCTGCTTGCTGGATTGTGCTTTCCTCTCATGGCTTGAGCAGCAGAAGGATGCTGAATGGAAGCAATGGTTCGCATATTCCCGGCCTCTGAATCACCAAGAGAGTGAGGATGGATAAGTAGTTCTCCAAAATTCATCTAATTCACCGTGTATTTCTCGCTGGACCAACATTGTTGGATAGGCTCATAGGATATTACTCAATTTGAAAGAATTTCAAGAGGGCAGAAATTTAACGGAAAATTTTACCTCAAGTCAACATTTCGGGCGTCAAAATCTTCTCCCTGTATTGGATTATCACTTGAATGAATAATATGCATTTTTTTTTTGTTCATCAGAGGCTATCTTCAACTAAAGGGAAACTAATCTTACACTTCTTCTAGATAGCGATGTCTCACAAGCGCATGATATATCAAAACCAACTTGCGTTCTCACTCCCAAAATGTGACGTGGAATGAGCATGGAGCCTAATGTTTGCACTTTTCCATTGAATAGTTCTCCCTTCCAAAATTTTTCACTGACTATCGGTGTGAAAGGAAAGAGATGCTAGATTATTTTCAAATGTTGGTCCTGATTTTCGGAGGGAGAGATACTGTGGCCGGCAATGTTGGCCAATGTGCTCATGATGGCGAGAATTAGTTCTTACGTAATGTTTTTTATATATATAATTTATTTACCGTATTAAACATAAAATTACTCTGTTATTAAATTTTTTTATATATAAAAAAATTATTTAAAAAATTATTAAAATCAATTCGTTACTTTTGCCTTTATTTTTTATTATTATTTCTGCATTAAATGCCTGTTAATTTTTAATAAAAAAATGTAAATATAATTTTAAAACTGCTCTTATAAGTTTTTTTTTTAATTATAGATTGATAGAATATTTTTTTTATAAAAAATAATTTTTTTTATCATAAATAGAAAGCAGGAACATTTTTAAAAACATTAAATAACAGAAAGCAATAAGTTATAATTTGAAAAACAATCCAAATATATAAGGGGTCATCATTATCCTCATAAGTCATATCCAAATGCACCGAATTGACGGCTCAATACAAAATACAGGATATAATATAGTTCTTGTCGTACTCTTCGTCTGCCAGTTTCCTCCGGACAAGAAGAAAATTTAACTCCCTCGCATGCACAACTGTCATATATACAACGCAAACTACCATGAACAACAAGTCTCCGCTCAAGAGAGCTTCAGGAATTAATAAACGTTCGGTTGGGGAAGATAAGCATCGTATTTATGACGCTAGCCACGTCCAGCTGCAAATGAAAAATGTACCCTGGACATTAAGCTTCCAAAAGGCAACAGAGAACTTGCTAGAGTCTGAAACAAGCTGTGCCATAATCTTAAACCTGAAAACGGTTTACGAACGAGCAGGAGCATTTTCAAGTGCTGGGTTAGATGAATAGTAATTAATGATGATATACCCTCCGAGTACCTGATAATGTAAGTATTTTCCTAAAGTCAGTCATCAATGTGAAAATGGATATACCAACAACGATCCTCCTATTTCGTCCAAACCCAGGAGGCACAATGATTTGCTTTCCCACGCAACATATTGTGCCAACTCTCAGCAAGCTCCAATTGGGCAGAATACCCAAACACCTTTGAATGCGGTTCCGTACAAGTGCTCCTTTCTCAATTTAAGACGGCCCTGAAGATATACCAGCAGCAGGCTTAAGGTCCTCGCCTGAGATTTTTTTTTTTTTTTTTTTTTCTGTATTAATAAAACCATAATCATACATTATTTAAAAGAAAAAGAAAATCAACATCAACAAATTATGATATAATCACAAAAAAAAAAACGCTTCAAATATGCGCCAGAACTGGGATAAGATATCTCATCCAAACGCAGCTGCAAAGGAATGACCTGGACAAAGAGATCAACCTGGCGAGTAACATTAAAATGGGTCATCCTTCTCTCAAGCACCGCCCATTGCACTGCTGCAGAATTATCCAGTTCGCTAAACAAGCATAACGCACAGCTGCAGACCTTTCAACAAGAAGGCCGCTCCAATGAAAAGACAGTGGGGAAACTTCAGCCAATTTCATCTTCAACACCTCTACGCTCTTGATGAAAGAAAAGTTTAGCATGCGTTTTTTTTTTTCATAGTAATTTAGAACAAGGGCATTTTTTTCCTGCAAACTGCAAGAATGACTTGATGGTGATAGATTTGCCCTCAACCTGATAACCATCCACATTTCGTAGGAGGAAAGTTTGCAGAACATCCACTGTGCCCGTCAGAACCTAGATTAAGAATACTATATGAATGAACTGTGCCCTCCACCAAGTTGTACTCTTGGCTTGAAAGTAGCAGATATCTTCAAGCAAGGACAAATCGTGAAGCCAATACTCTGAACAGACATTTAAAAAAGGTTGGATTAGCCATATAGAACAAATGGTGCAAAAAGGAAGATGAACGTAAAGGAGTTTGGAAGTAGAAGTCAATATATAAAGGATATAGAGGCAGCACAGAACACCGTAGAGGACTACAATCAAACAAAATCCTCATTCTTGCGTCAATGGTACAAAGAAGAAAGAGCAAGTAACAACACTAGTCAAACATGAAATTTATTGATGTAGAATCAAAGATTGGTTGAGCAAAATTATTTAACAGAAAATGTGTTGCACTAACCCAGTGAAAGTAATGATACATGTACTTTCTAGTTGTTGCTAGACATTAGAAACTTGATTATTTCATGCTTTTCACATATTCACTCAACAGATAATATTTGAACCAAAATAGATCAGCCCAGGACCACCTGTCAGCCTTGAACAAGCTATAGCATGGATGCAAAGGCATGTTAAAAAAAGAAGCATGAAATGTACAGTCAAGCATGCTGAACCAAAAGGCAAGAAAAGTAGATGTCATAAGAAACTAGGTAAAAAAAGGCACTAAGAAAGAAAAACAGACATACAGGAATACTTAACAATAAGCCATCTGGGCTAACAAGGACAGGCAAGGCTCTTCGAGCAGCAACAGGGATAGCTTTCAATGATGACAGAGCTTTTTGAGCAGATAATCTAGCATGAACAGAACATAGGCTTTTCTTCCTTTTCGATTGCATGCTGCCACCACAAAAGTGTGGCTCATATTCACAATCCCGGTACTCCAACAATTTGGCAAGATACAGCCAATCAGCATCAACCATATGTCGAATGCTAGCTACAGAGTCAGAACCAGCTCCACATAAACTGCATTTTGAATCCCACCTCTTACCTTCACACTTCACTTGAAGATCATTGCTGGCAACTAAATTATTAGATGCATCACTTTCCTTGATTGGTTCCCAGGTAATCAAGAACCTATTCATAAAATAGCAACTTTCCCCAGGCCGAAACAACTCTCCCAAAGAAGAATTTACAAATTCTGCCGTCTGATTTGACTCCCAGCCATATGTGCCTCCAGTGACAGACTTGAAACGTTTGGTCTCATACATCTGCATTTCATGAATGCTCCTAAAGGTTGCGTCACTCAACATCTGGAGTTGTTTTGCTTCAACTAGAACAGAGTGGGGGGAACCAGCATCAAGGAAGTGTATATCAGAAGCATTTGGTACCAGACGCTCTGCCCATGATCCCCCCTCCATAATTATTTTCTCAATCTCAGATGGGATACAATATTGAAGTTTATCAGAGCATTTAGAATACAACTTCATTTTGGAAGGCAAAACACAGTTGATTGAGCAGCAAACAAGAACCTTGGTTCCCTTCATTCCAGGAGCTGCACAGAGGTAACAACCTGCTGCAGTAAGAGAGGTCTGCAGCATCACCAAGCATGAAGAAAATAAACCACTCTGATAGAGCTTGAACACAAATTGACCCCAACATGGATATAGTATTATAAGAATACAAAAATTAAGGTACCTAATGCCTCATTATGTATTTAAAATAAGCATACTGCTCAGATTCACAAAATACTGTGATTTTTGTTTTCAAAACAAAATAAAATTGATTAGCATATGAGGTAAGGTTCACAGATCAGACATGAAGCAAGTTGAGGTAACTATACCTTGCATGGGCGAGTGCGGACATACTCCAAAAGCAATCTTAAAGCGTTACCACGAACTGGCCTATGCCTTTGTGAAACAAACTGTAAAAATAATAGCAGTATTATTGGCCAAGAAGATGAAACAGCTGCAATAGCTGAAGAGATTCAAATAGTCCCACTAAGCAAGAAGCACTTGCATAAGAAACCAAAACATGAATGCTAGAAGAACTAGTACCTGCACAATCACAGCCATAAGCTTCGACAACACCATGTCCTGCCTTCTAGAGGGATCTAAAATTTCAAGATCAATGACAACATACCCATGCTGCAACCGATATGAAATGATTTAAAATCAGTTAAGAGTAACTTTTGGAATCTAAACTCATTAAAAATTCCAAAAAATGGTTAAAAAAAACCTTTCATGGTTGATATATTGTTATTCGGATTTGGCAATACTTATAGAACACTTAGCATCTCATGACCAAACCACCCTGATGTACTCCTTTAGTGTAAGCCAACGACTGAGGAATGGAAGAAGAGATAGAGAACCATTTCACTTCATTGATTTAATAGGTCAAAATAGCAATAGCGCAAGCTCGCATATTAGAGACATAATTAAACATTGGCCAATATTTATCGGATTTTGGGTCAGCCAATACGCGAAATTGGAAAAACTGACGATACAAAACAGCTTTAGAATTTCACGTATTTATCGGCAATATATCAGTTATTGCCTAATATTTGCCGATATTTTACCGATATTTGCTGATATTTACCAATATTTGCTAATATTTATTGCGAAAAAAAAAATCACGCCGTGACAACTATGAAATAAAATATCGTTCGTAAATAATCCGATATCACGATGCTGCAACCACAATCTTTACCGCAACCATGGTTTTATTGCTTGATTAGAGACCAGAAATCAGAAGTGAATATTGATAATTTAGTAAAAGAGGTAGGTCCTTTCACAGCCATCAATGTTTACAAAAAGTTACAATGTCAATACAAGTGTCCATGTCCAAAGAATATGCACAAACACAATTATTTTTTTAATTTCTTCTCACGCACAAAACATCAGGCAAATATTAGCCATGATATGGGCATTGAATACCTTTTACATTATACAGCAGTATAAAGGATGGTGTCCTAGCTTTACAATCTGATGCCTCTGATCAGCTCATAGCAAACATATAAGAGGAAGAAAGAGCCAAAAACAATGATCACAGAAAAAGTTGAAAACAAAAAAAGGAGCTGAAAAAAGAAATGTGATAATAAGGTTTCAAAGACAGCAAACAACCAAAAAGTTGGGATGTTTCTTACAGCCATAGTGGACACAGCCTGATTAATAATGTCATTACAGACATGGTCAACGTAAGATCGCGTTTTCCGGCAGACGGATATTAGTGCTTGTAGTTCAGGCTTGAATGTAGCTGGAAAACATAAAATCATTAGCATCTCAGTACACTCCTCTCACATTTTGTAAGCCTATTGATTAAGCATAATGAAAATGTCAATATAAATGATGCTGACTAAATACACAGGATAACATCTTTTTACACCAAAGACGGAACAAATCAAATGTTAGAGACATAAGAAGCATCCAAAATGCACAGCTTACATGATTCCATGTCACTAAGTGCCATCCGAATCCTATTTCGAGCAAACATAGGGCTCTGGTTGGTAGGATCTTCAACCCATTCCTCATCAGCCCCTATGCATATCTGCAAAAAATATTGGATATATAGAAGAATACTTGGGATTATATCATAAATATTTATTCTTGATCAATAAGACTTCCTAAGTCTTAAATTGAGACCTCCATGGCATACAATTAAATATTGGTTCCGATACGCAATATCGACCGATATTTATCGGATTTTGGGTCGGCCGATACGCGAAATTGGCGATACGCGATGGATTTAGAATTTCACGTATTTATCGGCGATATATAAGTTATCGACCGATATTTACCGATATTTGACGATATTTACTAGTATTTGCTAATATTTATTGTGAAAAAAAAAATAAAAAATCACGCCGCGACATATAAAATATCGTTCGCGACGCTCCGATACTGCGATACCGCGACCGCAACCGCAATCGCGACCGCGACCGCGATTTTATTGCTTGCTCCATGGCCCAATTTTGTTGGATGCAAACTTCATTCAAATCACAGTATATGTCATTTCCATCATCTATGGTGCCACCGAATGGTTGTCAGAACCAAAAGAAAATTAGAGTTAAGAGATGAGCATAGATTACTTACCTTGTATAAATCTTTCTTTGAAAGATCCAAGAGTGGTCGAACCAATAGTATTCCCAGATTTTCAGAATGGCCACCCTTACAAAGTGGAAACGATGGGAACAACTGAGAGGTAAAGGCCATGCCTGCCAGTCCAAGTACCCCACTACTGCGAGACAATCTAAGAATGAATAGCTCAGCCTGCATATACAGAAGAACCAATGAATACCAAAACTATATAAGAATATTTCCGGAAAGAAGTACGCATTGTACCGAAAGAAAATATTACTAGCCTAACCTCTGAAATTATTATTCTAGGAATGTGTATTAGTTTCTTGGTGAACTTCTCAAGAAGGCAGGAGTGGGGAATTTAAAGCTCAAGCAGAGCTAAGTTCCAATTAGTACAAACCTGATCATCAGCATGATGGGCAATAAGAAGCACACCTATTTCCTGCTTTAAGCAAATATCCTGGAGAACAGAATACCTGCATTTCAAATCCAACCTTAGATTTCACCAACAACATGAAAAATAAGAGCAAACACAAATGCACATGTACTCGTAGAGGAAGAAAGAAGGCAAGCGAGGAAGCTACCTCATATCACGGGCTGCTTCTTGTAAGTGACCCTTTTTCGGGCGACCATCAGGCCAATCACAATGGGCAATCTCACATCTGATTCCTACACGAGCTCTATATTAGCAGGTGGATCAAACAATTCGAACTAAACTTACGAATAAATAAAATTACAAAATATTGTATCATTGATCAGCAAGCATATATTTCAGAAGATGGTACCCATATTAGAAACTCGACGACTGACAACCTTTGCTTCTTCTTTACTCTCCTCACGAAGTCCATGGTCAACAACTACGGCTAATAGCCCATCAATGAAGCCACTACTGTTTTGGCCAGGACTTGCACCCTCGGTTTTCCAATGAGCCGTCAGAACACACAAGGCCATGCTGTCAGGACCACCTGACACCCCTAGAACTGAAGATGGATCAACATATCATACTTGCGTTAAAACAATTTACACAAATTAAATTCGAGTTGGTGTCTTCAATTAATTCATGCTAAACGAACCGGAAACTCAACAGATATGGTGCGAAATTTACCGATACGGTGGCGGGGATTGAGGCCAGCCATTTCCATCCGTTTAGCGAAAGCATCTCGGTATTTCGACAAGTCAATCGGCTTTGCAGGGATGGAGCATTTGCGGCAGACAAACCGAGTTGAGGAAAGAGAAATGCGACGACGGACACCAAGTGGTATGATTGGGGTTCTATAATTGATAATAGGAAGGTTAGAAATTGGCGAAGCAAGTAAAGTTGAAGCAGCCGTCATTCTACGGGGAGAAGTGACAGTGGTGAAGAGTCCTCGCGCCATTGCTACACCCAGTGGCGAAGCTAGGATGACAAGTCGATGGGGTCACACTAAGAGTACTAGATATGTGATATATCCAACTCTAAAAAAATTAATTGAGCTATGTTTTGCTGTGTAGCTTAAGGCTGACAAGGCGACGGGGGATGTTGCTCATGATTTTTACACTGGATTTTCAATTTGCATTACCGAACAACTATAATTGCTCCCACTGGCCATTTCTTTGTCTTCGGGTTGCTTTTGTAAATACCACCTCTTCCTAATTAAGCAACTGAAATATACAGTTAACAACTAACAAGAATAAAGTGGGATGATTTCAAAGTTTATAAACTAAACCTAACCAATATGAATGAACCTAATTCGAATACCAATACATGAGATTCAATTTATAAATTGAACACAAATGACATAAATTGATGTTATCGGAAGTTCAAATTACAAAAATAAAACATAATTATCAAATGCATACAATTTAGTATTGGATCTAGATGAGGAGAGTTGTTGTGTCGATGTTAAATAGGTAGAGTCTGGTGACTCTGGTCTGTCATGTGTCGTCGTCAATTGGAATCAAGTTTCATAACTCAGAAATACAAATTACAACCAAGATGGAGAGGAGGATGGGGAGGAAGATGAGAAGGTGAGTTGTGATTCATTTTTGACAAAGATGAAGAATAGGCGTGTTGCGCCCTGCATGCACCATTCAGTGAAAATAATCGATATTTGGCTATGGTCCACACTACGCCCGGTACCATAATGGCTTATTTGAATCGCGATTAACCTAGATTAAAAGAGATTAATTTTATTGATTCACTCCATTTAGTAACTTATTTTGCAATTTAATCTAGATTAAGTTATGTTGAAAATCAACATTCTTTAACCTCCATTCACCTCCAAAATATTAACCACCAAATCAGTGGTTAAAAGAAGTTAAGGTTAATTTGTTTATAAAATTTACAACTCACCTAAAAAACAAATAAGATTGTGGATTATTTACCTAGGTTGACCTAATAAATATCCAAATAATATTTTAAAACATTCACTTCAATTCATTAATATAGATTCACTTACTTTATTTAACCTAACCTAGCTTAATCTCAATCCAAATGAATTTTGAGGGTTTAAACAGTAAAAAGAGAGATTTTTTTTTTTTATAAACGCTAGTGGTTGATGTCAAACAAGAGGCTAATATTCTAGAACAAAGCCCACATGACATCCTTTGTATGTAGCATAACTTCATAATACTAAATTAGTAATAAAAAATTACCACGATGTCACATGACACCATGTGTTCCATGGTGGGTTCATCACTGGCTACACCTGTATTTTCCTACCCACTATATATGACATATCGATACTTGTTAATCATATGGTGCGAGCATGGTATCAAGGGGTTAGAAGCCTAGAGATACTTTGGATCCAATAACTGGGATGTGATTTAGTGTTGTGTTATTCAAGGAGCCAAATATTATTTTAGTCTAATTTTTACTAGTTATAGGTTGATCTTTATAAGCTTTATGTTTATCCTATTTTAACCCCAAGCTATCTAGTCCTATTCAAAATATAACATATCATTTTTTAGAACACTTAAGTATCATGATCAGCAATTTAAAATAAATAATAGAGAAAACGGTTTTTTGGTGGTGTTGGTTCAAACTAAATACTATTACATTATATTGAGTTTTGAAATACATTTTTTAGGGTATTTGTATATTTCTAAGGCAATAATAATGTTGTAGTTTTGTGGTGAGCCAAAAACAAAGTTATTTATCTCTTAAGAGTCTATCTAGTCATACATTAGAATCTATACTTTACTATCATGGAATCTATCTTCTACGTGAGTTACAAATAATATAAGATAATAAAATGGTTTATAGTTAAATAGTAGAGTACGTATAATACTATCTAAAAGTCTATCTAATCATACCTTAAATACTATCTTTCGCTATCATCAAATTTATCTCATTCATGAATTATAAAAAAGTTATAGGATGATAATATATATTATAATTAAACAGTGGAGTCTATGTGCTACTATCTAAGAGTTTATATCCAACTAATGAGAAGTATATTTAGTCATATTCTAGAATCTTTCACTATCCTGCATTTTATTTCATACATGAGTTCAAGCTATTATCAAGCCTTTACTAAAACCTTTGTATTCTATATGTATTTTATTGGTTTGGAAAGTACTAAAAGTGAAATGAACACAAAGATAAGTGAACCTGCTTTAAATTGTTTCACCCTACACAACTTGAAACCAAATTTCTCTAAATAATATCATAATAATCAATTAAAAAAAAACTAAAAATGTTGATATCACATTTTTTTCAACTGCTTACTCGACAATGGTTGTGTTCGTAATTCCAAATCCATGGCTTCCATTTTGAACAAAAATTTACAAATATATGGTTTCCAAATCCATCGATAGAGTTTCAAGACTACTCTTCCATGGTAATGTTGGACATAAAATAGAATAACACCTTATTCTTATTCATTACAATTTCATTCTTATACTTCAAAAATCTAAACAATAAATGTAAGAATGAGAATTAGGACTTAATAACAAACACAATTAGGGTTGTTCTTACTTACCATGCACATGTTGTAATACTTATCTTTCAAAAGCTAATTTAATATTACATTATGAGAAAATTAATTTAAATTAAGGTTTTACTACATCATTTGAAGGATTATAAACCCTTGTTATGTTTTCAAAAAGTTTCATTACATAATTCTTAACATTTCTCATAGTTTCATTTCTATGAGTCGTTCCGTGTCAATTTTAGCTATCAAACTTTTTTTGAGATCATTCTAATTAATTAATATTTAAATTCTTTGAATTTTTCTAATTCACCAAGTTATTTTTAAAATAATATATGGAGGTTTTGATAAAAATTACTATTTATTATTTTATTAGCCTTTTATCTCATTTTTAATCCAAAATAGCTTTTTAGCTATCTAAAGTTTACAAAATTTCAAGAAAAATTATATTTTGACATTATTGATTTAAAAATTAATTGATTTTTTTGTAATTATTTTGTTTATCTTCATATTTAATTCATTAAGTGTAGGCATAACTAGCTAGTGAAAATCAATTTTCTCCCCTCGAAATATCTTATAACCTTTATAGAATTTAATGTCAAATTATAATGCCCTGAATTTTTAAAAGCTTATATTTTAATAAATAAGTTTTATTTGGAATGAATTAGCCTTTAAAATTTATTTAATTTAATTATTTTATGGATTTTTGAGTAAATAAAATTGGGTATAATTATTTAATAAATTAAAATAAATATTTTGTTAATTTATTATACTCTTATTATTTAAATAAAATTTTAAACCCTCATTTTACAAAAACTATCCTTTTTAACCCTTACTTTTTAATTATCTTAAATTAAAATATTAAATAAATTTATTACCCAAAATATTGTAATATATTAGTTATAAATTAAATTATTTTAATTAAAACCAAATTTCCCTTTTCTTTTTCCCTTTTTCCTTCTTTTTCCTTTTCTTTCTTTTTCTCTTCCTTTTTCTTCTTTGGGCCACCGGCCTGCTTCGGCTGCTCGTCACCCCCTTCCTGCGCCTTGGGCCGCTGGCCCACTTCTCCCCTCCTCCCTCCTTTCCTTTTTTCCTTTCCTGGCCCAGCTCTTTTCTCCTTCCTTCGCACGAGCCGGCCGCCCCTCCTCCCTTCTCTTCTTTCTCTCCCGACGGGGCCGGTTTGTTTCTTCGGCCGGTCTGCTGCCGCACGCCCAGCAGCCAATACCCAGCCCCCCGACGCCTCTCCCTTCTTCTTTCTTTCACCGGCGAGATTATCGCCGCCAACCTGCAACTCCCTCTCCCTGCAACCCCCTCTCCCCTATTGACCTCCCTAACACACTCTCTCTCTCTCTCCCACCATTCCCTGCCATATCGAGACCTTTCCCCCACTCCCTGCCATCACCATTCCTTCTCCCTCTCCCTGCAACCATCATTTTGCTGCCACCCTACCGCCACCCCCTCAAACCTACCTATCCCCTCCTCTCCCTCCTTCTTCTTTTTCTTCTTCTTCCTCTAGTTCATCTTGTCAATTTTCGGGCCTTATGCTTACTCGAGCCTCTCTTTTTTTTCCCCTTTCTTCCCCTCCCATCTCTTCCTCTATTTTGGTTTTGCCGCCCCTCTCCGCTGCTGCTGCCGCCTCAACCACCACCTGCGCCACCTCCTGCCACCCTATACCTCACCCTCGAGCCATCACAACCTCCATTAAGCCACCCCGCAGCCTATTCTTCGTCCTCCCTTCTTTTTTCTCTTCCTTCCCCCCTTATCGGCAACAGCCCTGCAACGCCTCGTCCCGCCTCTTCCGCCGCCACTTGAGCCACCCTATTACTCCCTGCAACCCCCTCTACAATTCCCAATCCTCCTTTGGTCGAAACTATCACCCGAAAGCCTCCATTTTTTCTCCCCATTTTCCTTCCTCGCAAGCCTGCATCTCGACCTCTTCCCGGCAGCCCCTCTTCGCAGCCTCTCTACCGCCGCTTCCGCCACCTTTAGCCACCTCCGATGCATCTCCGACCACCATTTACACCCCCTCTCCACCTCTATACCATCCCCTTGCCCTAAATCCTCCCCTAACCCCCTCCTTTCTTAGCCCCAAACTGCCAACCCGAAAATTCCCATTTCTCCCCCCTTTACCACCTTCAAGCCCCCTCTTCCAACTTTCCTTGCATGCAGCTCATGCTGCATGAGCAGCATGAGCTGCTGCCCTTGTTAAATTATTTGAGTAAAAATTTTGAGGTATAATAATATTTTAATTTAATTATTTGATTAATTAAGCATTATGATGTTTTATGACTTGATTTTATTATTTCTAATGTAATAAATCTTTATATTATTTTTAGGTATTGGTTTTTATAATCAAAGCTTGGACCTTTAACCGGAATACTGGTAAGGTTCGTTTTTGCGAAAACCGAGGTAATCGTTAAATTCCGCTTAAATGCATGGATTAACGCATGTTGCACATTAGGCATTTTTAATGCATATTATGTTCGATATATGTTGTTTAGTATATTATAAGTGGTTCTTGTGTTGATGGATGAAAAGGAAGCATGATGTATGAAAATATTATTTGAGGTGATAAATTGGTTATTAAGGAAAATGTTAATTTTTATCCATGTTGTTTTAGGCTATTAAAATGTTTAATACATGTTTAATATTTTGTAAGCCTTAGGGGATTTTATTAATATACATTGTACAAGAATATGGTATAATCTATATATGGGTGTTAATGAGTATTTTATTAACTTTAAAAGTTATGGATGATGCATTGATATTAATATTTTATGTAGTAATAATAATACTTTAATATAAGTGGAGTAATAAGGGGTAAGATGGTAAATTTGTAAGTGAAAGGATAAATTGGTAATTAGGATATTGACCAGGGGTATAAGGGTAAATTTTAGTAGAAAAGGGGTATTATGTTAATTTTGGAGACAAGGGAAAAATAGTAAATTTGTTAATAAAAGGATAAAATGGTAATTTTTGGGAGTTAAGGGGGTAAAATGGTAAATTTGAAGGTAAAGGGGTAAAGCGGTAGTAAATCAAAGGGGTAAAAGTGGAAATTAGAAAGGAGTAAATTGGTAATCATAATAGTTGAGAAGGGTAAAATAATAATTTAAATAACTAAAGGGTAATTTAATAATTTAATAATTGAGAAGGGTAAAATGGTAAATATGATAAATGTGAGGGGTAATTTGGTAATTTAACCAACTAGAGGGTATTTTGGTAATTTTAATAATGGAGTAGGGTAGTTTGGTAATCATGACAATTAAGAAGGGCGATTTGGTAATTTAAATGACCAAGGGGTAATTTGGTAAATTTGATGAAGGAGAAGGGTAGTTTGGTAATTATGATCATATAAAAGGATAATTTGGTAATTTAACCAACCAGGGGCATTTTGGTAATTTTGACAATGAAGAAGGGTAGTTGGTCATTGATAATAGAGGACAATTGGGTATTTAACTAAATAAATGGGTTAATTTGGTAATTAGGATAAGGAGGAAGGGTAATTTGGTAATTTGACCAACTCAAGGATAATCTATTAATTATAATAAAGGAAAAGGGCAAAGTGTTAATCTAACCAACTAAATGGAAAGCATATTAAGTGTAATAATTATTAAGGAGGATTAGTGACCTAATAAGTATGAGTAATAACTTGGTAACCTAAATTAAATAAGGGGTAACTTGGTAATTTGTAACAAGGAGGGTAATATGGTAATTTGTCAAGTAAGGAAGGGATGACTTAATAATTTTATAAATAAGGGGTAAATGAGTAGTTTGTAGCTAATATCTCGTTGTGATTGTGGAATTCGTAATATGATTCTAATAATGTTGATTAACGAGGTAGGAGTATTTGATAATTAGTAAGTATCACAAGCACGAATACTAATTTGAAATTAGACGAGTTAGGATGGCCCTAATGACTCCTCTGTGTTCCCTTGAACAATCATTTGAATAAGAAATTTCTGATGATATCCGAACGATTAAAAGTGGATAATTATCTGATTGTTGTGCTTTTGTGATCACCATTAATTAAGACACTAATACTTAAAGTGAAAGACCTCGAGATCGGGAATGGTGGTTCTTTAGGGGTCGCTACCCTAAAGACGTGGTTTAGCCCACGATTATTTGGTATTTTCTAGTGTGCCTTTGTGCCCCAGCCAGGACCTATATCTACTTTATCTAGCTCTACGGACCTAGTTAGGGGGTATGCATACTTAAGGATTAGGTGTCCTTGTCGGTAGGATACTGAGTTAGCTTTATGCACCAGTACGACCAAGGTACCTTTGCGTCCCGGGTTCTTGATCTCCCTATTGAGGCAAATAAATGGAATTGTTGTGCTGAATAAAAAAAAGGAAAATACTAATTGTTAAAGTGAAAGATTAACGAGTCGGGACCAGTTGATTTATATGATGAGTACCGATCCACCAGAAATAATAGTGGCCCAGGATGTTTTGCCCTGGTTGATGTTCATGAGTATTGATCCACCAGATATAATGGTGGCCCAGGATGTTTTTACCCTGGATGATATATATATATATATATATATATATATATATATATATATATATATATATATATATATATATATATATGTATTCTGACCCACCGGCCAGAATGGTGGAGGCCCCGAGCTCAATAAAATTTATTTTGGATGTGAATGAGTTATGGAAAAATACTAGTCATTGAGACGATTGATTAATGATGGACTAATGGCCTCAAGGCCCGAAAAATATATCGATTACTCATCATGGCCTATTGATATTGGTTGACTGGTTAAACGAATATATGAAAGTGAATGTTACGTATACGCTATTAATGTATAATTGAATTATTGGATGTATAAATAAATGGATCTGAATATCATGTTTATACTTATGGTTATATATGAATGTAGTAGTATCATGTGTAACATTGCGTGCCTGTATTTTAAGTGCGTTTTTAAAGGGTTACTCAGTACCGTAGTACTGAAGTGTTCCCCTTCGTGGGGCCCTTGCCTATTCAATGGGCAGTACCCCTTGCAGGTTGTATTCAGGTGCTATTCAGGTGGGCTCTCGGGAAAGAGCGTAAGGTACTGTCCGGAAATTGTAGGGTTTTACTTGTCTCTTTTAAATTCAATATATTTGTTATTTCGTAACTACCGGTGTTGAATCTTTCTCTTGTAAAGTGTTTACTGTGCCTCTCTGATTTTTAAGTGCTTAAGTTTCTCGTAAAATAATATTTTACTCTTTTAGCCTTAGCACTTAGTACTGAAACGGTATGAGTGAACCGGTTTGGTACTAAGTATGGTGGTAATACTCCCAAAGTTCACTGATTATTTATTGCTTCCGCAAATTTTCTTTTAATTAAACGAAATTTTTCAGTAGTGAATTTTAGGGGTGTTACACAAATACCCATTCACCTTTAATGAAGTGGTTTATGTCATCTTGTGGATATGCTTAGTGTTGGCAACCCCCTTTTTTTCTTTTTTTTATCCCTACACTTTATAATTAAATAAATATTCTAAAATATCTTACCACTTGATCATTTGTTATTCTTATCATTTTTAAGACTTGAGAACTCTTGTTCTTTCTTATAACACTCCAAAATTTACTCTTGAAATTTTTTGTTTTTGTACAAGCATTAATAATAAAATATTAGGCGTTATGTCGCATCCAACATATAACATGTACTCCTTATACCCTATATATACTAGGTACAAAGTTAAAAAGTAACTCATACTTAGAGTGAGAAAAAATTGTTCCCATGATGTTAAAAGATTACAAAACAGAGAGAGAATATGTATTATAGAAAATAGATGGCTAAAAGTGTAGGGAGAGAGATATATCCAAATAACCACACACTTGAAACAACCCATGAGTCCTCACTACAAGTAAGCACAATGAAACATTGAATAAATATATACTTGCAAAAAAGGTAATAATTGTTCGTGAGAATGAATAATACCCATAAAAAGAACGGTTGGTACACTATGTACTAATTAAGGTAACAATACATATCCATAGTAAAGGGTATGGGTGGCTCACATTAGCGTAATGACTAGGTAAATATTAAATATGTATAGATACTCAAAATACAAGATGCATCTAAGAGAGAGTTGTATTTAAAGTTTATTATTAAGTGATCATATAACCCCTTTACTTATTTACATCAATTTCAGAGAACCAATTATAATATAACTACTCATCTCCTGTTTTCGCCATAGATGAAGGGAAGATAGTCAACCTTACTAATATATAACATTTACTCTTCCCTTTCTCCACGGATAGGAGAAAGGTAATCCACCTCACTGATACTTTCATATTCAGAGTAAAATACATAAGGGCCACTAGTAAACCTTTAATTGTTAAGTGTGCATATCCCTTATAAAGTTGGTGGATGGGTAATATAGAGTAGACTAAGGTTCTTTGGTTATGTTAGGATCGTGTAATAAATTTTAGTATTAGATAATTTTGTCACTTTGAATTATTTTAATCTTGTCTCATGTGACATTCCACTTCAAGTAATAGTGTTTTATTAGGTTACTAACCAACACTTAACACGTAATAATATCTCACTTATTTCACTTAATGTCATCGAACTTCTACTTTATTCCTATTGATTTACCATGAGAAACTACTTATTATGATCCTAGTTTATTATAAATTTATTCCAACAATTGATAACATCTGAATACTTAGAGTGTATCATTGAAACTACATTAAACATGTTACAAGATTAAAGGAAATACATAAGAATAATTATTAAATACATAAAGTAATCCTTTAAAAGATAGAAGACCAAAATACCCTTATAGTCTCAAATTTCACAAATACACCATAACTTCTTTCATAAGGCTTCCCCACTCACCAAAATTAATACACTAACCTAAAATATTATTTAAAATTATATATCAAAAAATTATAACTTAACTCTAAATTTTTACACATAAAATACCGATGTTACCCTTTTTGTTACTATTTTCAATTTAAGCCATTTATCATAAAATCATACCTTAGACGATTCATATTTATTAAGAGAATTCTCAAATCATCACTTTTATATTTTAGTCCATATAATCCCTCTACAATACCTAATTGTTTAGATTTGACCCAAGATGCCCTTTGTTCACCTATATATCTCTAATTTTATTATTTCCATAGCTTAGATCATCCTTATCCAAAACTTCACATATTATATATCAAATTTATTGTAAAAATACCAAGGAACACAATGCCATATTTATTTCTTTACCAAAACTCACCAAAATGATAATATTACCCCTATGGCCAAAACAACCATAAACCACCAAATTTTACAAGTCTCCAAAATTTACCAATTTTACACATAAGACCAATTATATTATTATTATCCTAACAATATAATATACCAAAATTAAAATGATTCACATACCACAGAACACCATAAGGCCAAGATTCCCCAAAAGCACAAAACCCCAAATTTTTGAGATTTTAAAACAATACACCAATTTCCATACTTAGACATATTTTAATCAACTCATCTCATGGATTAAGAATATATATATATATCATTACACTTAGGATTTTATGACAGAGCCTATCAAGGTATAAAATATAGCAACTATACATAAATTACAAAACTCACATAATCATGCATTTTACAAAAAATATTACACATATATGAATTTAAAATAAAGCCTAGTGTGATTTCTAACATGAAACATGATAATATGAAAATTTATAAAATTAAAATACTATCACAAAAAAATCCTAGACTAGAGACATGTATCCTAACCAAGGGCTACACCAGTCTCTAAGCAAAAATACTCATAAATAACCATATTATATACAAGAAAATTAACAATAATTAAATAAAATAATTATGGTACGAGTAATAATATAAGAGAAAAATCAAAAGCGAGGATATTAACCCGTAGGATTTTTAAAAATGGGGATTGAGAACACACTTGAATCAAACATTCACCAATATATGGATTTAACTCTCTCTTGGTTAGAAAAAAACACCAAAGAGCTAAAGTCTAAGATTTTAGAAGTAGGGATAGGGATGTAAATGGGGCGGGTATACCCATATCCGTATCCGTATCTGTACCCGATAAGAAAATCCGTACCCATACCCGAACGGGTATCCGCTAACACATCAATATCCGTATCCGTTGGATATCCATTATCCGATAAATTATCTGTTTACCCGTTAATGGATATTATCCAATGGATAAATCCATTACCCGATGGATAAACCCATTCATAGTTAAGCCAAATGACAATTTTAACCTTAATTTATACTATATTTATTTTTAAATTAAGGGTAAAAGGGTAATTATATATCGGGTAAATGGGTACGGATATAGATACAGGTATGGTTACGGGTATGGGTATGGATATCCCATACCCGTATCAGTACCTGAACCTGATGGGTATTTTTTTTTTCATCCTCCATATCTGTATCTATATCTGTTTAAGTATCCGTCGAATAAAATCCGTCAGATTTCGGGTAAAATCAGCCCCGTTTACATCCCTAAGTAGGGAGATGAAAGAAAATAAATAGGAGAGTAGAGGAGGGGCTCAATCACAAGGCCAAAAAGCCAAGGACAAAACAAGTGAAGAACAGAAAAATAGGAGAGAGGAGAGAGCAAAGTTAAAGTATAGAAAAGTTGGTTAAGTGTAGAATTACCAGCCAACGATAAAAAAAAAAACCCTTATGGATATCCAAATGGAAAAAAAGAGAGGGAAAAAATCTAATTGTCGGTTTGCTTGTAAACAAGAGGAGCGATGAGAGTAATAGACATAAGGGAGATAATGTAAAAGAGTTAGTCAAAGGTGATTGAGGTGATTATGATTGATTTTTTATTGAATGAGTAAGGAAGACATGGGATCTAATCATGGGGTGTAAGTGGATCAAAATTTCAAAGCCGTCATAACCAAAAAAGTCAACAATGATTAAAAATGGCTTATGTAAGGTAAAAAGTCCAATAAATAGTTTAAACTAGAAAATAATATTAAATTATGAAAATTTAGTGAATTTGAGGAATTAATTTAGGAACCTAAAAATATAAAAATATTGGGCATAGAAACTGGTTTGAGGTCAAAATAGATTAAGGAAAACCCAAAATAGTGAAAATGCATGGATAAGTGTCCGCTCAAGGTATAAGGGTTAGAGAGTGGATTAGGATAATAATCACCCAATAATTAGGATTAAAAAATTTTTGGGTATTACATTTTCCTTGTAAACCGCCACCCTTCTCCTTTCTTTCCTCCATTTTTCTTAATCATTTTTTCTTTTAATATTTATATTTTTGCTCATTTATGTTTAAATCAAACAAAGACCAATTAATGCTTTTAGTATTATTATTTTTTTTATAAACCTTGTTTCCTCTTCTCTAATTTAAGATCATCCACCCTTTAGATGAGTATGATTTTCCTTTCCCCCTTTTTTTGTTTGTTTAATTCTATATGTTGTTGTGTTTTTAGTAATTTTTGTTGATTTTTGCACAAAGGTGTTCAAGAGGAAGGAAAAGGCTTGGAAGTGAGTGATTATTTTATTAGATAAGAAACTTTAGCCCTAGATAAATGCAACCATAGTAATAGTAGACAGAAATCTTTGTGCTAGCATGTGATTTGTGTAAATTGGTGAAGTTATGCCATGTTTGGCTTAATTTCGTTACTCTCAACCTATTGTCTTTTTCATGTCTCTTGTATTTTTTAAATTTATTTGATGATTCCATTGAAATTTTTACATGTTTTAGATTAAATTTGATAAATAATATGTTAGGTTCTGACCATATTAAGCTATGTTTGAGTAATTTAAAGTTTAAGCATGTTTAAATATATTTTATGTGTGAGTTGCTTTTTTGTTAATTTTTTCAGGGTTGTAATTTATTTTTCATGTGATATTTGATAAATGTTTAAATTTTCATGAATTAATTCTATATAGGGTGCTTTTATGATTAAATCTTATTTTTGAGGTTTAACTTAGTGTATGTAGGGTGATTAAATTTTTAGGGTTCTAATGTGTTTTTATGAATTTTTTTATGAATAATTCTATGTAGGGTGATTTTCATGAATTTTCATGTGATATTTGATAAGCTTAGTCATTTTCCTTGTTTTCTGATTTTTCTAACATGATTTATGAGTTTTTTATGTTATAATTGATATAAAGATGTATAAGTTTAATTTTAATGATCTATGGTGAATTTTTAGTATTTTTTTTATAAGATTTGGGCATAATAAGGGTATAATGAGAATTTCATAGAAATGGCCTTATTAGTGTAATATTAGGCATCATAGTTGACTATTGACCATTGAATTTCCTAGGAATATTAATTAATCATGACAGCAATTTCCATAAATAGTGATTAATAAGAATAAATAATTTACAAGGATTTACCATAGTTTTATCCACAAATATTAACATAATAAATGGTATTTTGCATGAATTGTAAAAAAATAATAGAAGTGGTATGTGGACCTAAAATGTGATGAGATTCATTTATATATCTAAAAAATACTATTAGTTCAAGTGTAACATTGAGTTCTAAGACTTAGGTAAGTAAATTTGATTTGTCCACCAAGGAAGAGTTGTACAATAGATGCCTTCCCAATTTATATGCTATATGTTTTTGTTGTTAAAGTGTTAATAATACCTCTCTCTACTCTATAGGTGGCCTTTATGCTTTATAAGGGCTTTAGTAGTTAAAAGTTGAGTTTCCTTAGTGGAGTGTGGTTTCCTTATCTAGTAATGTTTTGGATGATGTCTTAGCAGTTAGTGTTTTTACTTTAGAATTTTCCTCTTATATAAATAAATGAAGTGAATTGTGTGCTGCTATTATATAATGAACACAATAAGTAGTTAGCATTGTGCATGTGAGCATTTTTTTTTGTAATTTATTATTTATTTGTGTGTATCTACTTTTACCTGTGATATCATACTAGTACTACAAGTGATTGCGTGTCATTATTTGCACTAGGTTATTAGCTGTGATACATGTGTTAGCATGATTTCCTATTGTCCACCTTTACCATGTGTAGCATGTTCTTGTATGTCTTTTGTGTGAACATGCTATTATTTTTAGTCAGTTGTGGTTACTCATTACCTTGATGCTTTCTTTATTTCTTGATGTTTATGCATGTGTTTTTTTATGATGACATTCTAGCCAAAGACATTGATTTTGCCAAGTTGTGATTGGGTGGATTAAGAATAAGAAAATCTAGCCTACATCATATCAAAGTATACTTTTGTATCTAGATATGGATATTATTTACCTATTCTTGTACTGAAGTCTTGCTCTATTTTTTGTATTTCTATTCTAGGATTTTTTTTATCACTTTCTTGGACATGATTATTGTATGTATTTTCATTGTTTATGTTGATCTATTTCATTTTTTTAGTTACAGTTAAATGTTTTATCCTTGCATTTTGTATAAGAATGGTGAAGGAACCATACTTATACTTAATGTGGTGGCAACACCCATATGTTTATGTTTAAATTCACAATAAAAAAAATTAAGTTCTAAAATTTAGACTACATCAACTTAAATTGAAACTAATCATACAACAAAATGAATCTAAAATATAGTTCCATTTTATTTTGAAAGGAAAATGGATGAATATTCTAATTAAAATTTAGAATTTTACAGGAATTGTAAAGTACAAACAAAAGGAAATTTAATAGAAGTCCTTGTGCAATTATTCTCATGTTATACCTTTTAAGAATAGATTGTGTGCCAACAATCTTTACCCAAAGGATATTCTCTTTAACTATTGTGGTTTTTACCAAAGAAATGTTGTGTAGTTTCCGTTCATCATTTCCATTTTAATAAATTAATGATAATGTAATAACAGACAAATTCAAGTTCACAAAAGCAAATCAAGAGACCTAGACTCAATCCTTCTATTTTTTCTAATTACTTATTAGGATGTTATTTATATTAAATTGATGACTAAGATGCTAAAGTGTTATGAAAACGAATGCATCATATGTTGAATAGGTGAAGTGAGTAATTTGGGGGATTAAAATATGAAAAACTTAATGGTTACTGATTAATATAGAGAAAAAAAATAACTATGGTCTTACAACATATAAAAATATGTAGTGAGCAAAATAATATTTAACTCGTAAATGAAGAGTTGAGGTAATAAAATGAAATGACGTATAGTGATATTTTTGGGTATATGTTCCCGTCTTATTTTATTACTAACAAATATGTTATTGTAAATGTGATAAAAGATAATGTTATTTTTGAAATTTTTTAGAAGTAAGATCACATAATCTAAATTGAATAATTAATAAATAAATAATTTGATTGTTAAGCACACATTTAACCTCTCTTGTATATTAATCATGTCTATGTGACTACTGTTGGAATTCAATATACACTCCATTTCAAATAATATTGTGTTGTCTATGGTGAGTACTATGGTCAAATATGTTAATCGATTTAGATTATAATATAATTTCAAGGATAGATATAAATTTACAATTTAAGCCATTTTTGTTCATCTTATTATTTATGAACTTAAATTACAATTCATAAACATTGGGTATGTCCTCCTTATTTTATCTTCATACCTAATATACCATCAACAAAAATAATGAGATGAGATGTATATGTTATTTTATTCTAGATGTTATTACATAAAATTTGTGTCAATTGTAAGTCGTAAATCCATTTTGTAAATTTTAAGTTACAAGACATAATTTTTCTCTATGAAATGCTTGCAAAATAAATAATAAGGTTTTTTTATATATAAATTTATACATCATAGACTTGTAATTTGTTTAGGTTTGGAGTAAAAATTTCATTGCAAGAAATATATTAGAGGGAAAAAAGGAGTAATATATTAGAGGGTGAGTGAATACTTAGGATATTTTTCTTGTTTCTATCGAGAGAAGAAACTAGCAACACCAAAAACTACATGCTGACCACAATCCAACCAACACCTTATGTGATGCATATGAGATCCAACTTGAGTCATACTAGGAAGTGGTGTCTAATTATGATTAGACCAACTAAAAACAAGAGTAAAATGGGGGGGATACTTGAGAAGATGAAATTGATTCTTGGTAACGTTTTGAATCTATACTCACAAGAACCACCTAAGGTATAAACTCTCAGAATAAATCTTGGAAAATTTTTGCAAAACTTCAGACTCCTACACTATAGTTGAAGTGAGATAGCTCTCAATTTTGAGAGGGAGTGTTTGCGGTCAATAACAAATTTTTCCTTCTTTAATTCATTGCTTGGAACTTATAGATGGAGCATAGGATTAAAGGTTACAACTTTGCAACTAATACATGTTATTTTTGCTATAAAAAAAAGAATAAAACTACCTAATATGCCATCCATGAGATTCGACCATAGAGGGTATATTTGTGCAGATTTCGAATAAGAGAAGTCTTCTAGCATATGTCATGTAGTTTCCACTTAATTCATAAGGAAAGAAACAATGATAATTTTAATCTTGTAAGAGACAAAAAGGAGTAAGGAATGTCTTATAGCCTTCTTTTTTCTTCCCAAAAATCTATATTGGTATTCCCAAGTTTTGAAAAGGACTTGTCATATAACTTGAGAAGGAATCGTGGCTTGTTTTGTGTGGCTATTGTGGGTGCAGAATGGGATGAATTTTTGTGGCATTTTTGGAGATAACATAATAAAATAAAATGAGCTAAAAAGGGTGGGAAAAGGTAGGGAAAAACACGGCTTAAAAGGTGGAGTATTATTTTGTGGGGGTGGTAAAGGCTGACAATGTTTATATGGCTTAAATAGCTAGGTTTTTTTAGGAGTGATTAATTTATCCAAGTTAGGAGAGTTTTGTGACTCTCACACTTTAAAAAAAATTAAGGGCAGGATTGTGATCATCAAATGAGGATGCCCTCACATCATTATGCTTAGGGATATAGTTTTACCATCGGTTCTACTCAATTGGGGAATCTCTATTTGTGTTCAGGAGTTTTTTTTTTTTGAGTTCATGTCCGGATAACAAATTTTGAAATTGATTTAGGGAATGGATACTAATCCCCATCTCCAAATCCACCCTTGTTATGTATATTTATCTAATTTATTTACTTTTTAGTTATTAGAAAGACTTTTTTAGTGTATTAAAATGCAGTCTTTATGTCAAAAAATCTCTTTCCCACATTTCATAATTATAGGAAGAAACAACCTCATAATATAATTTTAGAGCTTGATTAGAATTTCAAAGACATGTCAGATTTTGAAAATAAGGTTAGGTCTTAGGGAACAACTTGCAAAAAAAACAAAAAACTTAGATTTTGGGAATAAAGACAAGCTTTTGGAGCTAGGATGGGATATGGTTATTAAAAAAAATTTTGGATTGAAGTGGATTTAGAAATTTATACATGTATAGGTTCATTGATGGGGATGACATTACCATCTCCATCACACCCCATTATCATCCTTACTTATGCTCTAGAATTTATTTTCGTACTTGTCACCTTGCTAATTTTCTCTCTACTCATCTACCTTATTGCCATAGGGCACATATGCTAGTGAAGGTTACCTTCATGATTGTTTAGTGACTTCTTATCTCATTGATAAGGTTGTTTATGTGATCCAAATCATCCGATATATAGCAAAGTACTTCATAATTTTATTTTTGGATATAATAATAGATCTAGTTAACAAAAAAAGTTAAACAAATCAAAATTATATTTTTCATACTATTTTAATATATTGTGAGTTTTGACCGAGTATTAGCATCACATAGCATTGTATTGGTTCATGTAGGTGTTGGAGAAATTTAGTATAGTATAGAGGCTTATGTGAGAAACACGGGGGGTCCCATGTTAATAAACATGGACCGTGTTTCTCTATCAAATATTTGATGTGTTTTTGGGTAAAAGTTGAAAGTAAGAAAATAAATACAGGGTTCATATGTTTCCTAAACACATACCATGTTTTTTTTTCTTCTTATTTTCAAAATACGTTGTTTTTCCCCATAGAGTTTTTCTTTTATAAAAGGAGATATGCTGAAACCCTAACCGTCGAGAGTCATGTGTCCCAACTTCTTCTTCCTTTCTATAGAATTCTCCATTCAAAAATAATTATAGATTTGTGTAATTGATTGATTGATTGATTAGTTTAATTATCGTGTAATTGCATAATAGCATAAATAAAGATCTCTGCCTTTTCCTCAATTTTTATGTTTTGTTATTAAATTCTCAATTTTTTATATTCTTTTTAATTTTGATTTAGTTTGGATCTCTCTAAATCCATACTAATTTCGTAATATATATATATATATATATATATATATTTATACATACATACATACATAGACACACAAATGTATAACTGTATATGTATATACTATTGGACTATTTATTTTGTTGGAACCTCTTATGTTTTATATATTATATATTTTTGTTATAGATTCACCTACTATTAGAAATTTGAAATTATTAGTTATATATGATGCAATTGAAGACTAGGATCAAATAATTACCACATTTGTTCAAATAAAATCGATTTATTATCCCCTTATCATATAATTTTTTAATCTTTTTTTTTTTATATGATAAAAGTTTAGAATATCCAATAAATTATTTGTGATCTGATCCAAAACACCAAATATCTTAAACTTTTTTCAAATATTTGATCATCTAGATATCATCAATTTTTACTTGATATCCAATCATTTGAAACACCGAATTTCAGATCCATTAACATCTAGATCGATAACTTGATTACATAAGCAATAACAGGTATAACACTCGTACAATTGTATAAGTGTGAGGAGAGATTCAAAATTGAAACCCAATATATTTACATTTCATTCTTAACTAAGACTAAGACTTCATCAATATGTGTATTGATGTCTTTATCGAGGATAGGGTTGACTTATGTAATTTACAACCTTAGTTGATATGTTAAAAGGAGCCATCATAGTCCAACCTAATATATAGATATATAAAAAATAAAATTCCTTAGAGAATAATTTTCTTACTCAATTAAGTTTTGTCAACAAGTTGTACAATTTATGTACACACTTACAAAGACTATCAACATAAATTAACTTTCTTTGGTAGTCAAAAAGAAACATAAGGTAACTTTTTTCAATTAGGTACTTTAGGCGTCTTACCCACATATGACCATAGTACATGGTATGATTCCCATGTCTGGCACCTAGGTTCTCTCACTCACTTGGATTAGGGTTACCCCCCATGTGTACTAATATATACCCTTGAAAAAAAGGATCATAAGTAACTTATGCATGTATTTTCTTTAAGCTACAATGATACAACCCACATGTGTTGTGTCAATTCTCTATATTGAGTAATTTCATGTACTATATTTTTAATTTAATAAAGATAAATGGGTATTCTAAAGGCCTATTTTAACTCTAGGAATTTAGAATGATAAATATGTTGATATTAACCTAATAGTATAAAGGAATAATTAGGAAATGAAGTGGTGTGAGAGAAATCAAATTTTATCTACAGTATAGCAAAAAAGGAAAAAAGAAGTCTCAAGATCTCTATACCTCTCTGATGTAATGTTTCTTCTTTATTGTTAAAACTAGTCTGTGAGTATATACCAAAAATTAATAAAATCAATTTGTGGATTTTAAGAGTATTGTTGCAATTTATCTCAAAGCCTCAAATTAGAATACAATTTCAATATAATCAAGTGTTGTGTTTAGTACAATTGGTCAATGCATGTCATAGGTTGTGCCGAAAATAAAGTCTTTGATGATGGTTTGGGTTCTTAAAAGGAGTTTTCAGGCTTGGTCATGAATTTGGAGGTTAACCACTACGAGGTTTTAATACTAAAGTAAGGATTATTGCCTTCAATTTTCATCAAAATGAAAATCTTGTTCTTTTTCTTCTATGATAGCATCTCGACAACAAGGGTGAAGGTATATTACGAAACATGGGAGGGAGTTGGAGATTCTACCTATACACTTGTTATTTTTTCCACATTATTGAATGTATCAATTATATAACGTTATCCACTATGTGTGATCTTGTCACTTTACTAATTTACATTTGATTTATGGCCACTCAGGATTTTCTTGACACTTTTTCTTGTGTAATATTCTCCTATGTATCTCTAGTTTTATCTATTATTCCCTTGTGGTCTCACTTATTTTTAATTCTATTTGTAGATGGAGGGAGGAGATCTTGGGAACCTCTATGGTGAGGGGCTATTTATGATTAGATGTCCTCTTCAATTTCCAAAGGTAAGATTCCCGATCAAAAGTCAACTTCGATTGCCAAAAGCCCTTTGCTAGTGATACCTCTAAAAGATTCTCTTTGGTTAACATATGTTTAGCACAATCCATTATTAGTATAATTAAAATACCCCAAAACCCTAATTTAGGAAATTATATCAAAATAGGAATTTATTTGGAAAATTAATTAAATAAATAATTTTAGTAAAATAAGGGGGTTATTTAAGGCAAAATTAAAAGAAAAATAATAAAGAATTTAATTAGGGAAATTTTGGGTGTTTTGCTAATTAAAATAGAATTTAGGAAAAATTATCCAAAATATCCTAAATTAATATAAAAAGGGAACTTAGCTATTATTTTACTAATTTTTATTATATTGAAATATTTAAAAATACCAAAATATTCTAAATACCTCAACCAACCTTTTTTTTCCTTTTTCCCTTTCTTTTTCCTTTTATTTCCTTTTTCTCCTTTCTCCTTTTTCTTTTTCCCCTTCTTCCCCCGGAATGAGCCAGCCTCCCCTTGCGCCCAAACCCCCTTCCTCCTCTTCTTTCCCGCTTGGCCCATCCCACACCCCCTTCCTTTTTCTTCCCAGCTTTTCCCCTTACCGCCAAGCCACCTGCAACCGCCTCTACCGCCGCCGTCCGGCCACCTCTGCCGCCACCCAACCCACCGTTCGACACCCTGCAACCTCCTCTACAACCGCCATCCATTAGTTAGCCGAAAACAACCCTTGAACCCCTCCATTTTTTCCTCTCCTTTTCCTTCCTTCACAGCCTCTTCCCTCGACCCTTCTCGGCAGCCGACTTTGCCGCCTCTCCGCCGCCGTCTCCGCCGCCTTAATCCACCTTGAAACCACCCTTTCCTCCACCTACACCCCCTCTTCACTTCTGCACCACTCCCCTGCCTTGGAACCTCCCCTAACCACCTTCTTTTCTAGCCTAAATACCCTAACCCGAAAATAATGGATTTTGCCCCCTTCACCCTCTTTGAGCTTTTCCCCCCATGGTTTTTGCATAAAACTCACGCTGCCCATGCAGCGTGAGCCCTCCCATTTATTTTGAGAATTTCTTGGATAATTTTAAAGGTATAATGGTATTTTATGTTAAGTGTTTTATTAATTAAAATTTATGAAGTTTTATGCTTTGGTTCTTATTTCTAACATAAGTATGATGGATATTATTTTTAGGTGTTGAGTTGATAATTATGCTTGGTAAGATTTGATATTTTGCGGGATTAAGGTAACCGTTAATCCTCCCTTAAATATATGGAAAAACGCATGCTAGCACATTTAGGGTTTAGTATGATTTTATGCATGTTTTGTATGCTTAGCATGATATGTTTATAGTTTCTTATATTGTTTGTTAAAAAGAAATAGCATGATAACTTTTGTGCCATATGTAGGTATGTTAATTAAGGAAGGAGTTGGAATATGGATAGAAATGTTAAACACTTGTTATGATGTACCATGTTGCTAATGCATGAATGATGTTATTGTTTAAGGGTATCTTAGTAATTATGCTTATGAGGTATATAAATCAATGTGTGTAGTTGCTAATGAGTATTATGTTGAAAAATGACAAGTTGGTGGACTTAGATGATAAAAATGAAGTATTAATATCATTATTTTATGTAGTGTTAGTAAATTCATAAAAATGGTGAATAAAGGGGTTGAGTGGAAATTTTATAATTGGAAAGGGTATTTCGGTAATTTTTGAGATAAAAGAACAATATGGAAATTGTATGATTAAATGGTTAAATGATAATTTACAAGTAAAGGATAAAATTGTAAGTTGTGAGAAAGAGGGGTAAAATGGTAATTTTGTAAATGAAAGGATATTATGGTAAACTTGGGAGTAAGGGGTAACTTGGTAATTATGATAACGACAAAAGATAATTTAGCAATTAAATTATGATTGTAGAAGGGCAATTGGATAAGTATGATACTATAGAAGGGTAATTTGGTAAATTAACCAATTAAAGGGCATTATGGTAATTTTAATAATGGAGAAGGGTAATATAGTAATTTTGATTATGAAAAAGGGTAAATTAATATTGGTAATTATGAAGAAGAGTAATTTGGGATTTGTGATAATTAAAAAGGGGTAAATGACAATTAAAATAATTGAGAGGGGTAAAATGGTAATTATGATAAAGGAGAAGGGCAATTTGGTAATTTGTTCAACTAAAGGGGCAATTTGGTAATTTAGCTGATAAAAGGGTAAAGTGATAATTGTTTAACCAACTAAAGGGGCAAAATAGTAATCATGATAATGAAGGAGGGTAATTTAGTAATTTATCCAACTCAAGGGCAGTTTTGTAATTATAACGAAGGAGAAGGGTGATTTGGTAATATAACCAACCAAATGGGAAATATGATAAGTGTAGTAATTATGAGGGGTGAATGGTGATCTAAAAAGTGTATGAGATAATTTGATAATCTAAATTGGACAAAGGGTAATTTGGTAATTATGCAACCTTAAGGGTAATGTGGTAATTTATCAAGTAAGGAATGGATACTTAACAATTATATAAGTAAAGGGCAAATGAGTAGTTTATACCTAACACGTCCTTGAGATTGTGGAACATTAATATGATTAAATAATGTTGATTAGCCAAGTAAGAGTATCTAATGATTAGTATGGCCTTGAGGGTTTCTCTATGACATCCTGGATAATCCTCTGAATAAGAAACGATTAATGATATCGAAACGATTGAAAGTGAATAAGTATCGGATTATCGTGCTTTCTGTGATCAACTTAATTAAGACACTATTACTTAAAGTGAAAGACCTCGAGATCGGGAATGGTGACTCCTTAGGGTTCGCTACCCTAAGGACGTGGTTTAGTCCACGATTATTCTGGTATTTGCTGGTGTGCCTTTGTGCCCCAGCCAGGCCCTATATCTTACTCTTCCTAGCTCTACGGACCTAGTTAGGGGGTATGCATACTTATGGATTAGGTGTCCTTGTCGGTAGGGTACTGAGTTAGCTTTATGCACTAGTACGACCAGGGTACCTTTGCGTCCTTGGGTTCATGGTTAAAGGGTACTGAGTAGCTGATATGCACCGGTACGACCGGTGTACCTTTGTGTCCCGGGTTATCGATCTCCCATTCGAGGCAAATAAATATGATTGATGTGCTGATTAAAGAAAGGAAAGATACTATAATTGAAAGTGGAATATTAATGAGTCGGGCCTAGTGATTTATGATATTGCGAACCGGTCCACCGGTTATAATAGTGGTCCAGGAGCGTGTTGCCCTGGTATGTGATTATGAGTACCGGTCCACCGGTTATAATAGTGGTCTAGGAGCGTGTTGCCCTGGTGTGTGATTATGAGTACCGGTCCACCGGTTATAATAGTGGCCAGGAGCGTTGTGCCCTGGATGATGAGTTATCTGTATTCCGGTCCACCGGCAATAATAGTGGGGGTCCCGAGCTCAATAAAATCAGTTATGTATGTGAATAAGATTATGGAAAAATACTAATCACTTATAGTGGAACACCATGTGAGTCGGGGCCAGACCGGTCCACCGGCAAATAATAGTGGTCACGTGCGTTCTGCCCTGTGTGTTTATCTTCCGGTCCACCGGCAATAATAGTGGTCAGAGGCGTTCTGCCCTGTGTGTTGACTTCCGGTCCACCGGCTATAATAGTGGGGTTCTCGTACTCACATGGATATAAAATATGATATTGATGGATTAATGACAGAATATTGGCTTAAGGCCCAAAGTATCGATCGTGACTTATAAAGTATTATGTTTGTCATTGTTATGTATGCATCTCTCATTATTTATATGCGTATGGCTTGCATTGTGTGCCGTATGCGGGCCTGTCTTTAAGTGTGGTATTAAAGGGTTACTCAGTACCGTAGTACTGAAGAGATTCCCTTTATGGGGCCCCTACCTATTCAATGGGCAGTGCCCTTGCAGGTATTTTCAGGTGCTACTCAAGTGGGTTACGGGAAGGAGAGTAAGGAATTTTCCGGTATCGTTAGCTTTTTCTCTTTCTCATTTAAATTCTTGGTTTTAAATATTAACGTTGTTAAAGTAACCATCGTTGGTGGATTTTATTCTTGTGAACGATTTGATGCGCTACTCTGATTTATGTGTGTTGAATTTCTTTCAAGCTGTATTTCATTTTCTTAGCCTTAGCACTTGGTACTGGAACGGTATGAGTGAACCGGTCTGGTACTAAGTGTGGCGGTAATACTCCCAAGGTTCACGTTTTATTTATCTGCTTCGGCAATTATCTTTTAATAAAACGAAATTTTTCGGTAGTGAATTTTGGGGGTGTTACACTACCTCCCCCTGCCTTCCTTTCTCCATGCCTCCCTCTCCTTCATCCTTCCTCCCCCTCCACCACCTTCGACCACTACCTATGTCGCCCCTTCTGATGCACCACCACCACCATTCCAACCCCCTCAATCCAGAGAATCCACCACCACCACAACCACCCTCTCACTCCCCCTCTTCTAGCCTAGAGATCCACTTCTCCAACTTCCCTTCCTCCGCCGCCGCCGCTGCCGCCGTGTACCGCCGCCGGCACCACCTGGTCACCACCACCCTAGGTTGTACCCTAACCACCTTGACCTTTGAAAATAATTAATGTAATTATTATTTAATTTTATTATTATTATTATTATTATTATTATTATTATTATTATTATCGTTGTTGTTGTTGTTATTAGTATTATTATGATTCTAGCATTATTATTATTAATATTCGAACCATTAGTATCATTATTATTATGTTTATTATTATTATTAACTTGGGTACTATTATTACTAATGTTATTATTAACATGATTATTTGAAACCCTATCATTATTATTGCTAAGATTTAAAGTATTATTATTATTATTATTATTATTATTATTATTATTATTATTATTATCATTATTATTATTAACTTTGGCCCTATTATTACTAATGTTAATATTATTATGATTATTATAACCCTTATTATTATTATTATTATTATTAAGATTCGAACTATTACTGATATTAATATCATCATCATAATCATCATCATCATCATCGTCATCACCATCATCATCATCATCATCATTATTATTATTATTATTATTATTATTATTATTATTATTATTATTATTCAGGTAATTATTAGTATTATCATTATTATTATTATTATTATTGTTGTTGTTGTTGTTGTTAATACTAAAACTATTATCTTTAGTAATATAAATATTGCTAATAAAACCTTAACATGGATCAATATAACTACCAAGAGCTATTTTGACTAGTAATAGTATGATTAGCTACTTTGGGAGCAATACCCTTATTTTTGCTTATACAACTACTGTTATTATTATTGACCTTAATACTAGGCTATGATAAGGGTAAGATAAGAAATAATGATAATTTTGGTTAGAGGGAATTTAACCATTATTATTTTCCTCTTATAGGTGAACCAAGTCAAGTCCCTAAGGAGGCGTAGGATCATGCTCCAAGCCTTGTTTCATTTTAGCTAAGAATATGGTTAATGCCTATTGTGTGTGAAAAATGTGTTATGTGTGTTGATTTGATGTGTGTGCCTTATATATTATATATCTTGATCTTGTAGCACAACTTGCTAAACATGGAGCTCAGGTAAGCTACATGTGTTTATGATATGTGTAATGTGATATTATTACTTGTACTTGAATTGTGCTTGTGTAATATTGCTCCTTATGACATGCATGATAGGAAACCCTAAATAGTGTGATGTGGTTGTGAGAGAAACAGAAAAGAGGGAGGTAAGTAGGGCTGTGCAAAAAATCCGGGATCCGATATTTAAAAATCCGATCCGATATTTAAAAATCCGATCCGACATTTCGGATATCCGAACCGGTTTTATTCTAAAAGGATATCCGACATTCGGATATCCGATTTTTTTTTGGATTATCCGATCCGAAAAAATATCCGATATTTTGTTGATTATTTCAATAATACACCATATTATTGTGTTTTTATAGTTTTAAGTTTTAAAATTTTATTTATTTTTATATTTTAAATATTTATAATAATATTTTAATACTTCTTTTAGATAAAATAAGATATTTATATGAATATAGATATGAATATTAATTGATATATGATCCTTATTTTTAAAAATATTATAGTAAAAGTTATTAAAATTGATAAAATAGTATTTTCATACGGATATTGGATATATCCGAATCCGGTCTATATCCGGTCTATATTTTTCGGATATCCGCATTCCGGATATCCGGTCTAAAAAAATACGGAGCGGATATCCGAAAAAATATCCGAATGGATACGGATATCCGGTTTTGCACACCCCTAGAGGTAAGTGAGTCGACTAAGAGGATGGTAAGGATGGAATAAATATCTTATGATCTATGGGTGGACAAAATGAAGAATAATGGGAATAAATTAAGGGAATGGACCAAAACAGGCATAGGGAGTCTAGGGTTTGCATGAGACGGTTAGCCTTTGCATGGGTATGACTTTTACATGGAAAAAGTTGACTTGAGGGTTAAGTAAGGTAAGGGAATAATTATTAGGGTAATTGGAGTCCATAGTGAAAAATAGCATGTGGGTTGGCGTAAGAATGAATGAGAGAATTGACTACTGTTTTGGGAGGAAACCTCAAGTGAGAGAAGTGTGAAAGGAGGGAAAAACTAATGGAAATGGTTAGAGTGGGGAAAAAAGATGAGAGAGGTGTAGCATGGAGGAAAAGTGAGCTAAGTGAGAAAAAAGGTATTTGGGTATTGAGGGGATGACATGAAAGAAAGGAACAATACTAGGGTTTTGGGGAGCGAACTAGGGTTTTTGGTGATCATGTGTGGGAGTTAGGTAGTGAGGTTGTAATGTTGGGTGTGATTTGAGGGAAGTGATGGTTTTGGTAACAAAGAAGAGTTTTGGGTTCTCATAGTGAGTGGGAAAGATGGGAAGAAAGTCTTGAGGTCATAGGTAGTGATGGATATGTGTCATGTGGAAGAGGGGGTGGTAAGTGAGTGAGATGAAAGAATAACATCATTTGAGGAAAGAGAGTTGCGAGGGTTTTGGGATGGCCAACTAGGGTTTTATGTCCACATGTGCAAAATGGGAATTAAAGTGGAGTGCTTGAGGATGAATCAAGTGAGGTGATGAATTGGGGTAAAGGAGCATTAGTTGTGTGGGATAGAGGAAGGTTGGGCCATATAGGCTAAATTAGGGTTTCTCGGAAGAAAACCCTAGAGAGTGATATTGAGTTGATTCAGAGATATGGAGAGTGGGCCTCGGAGTTGAGTATTCATGGTAATGAGGAAAGAGTGGGAAGGAATGTCTAGATGTACTAGAGGGTGTAGAAGTTCCAAAATATGGGATAGGGTTTTCCGGAAGCTGAGAATAAAAGGGTGAGCATCGGAAGTCTAGTGGGTCATGCATGTCTAGTCAGGTTGTTGAATAAGATACTATAAAACAATAAACACTTAAAGTGAAAGATTATCGAACCAAGGCTCAGTGAGGCTAATTTTCTAGTCCACTGGTTATAATAGTGGTCAAGTGCATTCTGCCCTATTTAGTGTTTTTTGTCCACCGGCTATAATAGTGGGGGATTCCGGGCTCGATAAACTAAACTTTGCATAGTAATAAGTCATGGAAAGATATTAGTTACTTACAGTAGAACACCTCATGATTCGGGGCCAGTGAGGATATATTTTTTTGGTCCATCGGCTATAATAGTTATCAGGTACGTTCTGTCTTGTGGAGTGTTTCCGGTCCATCGGTTATAACAGTGAGGTTTCCATATTCACACGGAATTAATATGAGAAATGTGTGAAATAGAAATATAAGACATGGAAAGACACTAATTATTTATAGTGGAACACTACGTGAGTTATCGCCAATGAGGTTGATTTTTCGGTCCACCAGTTATAATAGTGGTTAGGTGCGTTTTGCCCTGTGGAGTGATTTCGGTCCATTAGCTATAATAGTGGTTAGGTGTGTTCTGCCTTGTGGAGTGTTTCTGATCCACCAGCTATAATAGTGGTTAGGTGTGTTCTGCCTTGTGGAGTGTTTCTGATCCACCAGCTATAATAGTGGGGTTCCCATACTCACGTGGAATTAATATAAGAAATATGTAGGACAAAATATTAGTCTAAATCTGGCATGATGATATGAACCTAAATCATGCTTTGTATGCCTTGTTGTTTCTTACTGGCCTTATCCATATGGTTACCTTACTCAGTACGTAGCGTACTGACCACCCGTTTCATTGGTGCTGCTCATTCCCACGAGTAGAGGCACCTTCTTAATTTGTGTAGATATGAGGTACTATGTTTGATGCCTATGACGTACCGGATGCGTCAGACAGGGACGTGTGTTGATGGTTGGACTTGGTATGGGAGCTTGAGAGCAATGTAGGTTAGACTCTCTTTTTATCCTAGTTTACTAATGTTTTCATTGTATTTCGGTTTTGTTTTATTGTGTACCTTTTATTCCTTTTGAGAACTTTGAGTATGTACCCCATTTGGGTTGTAACAACTTTTATTGCGCACTCTAATTTTCGTGTTATGAACATTTCGATTTCTATGAATCTTTGTTTAATTTTGTCTAATATCATGTGAAAATTTTTCTTTAGGCTTGTGGTTAGTACAAGATTGGATGAGGGCCGGGCTTGTACTGATCACGGCGGTAGTACCCCCATGATTGTATTTATTTTAATAAAACGAAAATTTTCAATGATGATTTTTGGGGGTGTTAGAATAATAATTATGAAAATATGGTCATGTTTATAGTTGCCGAGCTTCTTTTTTGTCAAAAATTTTTTTTGGTTGTTTTGGTACATCATCATAATGTATAGTAATTAGGTGAGTATATATAAACATTGGTTGTGGGGTGTTGGGAAGGATGGTAATATGGTAGCTGGACACTAAATAATCTTTTTCTTGTAGTATCACATAACCTTATATCATGGGAGTTTCTTTTCATATCTAGGTATTTTTATGGTTAAGAAATGACCATTCTTTCTATATGTATGACTTTTATAGTGTCTCTTCTTGATTATTCCCAACAAGTTGCTTCTATCGAGAGTATCTCTCACATTGTGGTACTAGTAGTTATATTGTTCTTGCAGGTCCTATGGTTACAATGAACATATGAGAAAAGGTTGTTGAAATATATTTGTTTCCTTATCATATAACTAATTTTCTTCATTTTCTTTTACGATTGTGAGTATGATTTATTGGCCCTTCACAAATGAATACCAACCGGAGCTATAAGCATGCATTTTATCATTAAATGAAGAATTAGATTAAAATAAATGAGTTTCATTTGTTTCGGTTCATGGAGTTTGTTTAGAATTTTGAGTATTGGGGTTAGGATTTTATGCCTTCACATTAGATCCAAAAATGTAAGGTATTCAAATGGGAGGTTATCTATGGGAGGTACTAATATTATTTCTTTGGCTAGTTTTAGGTGTGCATCATCATTATTAAAAAGAAGGGTGTGCTTTGATGATGTGAAAAAGATATGTAAGACTGATACTTGGGTGACATATTTCCTTAGAGGACTGAGTTGTCAATTATAGCTTGATGGAGAGTGTTGTCAATAGAAAATGGAAGATGCATTGGTGGTGGCTGGTTGGACATCATCTTTGTGGCATGTTAAAGGTCAAGGATGTTTCATATGTTGTATTATTGTGTGATCCTAATTTCCGATCTACATTTTAACTTACATTTTTTTTTATGTTTTATGTTTTTCTTTCAAATAACTAAGTTCTAATGTTGGATGGTACATGAATAGTTTAGTACCTAGATGTATTATGATGCTCGATCTCCAAAATCAACAATAAGACTCTCAAGCTTATTGTGATTCATTATTCCTCCCTGTCGTAACTATAATTTTTCATTTATCTATCTTTGTGTTCTTTATGAAATGGATGATGTATTTTGTCCTCTTTTTGTTTTTATAATTAATTTTTTAGAGTTACCACACCATTATATTTTTAGGATTATTATTATAATTTTTAGGTAGAAAGGAAGAAATTTCATAACCCAAATTCAAATTATACAACCTAATTTTCCTCCACATCATCTAGGACATGGATCTAAGGACTATATTTTGCCTACCTAGAACAATGTATAAATCTATATAAAACAAGCATAATCATTTCTCTAAAGAGAAATTGAAAAATATGATTTTGTTATCTAGTGAAGACACTTGTGTTATACCAAATGTGAGCTACCACGATGCCATATAAGGTGCTAATCATTTCTTTCTTAACCAATAGTTATCTAGTTTTTTTTTTTGCCAAAGTATATAGTTTAGGAATCCATTATTGGAGTGCATATCTTCAACCCATAGTAGACTTATTGGGACCCCAAATGTTTTGGGTTATAGAGAAATCATGAAACAAGAGAGAATTGTCTCTTTCTAGTTATCACATAACACACAACTCGAAAAGCACTAATACCAAATCAAATTAGCCGATCCGTGGTAGTAAGTTTATTTTTGGTGGCTAGCCAAAAAATCATTTGTTGTTAAGGAGTAGTTAAATAACACCATACTAGCTTTTCCCACTATACAATAGGTTGCTTTCCATAAAGTATAACATAGTTCTGGCCCCCATAAACATTTATACTATTACTATGCACCCTAAATATAAAACTGATTATGAACAGAAGGGAATTTAAGCCTAAGAGCAAGATGCCTTGGGTATACAGGCCCATGTATAGATCTTTTTCAAGTTAACTAAATGTACTCATTGGATTCACAAACTATCTTTCTTTTCCTAGAAGTGTTAAAGCAAACAAGCCACAACACATTGGTTCTATAGGTGAATATCAATAACACCCTATCAACCTTTTTTTTTGGGTAAACAGACTTTATGCCATGCCATTAGAGCCTTCCTACAGAGGGTAGAACCACCAAGCCACAAGAGGTTTCTTAGGAGAGAGTTAAGTTGGTTGATCACCTTGGTGGAGATAATGAAGATCTAAGACTGGTACATTTAGATTTGAAATAATATCAACTTGATTAGTTGAAGACACCCAATATATGAAAGGAATTTAGAGCTCTAATGCTTTAGCCAAACAATTATTTTTTTAAATCATCCTTTGCATTTGTACCATTGTAATCCTTGAAGCAGAGAGGGGGAGTCTAAGATATGAAATAGGAAACAAGTCTTGCGTGAAGCCTACCAACTGAAGAACTTAGGAGCAAGTCTCGGCCTCAACCCACTAAAAAATATGCTACATTTTTTAGCACTAAATGTAAGTGTAGAGGTGTAATACCCTAAATTTTTATATCCCTTAATTAGAATGTTTAGCCTTTTATCCAAAATTTTAAATATTTAAATATTGATTTAATTACTTTTGTTAACCTTTGACCTACAAATCTAGATAAATTATATAATAAATTAATATAATTATTTTATCTTACTCTTTTTGTTTAAATAAACCATAAACCCATAATTTTACCAAAAATACCCTAATTATTAAATAAATTAAAATAATATTATTCTAATAACCTAAATTTAATATAATTTTTAATTATAATGCTAATTCTATTTTCCTTATCTTTTTCTTCTTTTCCTTTTTCTCTTTTCTTTTTTCTTCTTTTTCTTCCTGTTACCTTTTACATTTTCTCTTTTTTTTCTCCCTTCTTTTCTATCTTCTCAAGCCAGCTCATTTCTCCCCTTTTTTCCTTCTTTCTTCGCTGGCCCAGCGCCTTATTTTCCTTTCTTTTCTTTTTTTTTTTCTTTCTTTCTTTCTTTCTTCTTCTTCTTCTTCTCGCGCAGGCTATCCCCTTCTCTTTTCCTTTTCTTTCCTCGTGCCCCAACAACCCAACCCATTCTCCTCTTTTCTCCTCCTTCCCTGTCTACACCCCTACTCCCAAACACACCCTCACCCTTCCACCCCCTGCATGCTGCATCACCTCTGCCCATGCATGCTAGCCTTCCCTTTCCTCTTCTAACCAAAGCATCCCTTACACCCTTCCCCTCCTGAGTCCTTGTGCCCCTCTATAGCACCCTGCATGCCCCTACCTATACATGGAATCCCTCTCTTCTCCTTATAACCAAACACCCCCTGCATGTTCCCTACCTTGCACACCCATTTTTTCCTTTAATTTCTAGCTTCTACGCCCCCTGTTATACCTGCCCGTCTTCCTACAACTCTCACCTGTTGTTCGCATGCTTAAGGCCCCCCTCCTCCTCCTCCTCCTCTTCTTCCCTTCTTCTCTTCTCCCTCGTGCCCTGCCTCTTCTCCCCCGACCTCCTTTCATTCTTTCTTTCTTCTTCCCCGCCTCTATTTTTCCTCACCATCACCTACAGCAATACCCATCACCTCCACCACCATCCCAGCCTCCACCATTATCCACCTTCTTCTTCCCTCCTCCTCTAACACCCTATTTCCTTTCTTTCCTCCCCTATAGCGCTTTCTATCGATCTTTGCCCCTGTCACCAACCGCAACCATGCTCAAGGAAATGATAGTTTTTGCTGTTGCCACCCCCTTCGCTCGAAGACACTACCTTCTCCATCCTACAACCTCCCTACACAACCCAAACCATCACCTTAACGCCACTGGCCATCTTCATGTAGCCCTTGCATCCATCCTCTCCCCTTGACACACCACCCTACCTACACCACCTTCTCTCGACCGTCTCATCTCTACTTTATTTCCTCCACCACCGTAGCTCCTCCCAACCTGTCTGCCTCTAGCCACAACCACCACCCACTCCTACAACATCACCCTGTAACCACCTCATCACCACCTCCCTCCTTCTCCTCCTCCTCCTTTTATTCTTCTCATTTCCCTTCTTTACACTACCCTTTCTTGTAGCCAAGTATTACCGTCATCACTGCCTTCGACCCTCCTACACCCCACCACCCAATCACTACTATCTCCACCACCCCAACTCCTGCACCCAAAAACCGAATCAACACCACCCAACCAACACATCCAACCACTTACCAACCGAGCTATCATCCCCTCCCCCTATGCGTGCATGGCTCATGCTGCACATGTAGTGTGAGTTATGTTCTATTTTTTTGGAATTAATTAGGTAATGCTTAATATATAAGGATAGTTTGGTAAATTTATATTTAAGAAAATTTTTTATTAAGAAAATATTATGTCATTGATCAAATATTAATATGGTATTGGTGATATTATTTTTAGTGCAAAACTTTTATTAGCAAAACCTAATAATTTTTAGGCGGTTACCGGTAAATTTTACTTTTGCTAGAAATCAAGTAAAATTTATACTCCACTAAAATTTTTGGATATTGTATGATATCACATTAGGGTTTTGACATGCAATTTATGTTAGACACAATTTGTTATAAATAATTATGTGACTATTATTATTATCATGAAAAAAAAGGCATGTTATCTAGTATAAAATATCATGTGCACAAAAGTGTGATTAAAATGAGTTTAATGTTGGGAAAAGGACGTTGTATGATATATACATGTGAAAATGTTAAGTTAAGTATGTTTAGATACACTTTTAGAAAAATTATTACTATCATGTGTCCTAGGTGAAATTTGATCATTTTAAGCATATCATGATATTTAGCCTTAACCATGATGTTTAATGTGTTATAAATATTACTAAGAATGGTGGTAGGGGTTTGTTGTTTTAGAAACACATATTTCAGCATGATTATCAATATTATATGGTCTAGGGGTATTTTTATAATTTTGAGTGTACTATGATTATTATTCTAATAAACATGAATGGTAAATATTATTTGATGTTAAGTATGAGAATAGGGGTTTACTGTCTTAGAAAAACATGTTTCAGCATGATTATCAATATTATACAATCTAGGGATATTTTGGTAATTTTGATTATACTACGATGATTATTCTAATAAACATGCATTATATGTGTTATTTGTTGTTAATCATGAGAATAGGAGTTTTGTTGTATTGGATATACCTGCTTCGGCATGATTATTATTATTGTATGGTATAGGGGTATTTTGGTAATTTAGGGTATACAATGATGACTATTCTCATCATGTAGGATGTGTATTATTTATTGCTAAGCATGAGAATATTTGTTTTGATGTTCTAGACGTGCATGTTAGCATTTTACGTGTAGAATTGTGTATAAGGACAAAATGGTCATTTGGTGTGTTTGATAATTTAATTACATGATAAATAATTTAATTATGGTGTGTTATACTTTTTATGGCAAGTTGATAAATAAAATGAAAATTGTAATGAAAATGGATGGTAAAGTGGTAACATTAGCCTCAAGAGTATTTTGGTCATTTTTGACCTAAAGTGCCAAGTGTAAGTGATTAAGCCTAGGATGGTCTTAGTAGATTTCTAATGTTGACATTGATGATGATCTTGATTACGGTTATCTCAGAATGTTTGGAAATGAATAAAAATTGTTAAGTATGAAGAATTAGATATATGTGATTAATATGTGTTTTCGCGGTACCTTTATAAAATACTATACTTAAAGTGAAAGACCTCAAGATTGGGAATGGTTGCTCTTTAGGGGTCACTATCCTAAAGAAGTGGTTTAGCCCATGACTGTTTATGGATTTTGCCGGTGTGCCTTAATACCCCAGCTAGGCCCTATATCTTACTTTTTTTAGCTCTATGGACCTAAGTAGGGGGTATGTATACTTATATATTATGTGTTATTATCAGTAGGGGTATTATGTACCTTTGTATACCAGTACAACTAGAGTACCTTTGCGTCCATAGGTTGATAGTTAGTAGGATACTGTGCTACCCTTATACTCTTCTATGACTAGGGTACCTTAGTGTCTTCGGGTTCTTCTGATCTCCCCTCGAGTGAATACAAAATATAAATGATTAATATTTCAATGGAAATAATTATTGGATTGGTTTATTAGTAGCCTTTGTGCCTACATATGGTTTGGTAGCAACCTTTGTACCTACCTGTAGTTTGGTAGTAACCTTTAAGCCTACGTATGATGATGTATGTGTATCGGGGGTGTTGATGGGCCTACCTGTGTTATAAGAAGTTAAGGGTTTGATAATGAGAATCATTGCTATGGTAAAAACTTGAGAATGATATGTCTTTCTAATTATACTACAAAGAGCATCTCTTGGATACTTCATTAGTAAGTTTCAGTTATTTCCAGATGGACAAGCATGGATAGTATATGGTCTTGATGTTATGTGGTTATATGAGTAATTATCTTATTTCAATTAATATATACATAATTAAACATTCATGTATTGTTGTGATGCATTTTATGTGTACCATGCAAACCTTGCATATTAGTTGTTTAATGGGTTACTCGGTACTATTGTACTAAAGGGTTCCTTTCTTGACCCCCTACTTATTCAATGGGCAATAGAATTTATAGGTTCTCTTACATGATGTGTTAAATTTTATCCTTCGGGTTGAGAGTGTAGGGTTATTTGGGGTTCTGTTCGATGATTTTGAACAGAAAGTTTGTGTATTTCTTATAGTCCTTATGTTATTCCTTTCACTGACATTTTGCAACCACTAACAATGGGTTTTCTTAGGAATGTTATTTAATTGATTTAAATCTTTTGCTCCTCTTATTTATAGTTGTGTTCTTAATTCAAGTGGAATAATGTTTTTAGGCTTAGCAATTGGTAATTGAACAATAGAGGAAGTCAATCTGGTACTAATTTAGTGGCAGTGCCCTGCAATTTACTGCCTTAGATTCTACATTTAACTTCTAAAAATGATATTTTTCTGTTTTTAAATTCGGGGGTATTACAAGAGGATTTGGAAAAATCATTCATGCATTGCATAAGCTTCCTCATATAACATGTGTTACCCCTAAAAAAAACTTCTTATGGTCCCCTTAATGGAGCCCCATTTTCCCAATAAAAGGAGCATAATAATTATCATTTAAGAAAATGGAGTATAAGATAAATGTAACACAAGCTATGATAATATGAACAAATTGCAATGGAAAACCAAATGCATGAAGGATGCATTGTAATAAATTCCAATCCATAGAATCATATGCCTTGTGTATGTCCAATTTCATCATACACTAGATAGAAATATGTTTGAAATTATATTTCCTTACTAACTTATGAGCGATAAGAATATTTCCAGTGATTCACCTCTCCATTACAAAGGTTAATTGTGAAGCATCAATAATGAATAACATTATGGGTTGTAACCTAGTTGTGATAATTTTGGACACTACTTTACAGAGAACCGAGCAATAGGCAATGAGGGTGAACTTGCTTAACTCTGTCTGCATTTGGTCTTTTAGGAAAAAGGGTAAGAGATTTAGAATTGACGTTGTGGGGAAGTAAATTGGTTGCAAAATAATCAAAAACTCCTTTTAACAAATCCTCAACAATTATATTTCAGAATTTTTTGAAAAAGAAAAATAAAAATAACCATCTCTACCTAGATCCTTTGTATCCTCAATTAATAAAAACAACATTCTTAACCTCCATTAATAACAACCCTTGTCTTTGATTCTTAGATAGTGTAGGCCCCTACTGAATAGTATTAGGCTCAATAAAATTGGTGGACTCACCTACGTAACCAATAAGTCTTTATAAAATAACATGAATGTGTCTTGAATGGACAATGGGTTAGTTGTAATTTCACCTCGACCAAAGATAATCTAAAGCTCATCGTTCTTTAGAGTATGATCCTTAAGTAGGGAAAAAGGGTATCTATGGCTACTGTCACCCATGTTAAGCCAATGAACTTTAGCCTTTTGTTGAATAAAGGATTCGTGGCATATTAAGAAATGATTATAGGTACTTAAAGATTCCTTTTCTTTTCTTCTTACCTAGATAGAAACATTGGAGCCCATCAACACTTGTTGAATGTTGCTTAGGTTGTCATGTGCCTATTGTGATTTATATTATAAACTCCCATAATTATGGTGGTTAAGCATCTTAAAATCCTTTGCATGAGTAACATTCTACGTCATATTTGAAGTAGATAGTTCCCAATTTTATAATGTTCCCAATGTTTCATAACAGTGGTCAAGAACTCCTCATCCTTTATTCGAATATTGAAGAGCTTGAAAGCTTGAGGCTTATGATGCACAAAAGTCTTATTATGAATGATGATTAGATAGTGGTTTAATATCATTGGCTGGAGGAAATCCTCATACAATCAAGGTCACATAACAATCCAATCTAATTTCACAAAGGCATGCTCTCGCTTACAAGATATGCCCTTATTCCCTTCTCTTTGGTTTGTCCAAATGAAAAAACAACCCGTGCCTGTTAAGTCTTGGAGCCCTACTTGTTGACAACAAACCTTAAAATTATCAATGCTATGTTGTCTTAGGGGACCTCCCCCTCCTTTTCTTACACAGATAATAAGGCATTAAAATCACTAAGAACTATCCATGGTCGATTTGCATTAGTAGAAGACCACACTCATATTTTCTTGGGAAAGATGCGTCAATTTTAGGTATTTCTCTTGTTCGTACTCCTTAAACACCCATTTATCCCTCATCTTTTTTTTTTCAACTTATCCCATGAGTTTATTCTTTCTTTCCCCTCTCTCCTCCTATTTGCCTTAAGGTTTTCATACCAAAGGGCAGCGAGTTTAGTGAGTTTGAGGATAGCCAGTTTGAACTTCTTCCTGTCATCAAACCCCTTATACTCAAACACAATTTCTATTTGTCTTACCCAATCTAGAAAAGCCTCACTATCTTGCCCCCATCAAATTTAGGTAGGTCAATCTTTAATCCCCTATCTTCATCAAATTGTCTAAAATTGCTACCGCTACTTTCTTCCTCCTTCTCCAACTCGTTCAGTTTCCTAGTGGTTTTCAAAACCATTTCAGCTATTGCATCCATTCTAGTATTTTGGCTCACCCTATCCTCCTCTGATTTGTTCTCCATCTTCTCTAATTTTTTAGTGATAACCTGTAACATCTTAGCAAACTCCTCACCACCAGCCATGACTTTTCACTATTTTGCTAGGTTATTACAAGTACAACATATATTCAGCCGAAACTAAACAAAAATGAAAATGGCCTTGAGACTCTCAAAGGATTACAGATTGTCAAAATTCAGGAAAATTTAAGCAATTTCAAAAAAAGAAACTCCTCAAAATCTGTCCGGATGAAGGAGAAATCTTTAGTTGAAATCTGATGCGTTGGATTTGCTTCGTGTTTGTGCAGTTCACGGAAAACTGCCCAGTTTAATAGAAAAAGTTTTCAAAAATTCTGAAATTAAATATGAGTATTCTACACAGAAAAATACCCAGATTAAAAAAAATAATCGATTGATTTGGATTTTTGAGGGCTGAGATATCACTCTTCAAAGTTGACTGAAAAACCGGATGAATTCCAGCGGTTTTCTTTCTCAACAAAAACACGATCTTCCTTGAACCTCCATGCCAAAGCTTTGATACCAAATGATGTAATTCTCAAAACACCCTCTTAGATTACGAAGTTAATTTTAGTCTCAAGAAGGAATACTCAAATTTGGACAGAAAGTAATTAGCAATAAAATAACGAAAATGAACCAAAACTCAAGAACACACTCAAAGTTTTGGGATCTTAGGCAAGAACTCAAGACAAACTCAAAGCTCACCCTAATCTTATAACTCAAGACAAACTCAAAGCTATAAGAAAATAATCTTTAACTCGAGACAAACTCAAAGCAAAGAGAAAACCATAAGATATATTGTGAATAATCAGGAATTATTATTCCTCTCTTCAAACTTGTATTTATAGGAAATATCATACAACAAAAGAAAGCAACGGTTTGGCTGAATAATAGCCCCAAAACCGTTCAACTATAACAGCTAAGAATTAAAGATATGTCCCCCTTTTAACTCCCCTCATTGAGGCATCAAATGCTTCTTAATGAATAGAAATGAAACAACAACAATTCCTTAATCTGGCGCACCTTTTGCCTCCCTTCTTAATGAGATTAAATACCCATTTGAAAGAACTACATTATTTATTATAATAATAAAAACAAAACAAAAATAAAAATAAACAAGACTAAAATAACCACGGATCTCCTTGGGCTTCTACTTACTTGGTCTTTACTGAATAAGGCTTTAATCACACGCCCAAGTAAGGCATGTAATAGATTCTGACTTGTGAGCAAATGGGGAAAACCCAAGGGCTTCCAAAACAAGTGCCACAGGTTCATGGGCCAAGTTTGACTTTGGATCAACCTCCCCCTCCTTTTCTTACACAGATAATAAGGCATTAAAATCACTAAGAATTATCCATGGTCGATTTGCATTAGTAGAGGACAACTTTAACACCTCGGCACACAGTCCATGGGTAGTTACTCAAAATATTTTTTAAGATTTATGATTGACCCCACAAATTAATATGAGTGTTTTAGTGTGCTTTTTATCAACTAACATACATCCTAAAAGACTTCTTGGGAGTTCACCCATCCTTAAATTGCTCCAAGTCAAGCATACTTAACTATGAATTTTTTTAAGGACATGTTTCCTGAAGAGAGGGTACATCTTGTTGATATATGTAGTCTTATCAATAATTTTAAGCCTCCACTATCCTTTACTAATTTGGAGGTATTACATACAACTCCACTTAAGAACACAATGTCCTTTTTGTGCCTTAACCTCTGATTATCTCATTACAGTCTATACCAAGAATCATCTCGCCAGGCGGCTGAATGAATTATTAAAGTTCACCTCATGATTGTGGTTTTGCTCTGATACCCTTTGTAACACCCCATCACACCTCCTGTGGATAGTGACTTGGAACACTTTTTAGGATTGATGACTGATACCACAGATTAATATTAGTTATTTTAAACGTCTTTTTCATCAACTCACACACATTTCAAGAAACTTTTAAAGAGGTAATCCATCCTTAAGTTGATCAAAGTCAATCACTTTCAACTATGAAGTTCTTTAAGGGTAATTTTTCCAAAAATAATGTATACCTTACTGATATAGGTAATTTCATCAATCCTTTTAAGCCTCTACTATCCACCTCTAATTTGGTGGTCTTACAACAATTTAATCCAAAGTTCACATCTATTTTCACCATCATTATAACCATAAATAAACAACATGCCATGAAGATTGAAAAGGATAGAATGAATATCACATAGGAGTCCTTGGGTACACATGCTAATAGCATATACATAATAGTATTGGGATTTTTATAGTGCCCATATACATCCATTGTGATGATGAGAAAAGTTATGACATATGCATCACCTCAGGGCTATATTATTAAAGAATTTCTTTATACAACCATCTTTAAATCTAGTTTCTATTAAAAAAAAACAAACAACAAACCATTATTCTTGATCTAATCCTTAACTTCATATTTCTTGATTGGATCATTTATTCCCCACATATTCCGAGATCTTAATATAGGATTCCGGGATCAGGTAAATAGTTTCCTCTGGATTACATTCCAAGATAGGGATGGGGTCAATAACATTGTCCGACAATGCTTGCAAAATATCAAATGAATTTATATTAAAAATTGGAGGAACGCCTTTCTACAATAGAAGAGGAAGAAAATCCGACTCAAAAACTAGGAGGACCCTTTTGTTGGTGAGGTACAAATGGATTTTTTTTCTATTTTAAATGTTTCTCAATTTACCTATAGTTACCTACTTTTAGATCAAGGGCTACAAATAATTATTTGATGAAAAAGAATGTAAGTAGATAGAATAATTATATAAATGAATGTGATCATCATTCCACTATGTCTTTTGAATAAAGTTAGTTCCATATAGTAGCAGGAATTTACAAGCCATGTTTCAGCTGTTGAGCCAATAAAGTACCATGTTATTGATAATAGAGAACTTGTGATTGAATCATAGTCATGTGTTAAGGGTTTTACTACTTGGGAAACAGCTATTTATCCCCATGTTGAACCCCAAAAGATTAATCTAGATGAAAAGAAATAGGGAGGCAAACAACAATATGGTAATGGAGAAAATTATGTGTAAGGTAGACATGTCACTAAGAGATATAAATTGATATTCTCTCTATATCTACAACATATTAAGTGATCCCATTTTCTTTTACCATCCGTTAGATCTATTGAGATCAAATTGTTTGTGGATTAAAAGGATTATAAATGGTGTGGTATGTATGATGTATTATCCAAGCTCTACTTTTACTACTACTACTCTATCTAATGTCATGAAAGAACTTTATACTTTGTATTAGGTTGTTTGGATTTGAAGAGTCTTATGCCTTATACTTTGTATCATCCTTGATTTTGTCTTTTCTCTCTTTTTTTAAAGACGAACCATTTTTTTCCTTCTTAATGCAAAAGCATGTCCTACAAGTCTCCCTACACTTGAAGAAAAAAAATAATGAGGTCATTTGACCTATTAGAAGAGGCTTGGTTGAAGAATTAAATCAAAGAATAGACATGGGCCAAATAAAGAGGTAATATGGATTATAAGAGGACATGTAGGTCATTATGAAGAGTTTAATGAAAATATGTGACTTGCACATGTGAGGAAAGATTTGGAACTTCATTCGGATGGTTTTTGTTACTCCTAATTAGTCATTACTTGATTTTCTACTTAATCATTAAGTAGCTTACTAGAAGATTGTGTAAGATTAGATATAGTTCTATCAGTTTAGAGTTAGATTTATCTTTGGTGAGTGCATGAGTTTGGGTTAGATATGAAGAGATTTTGTGTGTCTTTTTTATTTTAGTTTTTGGCTTACCTTTGGTGTGGAAGATTTAACATGAATTAAGTATTAATATCCTCATATAATCACCTGGGTTTGACATGAGTTGAGTAAGAGTTGAAAATTGAATCTTCGGTTAAATTTTGTGTGACTTATTATCTACTCTTGTCAAGTATACACAAGCGACAAATTTATAACATTTCTACATTTTTTTCTTTACGAGTTAAAATAGAATTTTATGTCAAAGCTATATAATTAATTCCACTACCATAGCTATGTTAAAGCCATAATTACATATTATTTTTAATATTATATTAATTTTAATAAATTTACCTTCTAGAAACTTTAAAAAAAATGACAGCAGTAACTAACAACTTTTTAAAACCATGCCTCAAAAAGTATTTTAAAACAAGTAAAACATATATAAATATCAGTATCAGTACAGTATAATATATTATTTACCAGATTTAGCGTACTATATGTATTAGAGCCAATTTTTCCAATACGAAGCCGGTCAAGTCAAGCTTCCAGGAACGGATAAGAGCAGAGACGAATAGAGAATGTGATTGAAAGCGCCCGTTGGTCGCTGATTATGGCGCACAAAGGGGACATGTGAAGTAGCAAGTCCCACATACCTCCAAGAACATTATGCGCTCAAGCTAGCACAAAAAAAAAAACCGAGGAACGCGTCCAACTCCGTGTATCCTCCGTGAAGATAGATAGAGATAGAGAGCCTAATTTCCCAAGCCAGCCAGCAGGGCGGGCGGTGGTTTGATTGTTTCCTCTCCAAAGTCCACACCCAGACAAGGACTACTGAACCCCCGTTGCGGCTAGTGGTATTTTAAGCTCCTCTTTCTTCCTCAACATGTACGTTGGCATGTGGAGGAGCAGTGTCCCAAAACCAATTAGTGCTCATTTGGCACGGGATGGCACGCATCGAAAAGCTTCCCTCAAATTCTGTTACCTAGTATCGCGAATAATCAATCTGAAGTGGAAGAAAATATTCTTGCATTGATATTATCATGTTTTTGAATACTCTTTGCACAGAAAATATGAACGCATCTCTTTTCACTTCGATTATTCCCTAGGCCTGACACGGAGATAAGAACGCTTTGTCCATTAGTTGGTGGTTATTCCCAGAAAAATATTCAAGAAGTATGCATGCCCAATGATTGATGATTATTTCGATAAATAAAATACAAAATGAAGAAAGGACTCAAGAAATATGCATCCAGTTTATGCGGAAATCTGTGCAGCCGGAACTGATGGCCAGGCCTTCTTTCTTTTTTACCAGCACTCTACACTATTTACCCAACCCTCCTACAGGTGTGACATCGTCTGGAAATTACGTAACCTAAAGAAGAAAAACAGATACCTATATAACATGTGTTAGGCTATCTAAACGTTATCAAGTCTGCTAGTACTTCATCAATCAACCCTCCTAATACTAGCTTATCAAGTTCACCCACAACACTTTCAACTTCAGGCAAAGAAAATTCATTCCTCCAACCAGCATCCCAAATCTCACTCACCGCCGCTACATTATCATGCCTCAGATCCCTCTCAAAGAACCTGGAAAACCAATCCGTGGCCGTCGTTTGAACATGACCCGAATCATCCTTGCTGTAGCCTTCTAGGTACTCGATCCCCTCGTTTAGTCTCCCCAGGAACAGGTCAAGCGGGGTACACCTCTTCATGAACTTCGTCCGCCGGTACTGCGTCAGAGGTGTTTGTGAATTCTGGTCGCTCATGAATTCTAGGATTTCATTTGCGTAGTCCAGTATGGCCTTTGAGGAGGAGCTTCCGTCCACATCCGCACCGTACTCGTTGCTTTTTAAAACTATCAAATCTTGCTCGTCCGCCGCGTTGAGATCCACGAGGTCCTCAGCACAAGTTACAAATACCGGGCTGCTTAAGAGCAAAGATTTCAGCTTTAGCTTGGCTATATTGCTTTTGCTTGGAGTTCCACGTTCAACAAATTGGATATTCCCCTCTTCAAACGATCTCGAGCTGCTACTGCTTTCCTCACTGCTAGCTGACAACGTAACCTCTCGAAAAGAACTCGGTATCTCCTCACAATGAGATAGGGCGCCGCCATTATTGGCAGTCACCCAAGTTGTTTCGTCGCAAGGAAAATCCTTGTTCGCCTGATACTCATCGGTGCATTCTTTATCTCTATCCACAAATGGAAAACTCAGGATATCAGAGGGAGGAATGCTTCCTTCATGGGTGGTCATCAATTTTATCTCACATATTGGGCTTTGCTCTTCGGCATTGCCATCTACAAGAACAAAGGTCAAAATTAACGTCTAGTGAATTGATGATATTATAGCCGATAGGCGAGAAGCGTGTATTACGTATTTACCTTCAATCTGAGTTTGAGAACCATTCATGGTTAATTCATCCTTAGGAAGTTTATCTGCGACGACGACAGTAATATCTTTCACCACTGTACACTCTTGCTCAATGCCAGTCTCAGTTTTTAAGATGTCTTTTTTGCATCCATGACTGTCAATCTGCATCAGAACAGATTCGGCTGCATATTAATTAAATTAGAAGAAATGCCTGAAAACCAAAGTTAATTGTTAATAAGACTTACAGTAAAAGGTGCCGATTCCTTTGTAACTTTCTTGTGATCTCCAAGCTTGTTTTTCCTCAAGACTATGGAGTTGCTCGATATTTCACGTGTTCTGTCCTTTGTTTCAATAGAAGAGGTGGCTATGCTCTCCCGCTGCTTGGGGCTCTGTTTTTTCACAACATCTATTCCCTGCACCTGTTTTCTCAACTTAGAATCCCTCACTTGAGGTTTCATCGCGTGATCGAATGTTGCATTTTTCTTCTTTTCTTCTCCATTAAATCTATTTGGAGAGAGCTTTTGAACTCGACTTTTCTTCTTGTCAGCTAATACCCTATTCTGTTGCTTCTGAATTCCTTGACGGGAGGAGGAACCCTTCTCCTTGGCATTTGGTTCCTTATTTTCTGGTTTCCTCAGAACTTCTTCACTATCACCGCTTCCTTCCTGATAACAAGCACCCTTATTCTCCACTTCTCTGCACTTCCCACCCAAATCTGAAGCCTCAAACCGGGCAGCTTCAGATAAAATTGCTTCTTTTCTTGCTCGTAGCTTCCTCAACATCTCCTTCGCATCCAATGCTGTATCTTGGTGATACTTTGCCGTGACTAGTTCCTTGTAATCCACAGGTGAAGACCTTATAGGTTTTATGATCACGATGGGCGCTCCGTCGTAATTCCACCTTCCCTTGGGAGGTAAAATTCCAGCAGGTTGATCCGTGTTAAGCTTTTGACGATCATGATCTACTAACTTGCTTCTTAGAAGTCCCCTGAATTTAAAGGTGTCAAGTACCTCGCCAGATGTAACCTTCTGTCTGCCATGTAACTCCTCTTGAGGGACAAAAAGCGGGTTCCTTGCCATCGGCAAGTCTACATCAAACACAGGCTTCTTATTCTTGTTCTGATACGAAATCTTCTTCTCATCTTCCATGATCATCAGCCTTCTAGGACTTGAAGGTGGTGATTTTGGGCGAGGATCTTCTAACCCCATTAGTCTAGCAATCAAATTAGACCCCCTGGTTTTATTTTTCGAAGCAGTCGATGAGAGTGAAGACTCCGAAGTAGCAATGTTACTAGAGTACTGAACCAGAGACGATTGACTCGAGCTAGTCGATGGCATATCACAAGGCTCTTCTTCACTAACATCTGCCTTATTCAACCTGTTGTATCGAACAAGACTATCCCTAATTACTCTTTTTATATCTTCAGACAACATCATCGAAGACATCCCACCAACTGAATGGCGCCGCCTGTCCAATTCAGAATCATATTTACCACTCCTAAATTGAATCGAGTCCATCGCACTTTTCTCCACATCACTAACTCTTCTTCCTCTCTCTACCTTCTGTTTATGCTTTTCCTTATCCTTACAGCCAGCGAAACCGGACATATCTTGCAACCTACTAAGCATAACCAAGGACTCTTGAAAATCAACTGCTTCTTTTAACAAATCTTTTGTCATGATCTCTTTCGTCTCTCTACCACGTCTTGAGGCCTTCCAAGAGTTGATAGCATCGTCCATGCTCTGAGCTCCTTTTGAAATATCTATTCCTCCCCCCGTAATGCCCACCTCCTTTTTCTTACTCGCAGTATAGTTCTTCTGCTTCGTCTGATATTCATCTGCATCTTCTCCCAAAACTAGATCCAAGTTCCTCTCTATTCTATGAACTTCAATCTTTTGATCCTTATTAACGGAACTAATGCTTTTGGATTTCCTGACTGTCCCACATTCTATGACACCTTTTGGATCATTACACGTCAGAAAAGATCTGTACCCAATTGATCTCTTACTCTCTTGAGGCATATTCTACATCAGAAAAAAGGGGAATTTTTGAAAATTGACTTAGTCAGATAATCAAAGCCAGTCTAAAAATTAGAAACAACCCGGTTTAATATTAGATAAACGCAAATGAAAACTCAGTAAGAATTAACTCGCATGAGATTTATACATAATATATTGAATAGACTAATTGAAAAATTGTTCCTATATATATATATAATAATAATAATAATAATAATAATAATAATAATAATAAATTTAAAAGATTAGTATTGGGTACACTCGAGTCTTACTCGGCCTCTGAAACAGTTACAAACAAAAGTGAACTAGACACAGGTTGAATTTCCCTTAAAAAAAGGGTTGGAATTCTATAAAGGAAAATTTCAGAGGGAACAAATGATCAGAACTCTAAAAATCTTCCCACAAAGGAGTGAAATTGAAATACCCCCCCCCCCCCCAGAAACAAGGGAAAGAAACCAACAATTTAGACACGATTTTTTTTAATGCGGTTAATTCACAATGAACAAGTGCCATTAAAATGGTAGGATCATACTACACAGTAATCACAAAAATCAGAAGCAAAGGAAACTTTTTTTGTGGCCAAATTACGAAGCAATAGAATTACCTGTAGCAGCTAATGGAGTGGAAACGGCGGTTCTTCTTCTTCTTCTTCTTCCTCTTTCTTGTGAATACACAACATCAACCGCTTCCTCTTCAGCATTTACCCAAACTCCCACCCCAATAATTTTAAACAAAATTTCTGCTTATTAATCAAGCTTTTACCCACGAACCCATAAATTAGGGGGGAGGGGGACAGAAAAAAACACCTCAAACTCAAGAGTTGTTGCTTTTTGGAGCACTTACTGATTCAATATTAAGGGCAGGAGCTTTATAAATGGCGGAGGCACTCAGATCCAGGGAAGAAGGACAACTACGAGCTGGGGGTGGGGGTAGAATTGACTTCGTTTTGTGTACGTGTGTAACGAGTAACGACCCTCCCCTTCCTCACTCCTCGTCACTCTTCTCAAATATGAACAAAGAAAACAAAACAAAGAAAACGAAACAAAGAAAATAAAATGGTCTTTTCGTTTAAATAAAAGACGGTCAATAACCTTGCACGCATAGAAGAAAAAACATTAAATGGGCGAAGGAAGGAAGAGATCGGTTCGTTCGTGGTGCTTGTCCCCTGTGGGGTCGGCTGCATATGGCTGCAGAACTCGATTTTACATGAGGTACATAAATAAAGTAATAAAATTCATCTGCTTAAACGCAATTAGGAGGGAAGGAAGCTTTAAAAGTAGGAGGAGATCATAAGTGTCAGACGGTATCTGTTTTTTAATTGAGAGGAAGGTGATTGGGTGGATGGATCAATTTTGGAGTTGTCAATGAACAGAAAGGAAGTACCTTGAGGATCAAATCCGTGTGCTTTTTATAAGGTACATTTAGGACCGTGTTGGTTGATTATTTTAATGATAACCTTTTATAATTTATACGAACATGTGATATTGGGTAGCATAAACGTTGTTTTTCTTTATTTGGTTTTTCTATAAGAATTTTTAATTGCCGGTACTTCTTTTATAGACTTGAGGTTAATATAGGATTAAGCTACGATCTTAAAAATAAATAAATAAATAAATATGAGGTTAATTTATGATCTCAAAATAATAATAATAATAATATAGAGTTGACCCATATAGATACCCTTTCATAATTAATATAGTCAATTATTAATGGTATCCTTTATATTTTAATTGATGTGATTGACTATTAGAGCCTTAACTTTCTTTGGCAAATTATAATTAAAAAATTTATTTAGATAATAAAATTAATTGATAAATTATATTTGAAATTATTAACATATATCATTTAATTTCATTTCAACATATTAGTTTTTTATGTATTCGTTATATTAGTAATATACTACAGTCATGCTTGATCCAAATTAAGCTAAAATATCGAGGCTTTGTTTGATAAAATGTGATATTGTATTGAAGTGGAGTGGAGTGGAGTGAAGTAATAGTATGTAATTATTTACTTATCACGTATAGACTAACACAATGATAATATGTACTCGTGATTTGGAAACAATTTGTTGAACAAGTGATAAAAAATAATGTTTCCATTGAAAAAATTTGCAATAATAAACAAGAACTGTACAAAATAGATTTAATAATTAATTTCGAAAACATAAAATTTGATTATGTTCCCCCAAAGTAATACAAATCTAAAAACATTCTCTTTGTATTTTTCTCTTTAAGATTACCGAGAACAATTATCTTAATTAATCTACTCAATTACAAAACTCCGTTCCTCATTAAGATTATTTTAAATCTAATCTCTTAATCTAAAGCCGCAAGAATTTAAATTCTTATCTCGTGTGAATTGTATATCAACTATATAAAAAAGAAAGGCTTTATATAGGCTTAAAGAATATCTATAAAAAAAAAACTAAACTAACCTAATAGAAATATACAAAAAAGATTGGAAGTAAAAATCATGCTACGTAAAAGAACTGTCGTCAACTCACCCATATTTAATGACACAACCTTATTTGCCCTTTGTTTCATCCTTTTTCGTTTTATTGGATACATATTGAAATCTCTATTATTATTATTATTATTATTATTATTATTACTATTTTTGACATGACTATTTTATTAGTTTGGTTTGAGAAAATTGTTGATAAGCTTATATTTACTTATATTGCCCCAAAATGAAAACCTTCTCCAAACCAAGCGTCAATATAATTCATATTTTTACAATGACCTATAAAATATTAGCTAAGTCTATATATGATTGAGTTTTTGGTAAAGATGGTGAATCAAAAAATACCAAAAAAATAAATAAAAATCCATCCTGACGAAAACTGTTTGCAGTATGGGTTTGAGATTAAATGTGATTAATTAGCTTAATTCTTAATATATAGAAAACCCTATTATTGTAACTGCTTTATTATTTATTATTAAAATTTAGAAATAATATATGTTTAAAATAGATAAAATTAATACATTTTATCATAAACTAAGATCAATTAAACAACGTAAAACATGCAAAATGATTTACATATATCCATTTCGTTTCAATTTGAAAAGCAAATCGGAGCACACGTTGAAATTTGTTTTCTCATTAATTCAAAGGTATGGCTGATGAATTTTATGGCTCTTTAAGGTGATTAATTACAAAATGCACGCATTTGGTCACGAAACCACCGGCCCAAGTGCTACTTTGTGAGGCAACGGCGTGGGGACTAGGATGTCCGGACGTGGCTCAGTCGTATGGTGATGCGTGAAATGGGGGAATAGTTTATCTTGAGGAGAAAGAAAAACGGTACACTCCTGGTCCATGACACGCTAAATCTTACAA